>VXBC01013337.1:148315-196009 GCA_013399945.1 Ploceus nigricollis
GCCCACAACCCCGACAGGACACTGCTCCCCCCCCCACAACCCTGACAGGACACTGCTCCCCACCCCACAACCCTGACAGGACACTGCTCCCCAGCCCACAACCCTGCTGCTCCCCAGCCCGTGGCCTCGGACCCACACTCAGCACCACTGCTAAGACATGGCAAAAACTCAGAGGGTTTCTGGGAGGCTGTCTGCAAGTTAAAGAGAATTTAAGAGGCAAGGAAGCAGCACTCCTAGCTCTGGTGGCCCGGAGAGCCCACGGTGGCACCTCAGCATCCCAGGCAGCTCCCTGCAGCAGCCGCCCAGCGCGAGGGCTCCTCGTGCGCTGCAGGAGGCACAGGACAACACGAGCAGAACACGCCAGAAATAAACACCTCGCAGAGAAAGTTTTGTAACATCTCCTATGCCTGTCACATCCAAATGTTCTCTGCAGAGACAGATGGTCCAGGCTTCTATTAGCAATGAATAATGAGATGTGAAGTGGAAGGTGTGAGATACTGCTTAACCTTGCTTCCCCCCAGCACCCTCAGTCCTGAACCATACAGCATTTGATATTTCTGTATTGTAAACCACCAAGAAACACCACAATAATCACAAGTTTGCCATGCACCGGTTGTTTCTCTGCCTTTAAAAACAAACCTGTTCCTATTTTAGCCTCCTTCAAGACTGGCAAAGCTGAACCATCTGCCATGAAGTCACGCCGGAGCCAGCCACAAATCGAAGGAGGCACCCAGCGAGCATCCCACCATCCTGCCAAGCCACCCCAGCCACCTCCTCACACCTCATACAACGTTATCCTGGATAAACAAGGGGTGCTGGACTTCAGCACAGGCGGGGGGCCAGCTGAAGTGGGGAGACACAGACCCCCACCTGTCCTGTGTGCAGGGGAGAGACACCGCGGGCTGGGAGGGAGCCTGGCACAGGCAGGGGCTGTTTGCAGCTGGAGCACAGCCCAGGCTGGGCTCTGCAGGCTCCCCCAGACAGAGACTGAGCTGAGGGAAAAGAGAACACTCCTCAGACACCTGAAAGGCAGCTGTGGAGCGAGGAAAGCACATCCCTCTGCACAGACACCACGGGCTGGCAGGCTGCAGCAGGTGAGACTGCAGGTGGAGTGCTCCTGGCCCAGGGAAGGTGAACACCAAAACACCTCGAGGCAGTCCTGGCTGTCTGAGAGGCCACTGTGGCTGTGCCAGGAGCAGACCAGGCACACTGGGGCCCAGCCCTGAGCTCAGTGCCCCACTCACCCAGGTGTGCCCTCTCAAGCCCATCCCCATCAGCAAGGAGCAGCACTGGCACATCTCTTATCCCCACTCCTCGTGCTGGAGCAACAGACCCTTTAGAAAGAAGGATCTAAAACTATTTAAAACATTTTGTTCAAATTAATGGGCTATTTCACACAGAAGTGCATTCCCTAGAGCCATGTGCATTTGCAAACGTGCTTGCTTAACTGGTTTCAGCAATTTGTAGACAAAAGTTTGGCAACATGATACGCCCATCTGGGGAATACACATTATGTCTTACTTAGATAAACAGACACAATAGCGATTCTCCTTTCAGCACCTCTGCTACCACTTGAACTGAGTAATACCCACAAAGAGTCAGCACCTGCACAGGGAGGAAGGGCAGAGCAGCCACGAGGGACCTGGTGTTTAATCCTGGAAGCACAGAGAGGCTTCAGCAGCACTTCTGGGATCACCAGACACGCAGACAGGGCTGTAAATAACCTAAGTTGCCTTCAAAATCCACTGACAATGATGCTGCCCACAGCATCCCCACTGCCCTTTCTCTCTGGATGACAGTAATCCGCAGGGGCTGCTGTGCTTTCTCCTGTCTTCATCAAGGAGTGGTGGTGTACAGGAGCAAGTGGAATTTCTATGGGAAACCAAAGGATTGCCTCGATTCCATCAGGACACTGACACTGCTAAGAAGCCACACAGTGAGTGCCCCTCATCCAGGAAACTTTTCCTGTTGGACAGTAACAGTGAAATCAAAGGGGACATGGAATGAAGAGTCTGCCTGGGGTTATAACTACACCATTAACATCAGCATGACTTGTTCCCTTCCCAAATGAGATGGAGATGAGTCTGATGCCAACAAGTGACCAACAGGAACTCGACACTGAAATCAGGAGACACTGAGATCAGGGACTGCTCCTGCTTGAGCAACCCACATCCCAAATTCTGACAGAACTGGGACATTAGAACAAGCAGATGCTGCATTTCCCCTCTCTATCCACACAGACAAACACAATATATGTGTGTGAGTGTCTGTGTGTGTCTGTATGTACACACACAGTGATGGGAGGGAGGGCCCCAGCAACTATAGCAAATCCTTTCTTCAGGGCACATAAAACCCTCTCGCAGGAGCGAGTGTTTTAAATCCAATTTGCCACAACAAACAAAGGCATGAAATGCTGTGTAACCCTCACACAGGCATTTACATTCCTTATTGTTAATTTGGAAAGGGAAAGCACGTTTCTCCCAGGCAGATGAAGCCGAGCTCTCGTGATCTGAAGCGCGCTCGCAGCGAGCTGCTCTGCCACAAGGACAGCTCCTAAATGCTGCAGGCAGTATTAATGGGTTTGGATGTCTCACGGGATCAGAAGCAAAAATTAATCCAGTTTAACAAAGTCCGAGGGCACAGCGTGCTGCTATAAACTCCTGGAAGTTCATCTGAAGGTAATCGATAACTGAACAAGGCACTTTCCACCTGTTCCATATTAGAAACTGCAAAAATGCCAAACAAAATGGTTTTTTTTCCCTGCAGTGTCTTCACTGACACAATGATGCAAAAATTCTATTTCTGAGCAGCCTGGCATTCACCACGGAGATGTTCAGATCTGGCTGACCCTTTTTAAAGCAATCTCCTTGCTAAGGCACCTCCCTGGGCCTCACCCCCTTCCCACAGAGCTGCTCATGATTCAAGCAGATAATTTCTTCTTCAATCAGGACCCCAGTGGAAACTGAATTAACTCCTCAGGGCATCCAATGGACCATGCTGCCCCAGGGAACTTGCACCTGAGAGTTGAGGCTGTCAGATTTGCTGAGATTTCATGAGAAGGTATTTACAGAAGGATCTGAATGCTCCCAGCCAGCTCCTGATGGATGCAGGGACAAATCCCCACGAGAAGTGAGGGCTGGGAGCAGGCAGAGACTGTGGCCTCTCACAGCTGGGGACACAGAAGTGGCAGCCTGGGCAGGACCAGCAGCGGCCACGCTCCCCACGCAGCCCAGGGCTCCTGCTTTTCCAAGGGTCCTTCAGAAGACAGTGGTTTTAAACTTGACAAACCAAATTCTAAGCCACAATTTTAAGTCAAATGTTAAGCCTGAACTCATTACAGTTCCTCGAGTACAAGAGCCAAGTGAGAACCCCCAGGGAGTACAACCTGTGACCACACCCCAGGTACAGAGATGCTCCATTTGGGGATTCCAGGGCGGGAGGGGAGGCAAACATCCCCTCAGCCCTGCCACCACCACCTGCCTTGGGTCAGCAGGAGCATCCACACAGCCCCACTGGCCAAAGAGAAGCCCCCAGGCCACAGGATCTGAGGCTCCTCCTGACACCAGGCTGCTGTTTTGACAATAGCTTTTTTTTTTCCGAGACATTTGTCATTAACAAACTTTAGACAAGGTTAATGAAAGTTCTGTCACTTTAATGTCTCGCCTGCTTTAAATTACAGATGTCATCTGCCATGACTAAAGAAAGGGCACTGAGCAATAATACCATAAACTATCATCTCCAGGGACACACAGGTAATTGCATAGCTCATTAAAAAACTGTTTTAATTATTAATTGACCGTGTCAGAGTTGTCCTTTGAAGTCAGTTTTAATTTTTTTCCTTGCAAGCATGATGATTCCAAGCTGACCTACACAACTTTCTCTGCCACCTCCAGGAACTGGAGGGAGGGCTTGGGACCTGGCTCACAGCACGGCGACTGCGGCTCGACAGCACAAGCGTGGCACACACTCAAACAGTCCCAAATCACAGGGGTAATGGTGGGAAATGAAAAGACTTGAGCAATGAAGTGAAAAAACATCCTAAATGTTGGCTGGCCACCAAACCTGAAAGAAGAAATAAAACCTGAATGGTTGACAGGCCACAGATACAACAGAAAATGCAGGAAGACTTTTGGAAGTTCCTATGGCTACAAAATCATCCAAGTCACCTTCTCTGAATGGCTCCAACTCTGTCCCAGGTTGTGGGACACACAGCTGAATTAAAAGTTTCACTCAAGAGAGGTTATCCCGATGTTGCCACCTTGGGAAAGCCCCCGTGACCCCAGGGATCTGGGGAAGGTGTCTGGAAACACAAACACACAGAGGCAGCTCTGCTGGACACTCAGCTCGTGGGTCAGTCAAAGTGATAAGGAAATTAAACACAAACCACCACCTCCATGAAAAAAACACCTGCACAAGCCCTGCCTAAAACACAGAAAGAGAGCAAGACACAGACAAGTTATCCTACAGAGGCTGTGCATCCAGGCTAATTCCAGGAGGAGTGAAATCCCAGGCGAACGTGTGTGTGGGTTGGGGTTTTTCAGCTTCTGTGTTGTTTTTTGTTAAACAGCCAAGTGAAAAAGCCCCAGAGAAAGCAGAATGAGCTCACAGGTTTCAGCAACCTACTGGGGCCTCTTGTCCTACAGCCCTTGAGCTGATATGAGATGTTTGTACTGCAGGGAGGACTCGAGCACAAAACCATGTACTGCTAACCCCTGGGATGAATCACAGCCACACTGGCTACTCACCCATTCCCTGCATCTTAACTTCATCCTGGTCTCACCCAGCATTCAATCCTGGGCAGCTCCCTGGATCTGCACACCAGCCCAAGCAAGGGCAAATCAGCTGAACAAAGAACAGCAACAAGAATTTGGAAAGAAAAATCACCTATTTTAAATGAGAAGAACCCCATGGAGAACACAAACACGTTAACTCTTCCCTGCACCGTCTCACCCCAGCAGGTTTTGGGGGTTTGTTTTTCACAGAAGGAGCACAGTGAGCACACACCACCACTGAAACACTGACAGCAAAATGCCACGTGAGCCACTGGTCACAGCAATGGCCAACACTTTCCCTTCCCTGAACCACAGCAACACCAGGGACTGCAGAAGCAGGTAAAGATCAAAGTACAGGCATCACACAGTTCCTTAATTGCCAAGCGCCAGACTGGGAGGAAAAGAACAAAATTTCAGCTCAAGATAAGAAAACCCCTTGCCCACAAGCACCAGGTAATTGCACACCTCAAGGAACGCTGTAGGAAAAGGGGTTTACAATGGCAGTCCCACTCCTGCTCCTCTGAAGCTCACACTGAGGCAGAACATACAGTTAACTGCTCCTGTTTGTCTCGGGCACCAATTAATTGCACAAGGAAGCCCTGTAACACGGCCACCTTGATGCCTTGGCCTTTTCAAGCACGTCCTTTACACGTCAAGAATACAACTCATTTCCTTCTGGGCACAACCAGACTCACCCTTCCCGTGCTGACTGCACCAGAGCAGCTCAGGAATACACCCTGGGAGCCAGCACTGAGATTACCAAAGGGCTGGGGCAGGTTTCTCCCTCTCCCAGCTCCGTGTACCCAGGGCAGGGAATGCCAACATCACCCCTCAGCCACCAATCCCCCCAAGGCACCGGCACAGAAGCGTTTCCCAACAATGACACAGGTAGCCTGAATTCCCGAGCTGGAAGGAGCCTCAGTTTGGGATGCACATAAACTACAACACACATGAACAGCTGCACAAAGGCACCCCTGAAGCAGCTCCCAGGCACGCCTGCACGCAGTCCAGGTG
This sequence comes from Ploceus nigricollis, assembly GCA_013399945.1. Taxonomy (NCBI): domain Eukaryota; kingdom Metazoa; phylum Chordata; class Aves; order Passeriformes; family Ploceidae; genus Ploceus; species Ploceus nigricollis. The sequence continues at coordinate 154,102 of VXBC01013337.1, forward strand.
TGATGTGAACGGGAGGGCTCCATGAAAGCGATGTTTTATCGCAGAACTCCATAAATCCACATCCCACTGCCCCACGAGCTCCCTTCCCACCCAGCTCTGGCTCAAGCTATTTGCCAGTGTAATTGAATCCTTCTCCCAGACTCTTTACATTCCGCTCTGGTTTGGGGACAATGCTGCTGAAATACGTTTACCATCCATCTTTCTTAACGTGTTTAATCTAAATAGAAGACTCAAATCCAAGATTGTGCAGTTGATGGATAGCTCACCTTCTTCCACCAGCACGCCTTAAATGCTCCTGCTATATTGCTCTGAGAACCTCACAGAAAACCTGCATTCTCTGGGATTTCAGCCTCTCCTGCCCAGTGAGTGATCATATATTCTTATTACAGTGGAGTACCATTAAAAATTGATAAGGTTCAAGGAGCTGCCACATGTAAGACAGAGATATGTGAACACACTTAACAGGTACCCCCAGTGCCACATGAGACTTTCACCAGCTCCAGGCTGCAGAACTGAACCCACTGCTCCCTTGGGAACCTCCTCAGAACTGGCAGTGGTGTTCATTAGAGTGAGGGACCTTCAGCAGCTCCCCAGCATCGAGGTGTGCTGGGCTGGCTGAAAAGGGGACAAAAATAAACCACAGGCAAAAAGCATCCCCTTGTTTACTCCTCAAATTGGGCAAACACAAATGTCCCCCCCACGTGCCTCACATCAAAATATCACGTGCCCCATGAAGTCCCACGCAGTTCCCAATGAAACTTCAAGCATGAAATCAGCAGAGGTAAGAACTCTGCTATTCCTACCAAAGCCCTGTTACAACTGTGAGGGTGGTGAGGCCCTGGCACAGGCTGCCCCTTCCCTGCAAGCGTCCAAGGCCAGCTTGGACAGGGCTTGGAGCAGACTGGGACAGGGGAAGATGTCCCTGCCCATGGCAGGGGGTGTGGAATGAGATGAGCTTTCAAGCCCTGTCCAGCCTGAATCATTGTGGCATTCTGTGTTTTACATATTTAGATGCACAGCTGGGACATTGAAAGGTATTACATTGGAACCAACAGAGTTCATTACTGATGCCAGGGTGTGAGAAATGCACTCCTATGTACCCAGTAAAATTCTGTATTAGAAGACTAACTTGGGCATTCTGGATAAAATGCCTGTGTTTTCCTGTCTCCAAGGGGCTTGGAGTACTGCATTATGGCAGCACTCACAATGAGGGGAATGCAATCCTGCAGCTCCCATTGTGCAGTGCTCTGTGGAGCCGTGTGTTCCCAGATTTTAGAAAAGCACATTATTCTTTGCTGCACAGAAACCGCCCGCTCTTCCAACCACAACGACATCGGCCCCTGGAGCAAACAGCTGGCAGCACTCCACCTCCCATGGATTTTCCACATAATCTCTGCTTAATCCCAGCCCCACCCTGTGCCCAGAATCCAGCTATTACAGCCCTGGGGAGCATGAGGGGTCAGCCAGGGTCACTGCTGCCCTGCTCCCAGCACCCTGCTCGAGAGGCTGGAACACACTAAAGGTGCAAGTCTGCTTTCTGCCACAAACCTCTCACCCCCACCTCTCAGGGCAGTGCTTCTCCATCCCTGAGCCAGAGCTGGGCCCTGCTCAGCTGCTCCAGGGACCTTCCCAGCCACTCCTCACCTGCTGCTTCCCATCTGCGAGTTCCCGCAGTGCCAGCTTCGGTGCTCCACCAGGAGCAGGCAGCTGTGCCAAGGAAGCATCTCCCTTGTCATCCTTAGCACACCTGGCAGCAAATGGCTGTTGGATGGTGCCCAACCCAGCCAGGACACCTGCCAGCATCCCAGGGACTGACACCAAATGACCTCTGCTTGTGCCTGAGACTTGCTGGATTTTTCCTGGAAAGCTGGTTATGTTAAATAAGTGGAACAGGTGTTTTGTAAGACAGGCATCCCAACCACAAGCTGTGCTGTGCCTCTTCCCTTCCACACAAGCCAGCAAGGACCACCAGGAGAACAGGGACTACATGAAGCCCCAGAGTGATGGGATTCCTAAATCCTGGCAGAGTAAGGCAGAAGCAGATCCTTCCCAGGGGAAGGAGAGATAGAGCAGAAAAGGTGCAATAATGACCTGAAGCCATTTGTATTTCTGGGAACAAAGCTGACCCACCACTCATTCCTAAAAGCTCACCCTCACTTTCACAGCACAGGCAAGAAAAATCTATGAGGTCAATGTCTCACATCAATTTTGCCACTCCTCCTCAGTCAATGAAATAGTTAATTACAGTTTTTCTCCTGGTTTAATGCAGGGAGAAGAGTCGACCACTTCATTTAATAATTTAGCTGAAATGTGTCCACCCGAGAACATGTTAATTTCTCTTTCAGTTTTCAAATTGAATCAATGTAAAAGCTGCCAACAATACAGAAGCAGAAATGCAACCCCCCACACTGACAGCAGAGCAAAGTTCCTCGTCCTTTATGAATGACTTTTGTCTCCAGGCCTGCAAAAGAAATCAATGTACATCCCTGCCTGGAAAGCGTGAACCCACCTGCGCCAGGCAGAGTAATTGAGCACAATTAGACACACAGTTCAGAGAATTCATCAAAAAGAACAAAAACAAGGCCATTTCCCATTGGATTCCTCAGCTCCTTTCCAGGAGCACGCTGCCCACACCACAGCCCTGTGTTCCCCTGATCTCTGCTGCACCCACGCTCCCCATCAGTGTGGGATGGCAGAGATCAGTGCTGTGCCAGGAGCTGTGGCTCCAGCTGAGCACCAAGAGCCCACCTGAGACACAGAGGAGGTAGGACTGACACCAGAGAAGGCTCCAAGCATCAGCCAGTTGGGAACCCCTTACTGCACTGACTTTTCTCTGTACCCTTCCATGGGCAGCTCCACACAACACAGACTCCTTCTCTGCACCCCTCCTTAGTCTTTCTTTTGCAGGACTGGCTAACCCCTTCCTATCCCTTACACAGCCCCCCAGCCCCGTTTGTCCCCCACACAGCAGCTCACCTTACCTGGCCCCTGCACAACCACTCAACCCTTCCACCTCACAACAGGAGCAGCAGACTCCAGCTGCCTCCTGACCACCAGCCCACTCTTTTATAACACCCATGGCTCATTGGACCTAGACTGCGACCTCATTAAGGACAAGGCTGTTCCCACTCTTTGGCAGTCAGTAGAGCTGCAATTCATCAGGGGAGACTGCCTTCACTACTACCCCCGTTAGCTCACAATGCATCCTCCTGTAGCTGAGCACTGAGATCCCAGCTGAACACCAGGATCCCAGCTAAACACCAAGATCCCAGCTGAACACCAAGATTCCAGCTAAACACCAAGATTCCAGCTGAACACCAAGATCCCAGCTGAACACCAAGATCCCAGCTGAACACAGATCCCAGCTGAACACAGATCCAGCTGAGCACCGAGGCTCCTCGACACCCTTCACAGAGCTGTCTCACCCTCTGCCTCCTGCCACATGCTCCCATGGAACCCACAACAATGATCTTAGCCTGAACACTCTGCTGCAAACCTCAGTGCTTCCCTAAACATTTTTTTCTAGAAAGATCTTTACCTACAACTCGTTGCTTCTAGAAGCCAAATTAATTTTGCCCTTCCTGGCAGCTCCAGAGCTCCCTGGCTTTTCCTGGAGCCCAGGGATCAGCATGCTGGCAAAGCCACTCAGCTGCAGGGGGAAGCAGGAGGATAATGTGAGGATGGTTTGCCAGGAGGTGTTCAGCCCTGGCTGTGGCACAGTTCTGGTGGCTGTGCCCAGCCTGTTCCATTCCGTACCTCCGGTGCCTCGGCTGCAGCAACTGTTTGTCACAGCACCTCACACACCCACACACTGCAGGCCTGACCCGACTGCTAACAACACTTTCTATTCAGAGGTGGTAGCTGTCAACTTGACTAACTTTGGATTGCATCCTTCAGAGGTAGTTACTGTGTCTTTTTAAAGCGCTGTCACATACTGGGGCACAAGCAGGAAAAGAGTCAAGTTAAAGCTAAGAATCGTTGCTTCCCAGGTCACACTTCCCTGGTTTTACCCCTCCATCTTCAACTGAAAAAGCTCAAGAGTAAAAATGGGCAGAGCACTAAAAGGAACAACCCTCAAAGCTTTCTGTAAGTGCTGCCCTGTGTCCTCAGGATCTCCCAGAGGTGGAAATCCGAGTTACCTTATGGCTTCACATCCTCACCTTCCTCAACAACACATCTGCCTCAAACAGGTCCAGGGTGAGATGGAACTGAGTAAAGAACTAAAGACAAAGGGCACTTATGATGCCAGCACTCCTCTTCCCATAAATCTTCTTCCTTTTATATTAAAGGAACCCATTGACAGCAAATGCATTTTTCAATATTTCAGCCAAATATAGAATCGCAGTGAACTCGGTCATAAATTCCCCAGGAGGCAGAGGGCTGGCTGGGGAGGGGAGGGAAGCTGCTGTTACACAACAGCACCGGGATGCCCTACTTTCCTTCACAGGATGCTGTGCTGCCAGCCTGCTCCTGCTCCTGCCCCTGCCCGCGCCGCACCTGCCGCGGCCCTGCAACCAAAACACTTCCCAGCAGCAGCAGCCAGGACCCCAGCAGTGTGCAGGAAGTGTGAGGGCACTCTCCTTGTACAGAGCTGTCCCTAAGCACTGCAGGCTGCAGCCAAAAACAAACTCAGGCAGCGCAGGCTGCGAATGAACCCAGGAGGAGCAAAGAGCCTGGGCAGAGCTGCTGCTGCTCCTTTTTGAAGTCACACCCTTCTCGAGGCACAGAAAAGATGCTCCGAGAACAATACTGTTCCTTACAGCCTCTTTTTAAGTCTGTCTCCAGAGGGAAAACTCGTGTTTGTTAAACCCCAACACATGTGAGAAGCCACGACACAGCAAATAAAGCCGCGGAGGTTTAAGTTGCAGGCAGGACTTTACGGTTTATGGGTCACAGAGATCTGTACTTACTCATCTCCTCTCGTATTACCAACTGCAAGAGGAAAATGATCCTTAAGCTCTTAAGAAGCCAGAGGACAGGGAAATTGCTTAAGAGAGAAAGGAAGTGCTGAAGCACATGCTCTACAAATCAGTCCAGCCCTCGTTTTATTCCCTGCAGGAAACCTAAGGGATAAACAGCAAGGAGATGCTGCTCCTCTGACTCTGTCCCAGCACACCATGAGAAATCCCCTCCAGAGGGTTTTCCAAGGCAGGTAAGTCCTGTCCTTGCTGGGCTGGCTGGCTCCAAATCAGGCTCTTGTCCCCAGTTTCCCACCTGCCCTGTGAGTGCTGGTGAGGAGGGAGGCCACGAGCCAAGGCAGCCTTTCCCCAGCGTGTGCCAGAGCTGTGCAGGACACACTCAGCCCACACAGCCCTCAGTGTACTGCCATGGCCCCTGGCTCCCAGTGAAGCTCAAGCTGCACAAAGATCTTAGGATTGTATTAAAAACACATGAAATATGCAGAGAATGGCACTTCTGGATGCAGCTCCACTGCCTGGAGCACCTGCACAGGGAGATAACATTGGAGCAGCACCAGCTCTCTGTACCAGCCTCTCTGTTTTTATCATCTTGGTTTGATGTTCAGGGGGTGGCCGAGCTCGAGGCAGTGTCACACCAGCACCTGCCCCGAGCTCCACTGCTGCTGGACATGGCAACAACGAGTCCTGGGGCAGCTCCCACCTTACAGCAAACAGCCTCTCACCTGCTGTGAGGCAGCAAGGAGCAGCAGCCCTTCCAGGGGAAATCCTCTGCTTTGGGAAGTGGATTGCATCAGTCTGGGGCCAGCACAAATGAGCAAAAAGCACCATAAACTGCAACACCCGCTGATCGATACCCCAGGTGTGCAGGATCTTCTGTTCCATCTCTCTGCCACGAGACACTACCCAGCCAGTATCTCTGTGACAGATAATCAAATCTCTTGTCTACCTTTCCTTTATTAATCCTTGCTTAATCCTCTTTCACATTCTAGCTGCAGCTTTCATTAGGGAAAGTCTGATTTCTGAAAGGCATCAAAAAGCATCACCTTGACACCTGTCACTCCAGGCCCCCGCAAACACACCTTCCACAGAGCAGCAGTGCTGCAGCAAACCCAGGGCTCTGCTGTTCCCTTGTCCCCATCTGACATAGGGCTGAAATCCCAAAAAGACAAATACCTGACACTTATAAAGAGGTCGAGTTGCCCTCCAGCTCCCAGCCCTGCTGTTTGAACCACAGGCTGGAGGGAGGGGTGTGCTCCCCCTGTGCCATGGATACCTGACAGTGCTGGGAACCACGGGGAAACAGCAAAGTTGGAGCTTTAACTGGCTCTGGGGCAGAGCTGCTGCACACCAGGGTCGGGGTGGGACGGGTGCCTGCAGTGGTGATCAGGCAAATGTGCCCCAGCCCCGGCTCCTTCTCTGTGTTTCATTCTGCTGCATCTCCCAAGGCCTGGGGCTGTTTTTCCCCTGCCGCTGATCATTCCTAATGTCATCTTCCAGCCCACATTCTCCTCCTTTGCCATCCCGTTGTGAGGTCACGATACATTTGTGACAAAGTTTCCATGGCAACAGACTGATGACATAAACATAAGCCGAGGATTTCTCCGCAGAGCGGGAGGAGCAGGCGATGGGCTGCGAGGCAGCGGGCTGCTCCTCAAACAGCTCTCTCCAGTGAGAGCTGGGGGAACAGAGAACATTACTGGCAAAGTAAATTGCTTTTTGTGAAAGTGTTCTCTTTTTTGAAGTTTGCCCCCGTGTGAAAGTCTCGAAGTCAGAACCTGCCCATTATTTTAATGTGCTGCTCGGTATTTAATAATCTTCTGCCTCAGACACCAGTCTGTTGCCATGGGAATGACAGCTGCACAAATACGGGATTAGGGCTATCAGGCAGGAGAAGAGAAATTATGAATAGGCAGTTATGTTCAATAATTAGCAACTCCATGAAAAAACCCCAGAATCATGAATTTAGATGGATGCGTTTATCTCCGTGTTTGAACACAAGCACGCGGGTGTTGCTGCTCCACAACGGGATTCCCACAGCACTCACGGCTTTTGGGCCAAGTGGGTCCTACCTGGGAAGGCAATTTATCCTGCTCCTGCTCCTGTTTGTCCCTTGTCCCCCTACACAGACCTCTCCACAGGGCTGGACTCTGCTCAGCACCCGCCAAAGCCACCATCCCCATTCCTCTGGAATGCTGAGGCTGGGAGATGCAGCCTGGGTTCCCGAGCTCAGGAGGGCATTACTGGAGCAAGGAACAACTCCTGATGTCCAGACCATGAGCTGCAGCTCACTGCAGCAAATTAAAGCTTTTAAGTCTTTCTTTTTTAAAAAATGGGAAAAGCTTTCTGCTTTAATTGGAATTAGTTACAGCACTGCCGAATAACTGACCTTGAATGGCACCTGCAGCAAAATCCTGTGTTATTTAACCAGATTCACAGGCAAAAAGACACTGGGAGCATCTGTGCCCACTACGAGATGCTTCTGTTTTCCTGCAGCGTGCCCACGCCTCAGGAAAAGGAGGATCTTCCCCTCTGCACTCAGCTGGCTGGGGGTGGTGGCACGTCTGGTAAATGCAGCACACTCAAAGAAGGAGCTAAAGCCAGGCAAGGGTGTCCCACAGGACACTCTCCAAGGGCAAATGCCTTCCCTCAGCCGAAGGAGCAGGGCACTTGAAAGGGGACAAACAAAGTCACTGCCACAGACCCTGCACAGCCAGGCTGTTACAGGGAGCCCTGGGGATGCTGCTTCCTCCTGCTCATTCCTGCCGGGAGTCTCCCCGCACCAGACAGGGACTGAAAACCAAGGGGACCTGGCTCCTCTCCTCTGGCTTTGCTGGGGAGGCCCAGGTTTGTGTCTGTGCCACAAAAACTCGTGCTCTTGGAGCTGGGAAAGGATCTCCCGCTCACCAGCCTGCACTTCCTATTCACCTGAGATACCTCCCTTTTTGCATATCTGTTGCTATTAAAATTCCTCTTCCAGCATGTAATTCCCTCTACTAGCTTTTCTTGCTTATTAGAGAAGACAAAAAGTGTTCTGAGCATCTGATCAGAGAGATCTCATTTTCTCCAGGCACTCCTCTGAATTTAATTCTAGATTAAGCATTATTTAAAAAAACAACAAACCACCCCTGCTGCCTCCTACCTCCTCATGCTCCCTTTCAACACGAGGCTGGAGAACACTCCCAAGCCCAGGAATCCAGCTGCATTTAAAAATTACTCCTTGAAGAGTTACACTCCTAAATATACTACAGAAAATCAGAAACAGAAATCACAAGACAGGAAGGGCTGTTTGGGTTTTCCCTGCTGTGTTGCAAGAGGAAAAGTTGAGTCCTCCTTTCCTCATCCAAACACGAGAATGCCAGAAAATCTCCAGAAGCTGTTGAAGCATTTTTTTTGTAACCCATCATTTCTAGACTTACTAATGAAGCATCTGCTGGCCGACAACTGCCCGAGCCGCTGTCCGAGCCCGAACCCGTCCCGTGCCAAACACCAGCCTTCAAATCCCACCTCTGAGCGTGTTCACTTACCTAAAAAAAGCCAGGAAAACAAAATTAGCACAAATGTAGCAACATGGATGTAAAACCCTGGACAAAGACAAATTTCAATCCAGGGAGGTGTTGGCAGCTGCTCCTCCAGTTCCACAAATTCAGAAAAAACCACACAACCAGATAAAGCCTTGGCCAAGTAAAGCCCCTGAAGAGGAGGAGAGGTTAATAAATGCTGAAACAACCTTTGAGGCCTTTTTATTTATACCTACATACATATGAGCACAGGGATTTGACGAATAATACTTCTCAAATCACTCCTACGATGTTAACACTCCGGAGTATTAACTTGCCCGTGCCTGAAGGAAATGGGTCAATTTTAATTCTTCAAACAATTCTTGGCGGCACAATAACTCATTCTTCAGGCTGCAGATAGTGAGTTGTGCTCTGGTGTGCTGGGTCCCAGCACAGCACAGGGAAGGGGGGCTGCACCCCCCAAAAAGGGGCCACCAGAGGAGCCTCGCTGCCTTATCAGAAAAAAACAACAGAAAAATCCACTCAAAACCAAAAATAAAGGAATTAGAGTTGTGGGAACTCTTGATTGCAAAAAAAAAAAAAAAAAACAGCAAAGACATTTGAACAGCTGCCTTTGCCAACACATCTTTTCACTGCTCATGGTCACCTCCAGGAGCACAGCCCTGTGGCTGCTGACACTGACACCTCCTCCCAGCACGGGGACTCCAGAACAGCAACAGAGCCTGAGAGATGCTCCCAGGGCAGCACCTGGGTGCCCCCAGCATGGGAATGGCTCTCTGCATTAGAGGCACATTCAGGTACCCATAGGTCAGTATTTCTCCCTTTGAGTTTTTCTTTTTGGTTTTTGGGGGTTTTTTTTTGGTGTTTTTGTTTTTGGTTTTTTTTTTTTATTTCCTCTGCAGCACCAACTGCAAACACAGCAAAGTGTCACAGAGAGGGAAACCACCCGCCGCTCCAATGAGCCCTGTGCACACAGAGCGTGCCGTGAATTACAGCACATACAAGCAGCTGCCTGGGAAAAAAGTTCCCTTAAATATCATACTTCAAAGGCTCCACGTGCTTAGGTGGGCAAAAGGAGGAATGCAAGTGAGACAAGTGATCACTATCCAGCTCTTTACACTGGGCAGCAGCAGGATGCTGCAAGCATTCCCGTGGCCTCATGCTCCCTTCCCTCATGTGTTTTGGATCCTGGACACGTTCCAGCAGCCCCGTGGGCAGGAGCCAGCCCAGACCCCAAACCCTGCCAGCACGGCGCCCGGGCTGCCGCCCATCCCTCACACCACAATTACACAGGGTAATTACGAATTTAATTGTTGCGCATTAGTATCACCTCAGCCTACAATTACAGCTTATTCATGTAAACCTAATCAAGGAAAACCAGCATATTTGCATAAAAGTTGTAATGAAAAGTATAATGATTTCACTAACAAGACGTGGATAAGAACGCGTATCTGTGACAAACACTTTGTGTCAAGGAGAATAGAAAGCGATTTTCTTTCCTGAAGATTATTTCAGGCCCATTTAACACAATCTGTAGCACTCTGGTGATGTGCAGTATCTTATACACATCAAATCATATCTCGATAATGTTCCTGACTTCAAATAAAATTTCATTACTACATTTAGTTCTAGGATGGTTGGAAATGGTTGCATTGTTAAACTTAATAAAAATTGGAATTTGTGGAGTCTTGGGCAATCCTCAGTGCCAGTTTTCCTCCTTGTGGTTGGAGCGTGGCAGCAGCTCTATCCCAGCCCCCCCCGTGCCGTCGTTTACATCCCAGCTTCATTTTCACCCATAAAACAAGCAATTAAGAATAAGTGCAACTGCTTTGGAGTTCCCGAGGCCAGAGATAAAAATAAATTGGCTTTTATAAATTCACTTTTTGCAATGGTAAAACAAAAAACAGCCCTAATTATCAGTAATTTGTTACCTCTAATTTCAGCAGCCAGGCTGACGGGTGCGTGCATCTGGATCCTTCCAAGCCCTGAGTGGGGTACAGGCACAGGAAGACATCTCCTGGGTAATCAAACTGCAGCAGAGGGGCCAAGCTTTCAGGGTGCTGATCATCCTTTGCTCAGAGATGTGGCAACACTCACTCCATCCCCAGATTCACCTTGCTCTAACAGCTCAGTGTGAAGTTCAAAGCCCTGGACTTAACACCCTAATTTCAATTTTCTATGGGAACTTTACGGAGATCGGTTAGACCTGCTCAGCATCAGGAAAGCATCTTCAATTTCCCACTTCTTAAATGTTATTTCCTCTCCAATTACAACTACTTGCATCTCATCTCATCTCCTCTGGTCATTATCAAGGTGGCTCCTTAGAAAACCACATTATCAAGGTAAGCAGAGAATTTCCAGAGCAGAGATAAGAGACGAGGGAATGAGTTTGCTTTTTTGTACGTAATTTTGAAATCTATAGTGTAAAGGTAGCAGCTGTACATAACATCTGGAAGCCTGCACTGCCTCAGAGTGCTTCTAGAACAAGGAGGAACCGTGCCAGTCTCTCCAGTACAATCTCTGCGAGTTCAACGGGCTTTATTTGTCTCCTTGACAACGCGCAGCACGACTGAGTCATCGGCTCCCTGGTAATTAAGAATTTCATTTTGAGCAAGAGGTCAAGACAAGGGAGGCACCGTGGCTGTCTGCAGACGGGTGAGCCCGCAGCTCCCCGGCCCCGCGGCTCCCGGGCCCCGCGAGCTCCAGCGCGGCGCGCGGGGAAGGCAGCGCCGCGTCCCAGACAGTCTGTGGGAGTGCATCTCGCAGCGAGCTGCAGCTGAACGTTATCTATTGCTCCACCTGCCACTCTGTTTAAACACTGTGGCTCAGCCAGCGCCTGAGCACCGCCTGGAACAATTAGCACGAGCAGCTCCGTGGAACGGCGCGGGAGCGCGCTCGGGGATGGGAAAGAAGTGAGCAACTGCAGAGGGAAACCAGGCTCCCAAATCTGCATCTTTGGCCAGTCCTCTGCCCCCGTGATTTTATACGTGGCATTGTCAAAAACCAGCACAGCACACCATGGTGCCAACAGCAACAGGAGCCCAACGCCAGTGATGATGATGCTACTGGAACATGGAGGCAGCCTGAAGGAATGCTGGCTACGGCAAGGCCGGCATTGCCTGCCCCTTTTGTCACGTCAACACGCAGCTCCCACATCCTGGTCTAGGCCAGATCCCTGCCCTCATCTGAGGCACAACTGGCTGTGGTGACCCAGAGCTCTCCCCACGTCCCACTCCAGCAGCCACCACACCTCGCCCTGCTGCGGATTAAGCGCTTTGCACCATCTGTGCTCCCCTCCTGTGTTTGTATTTTGCCCGTTACCTATTATGAAACCGTGCGTATAATCTCACCATCAGTTCATCAAGGGAGAATTTAAACATGACACACCAGTAATTGAACTGCAGGAGGACCTGGCTAATTCACGGCGGTGATTAAGAGCCACTGCAGACTAGCGAATTTTACAAGCGAGTGAACATGCAATAAAAATCTCGCTCATTTGTTTTGACAAGTGTCACTTCATATTAAAGGTACACTCCACCATGAACTCCAGTCTGGGAGCACAACTCTATTCCCAACATGGCCCCTCATTAAGTCCTAGACTCAGCAAAATGCTCTGCCATGTGCTCAGCTGGAACTGGGAGAGCTGGGAAAGCTGCAGGGACAGGGGGATGAGATCCCATCACCAAGGGTTGCCTGCCAAGTACTATGTGCAAACAAGACACCTTTTCCATTTTCCATTTCATTTTTCTGCTCTCTTGTCCTTGTCCTTTTGCTGTATTTGGTCAAAACCAGAGTCAAGACTAGCAAAAATCCTCTGGTGCATGTTACCATTTCCCAGAGAATGAGACCAAGACTGAAACACAACTTTCACGGATTTACAAAACATGCCAGGAGCATTCTGTTGTGTTTCTTAGCTCCAAGTTCCTTACACTGAAGTGGTTAATGCTGCTGAAAGACACAGGCAGGCACACTGATGTTCCAGCCCCTGCCTCAAGACAACACCAGAGTCAGACTCAGATGAACAAAGGCACCAAAGTCACCTTCAGCACGCAGCAAACACAACCTCTGCAACCCACAGGAGGTTTGCAAGGACACCCCAAGGGACACGGGCCGGGGGGGCAGGCTGCAGCTCTCTGCCATCATGGTGAGTGATCTGGGTTTTAATTTATTCACATGCCTGTCTAAAAGTCTTCAGGGCTCTCTCCCCAGCACGGGAAGTTGCCGTTATTGGATTCTGGGGACCATCTCCGAGTGTGCGTGTAGGAAGTGCCAACGGGAGCAGCTCAAGCATTGTGACTCAGCTGCAGCCTGGGACGGTGCCGTGTGCTGGGATGCTCCTACTCAGCCCAAACAAGCGCGGAACCAGGAGCCAAGGAGCTCGCCTGTCACGATGCTGGCAGATGGGGCACAGACAGAACACTGGAGTTGACATGGAAACACCTCCAACCAGGCTCACACCCCTGTATTTTTCTTTTTTTTTATTCTAGGAAACTTTCCAGTTTCAAGAAACCAGGCTGCCCCAAATTGTACCTGTCAGTGCACACCCCCGAGGGTACTTCCACACAGGGCTGTTCACAGGCTCACTGGGAAGAGCCACAAAGCAGAAGTTGAGCCCTCACATAGAAAATATCTTCTCAAACAGCGAGAGTAGCTTCAAAAAGCCAACTCAGTTTCCACTGAAAAGAAACTCATTCTATGCTCCTGCCTGAACAAATTGTACAGCTTTCCATCAGGCACTTTCATACCCGTGTACTCAACAACTTCAGAGATCATTTAAAAAGAAATATGTTACAGGAGCCCTGCCAACCACAAAAAGGTCTTGTGACTCAAAAAGATCAAATCTGAGAGGAAAAAAGTACTTAAACATTTTTACACAAACCATTTGAAGTCAAAAGTTCAAAAATTAGTATTTTTACATGCCTGCTCACAGGCAGATGCCCTGAGGTTATTTTCTCAGCCTCTCTATCTCCAGCTATCTCCTTGTAACACTCCGCCTTCCGTGCTGTCTGCATCCAGGCAATTAACTTCAAAATTCTGCTACAGGCACGGGGTGCTTTGAAAATAAACAGGAAGACTTTCAGAAGCAGCCATGACTGAGCTAGGTGCGAAGAAGATGAGATCCCAAACAGGCTCCGAGGTGAATATCCTCACTGCACAACCCACGGCACCTGGAGGAGGCTGGCACATGCCCCAGAACAGCCTGCCTGGGGCTCTGCATTCCTGGGACACGCCTCACCCAGCTGGTTCTGCACTCCAGAACAAGGTGGTTGTGTCAGACTCAGGGAAAGATGCCTGGCCTTGTACGAGGTTTATGGAAGCCCTCAGGATGAGGTGCAGGAAAGCCAAGGAAACCTTTGTGTCACCATCAGTGTGGAGAGAGGGACACACTGTGAGCTGGAGAGCCGAGCTGCCCCAGGACAGGCCACGCTGACAGAGCCAGCCCCAAGCACACCTCCAGGAGATCACGCCAAGGAGCTCCAGGGGAAGCCAGGAAGCTCCTGCAGGAGTTGTTCCCAAAGGCAGCAGCCTGCAGCAGGAATGATGGCCACGCCACACGCTCACCGTGCTGGCACCAGCTGTTCTGGCCACATAAAAGGCACCAGGCAGCTCCCACAATAAACTCCTGCAGGATCACTCGTCCACCATAAAGGTCATGGCACAAGGTTTAATGCTGCTATAATTTTTATGATCCAGGTTCACCAAAGGCTGTACAGCCCAGTCTGAAATGGGATTAAAGCTAATGGTCACAAAGCAGTGCTGCTGCTGGGGTTCCAGTGTCTGTATTCCCAGGTGCTGGCTTTGCAAAGCTGAGCTGCCAGGAATTCCCTGTACCACAGCTTTGCTCTGCTGCCTTCCACCCACCTGAGCCTGCTCTAACTCACCCCAGCAGCCAACAAACCCCTCCACAGCTCTCTTCTGATGCATTAAGCTCTAGGACACCTTGAGTCCCTTCAGCTTTCTCCTTCCAAAGACATCCAAGCCCTGGAGAATCCCTCTCCATGAGGAAAGGCCTGAGGAGCACAGTGCCATGGAGCGCTCAGCCCAGCAGGAAAGGTGAGTGGTAAAAGGCTGTTACAAGGAGGGATGAGGCTGAAAATCCTGCATGTTCCTCATAAGATGAGGCTGCCCAACAACAAGTTTAAATTCCTTGGTTACACTTCAGAGCTAAAGCTGATACCCTTTCTATCCCAAATCCCAGACTGCCCTATTTTGCATCTTATATTTATAAAGCACATGGCAACACTAAGTCTTGCAAAATATCCCAAATTGCTTTCGAAGGGGTGAAATGAGAACAGAGGCAGCCACCAGCAGGATTAAGCCTGAGATCTGCCAGAAAAAAAAAATAATAATAAAAAAAAAAAGGATTAACCTTCTTTCCTGGTAATTTAAGAATATCAGTAATTGAAAAAACAAAATCTCATTTTCAGCCTTTAAACAGGAAGAATAAAAATGTGCTGCTTTTACAGTATTTCTGTTGCTCGGTCCAGCAAACCCAGCCTTTTAGGCAGAGTCTGCGGCAGGGACCAAGAGCTGACTCTTAATGAACCTTTCAGAGACCTTCAGCTCCCTCCGGCAGGAGCTGGTGGGAAGTGTGGCAGGCATCCATCCATCTGTCCGTCCCTCTGTCCGTGCGGCTCCAGCCTGGGGACGCGGCCGGCGGGGCCAGCACCGGCCCTTGGGACCCTGCCAGCAGCCACAGCCCAGCCGGGGAAGTTTTGTCTCACTCCGGCTCCCCATGAATTGCAAATCCTCAGGTTGCCACAGAAACTCTCAGGGTGCCGCGCAGCCATCAGGAAGCATCACGGTCATCTTTTCCATCTTGTTTGCTTTGCATCAGAGCACTTTAAACTCCCCGTGGCATTGGTGCTCCGCAGAACGATTCCCTCACGCAGTTATTCCTGTGCAGTGTCCAAGCCGCAGTGATTAATCACTCCTGCTTCCTCCGCTGACATATCGAGGTGGGGAAACGACATCCTAAATGAGCAGAGCTGATTACCTGGGAAAGCAATTCTTCAAGATAGCACAGCTAACTAATAGCTCCATCTGCTACAAAAACACATTCCTGAGCCCCAGAGTGGTGGCAGGGTACAGCCAACAATTTTGTTGCAGCTGCCAGATTTGAAATTGTTTGTCACAAGTTGCCACAAAAACGTGGGCAGCTCTTCGTCCTTCCTCTCCCTGTCTCCTGGAAGAGCAGGGAATCTCAATCAGGAGGTCTATGGGGACTTGTGACAGGGACGCTGAAGGTGAGATCTGCACTGAAAAAACAACCTGATGTTGCACATTAAATGCTTTGCCAGAACCATCCTTTTTTTATCTCTCTGGTTCCAAGCAGGCTCAGTGAATGCCCACCCCATGGGTGCACAGCCACAGTGTGAAGGGTGGGACTTCACCAAGGTTCACCAGTCCCCACCATTCACAGGTTAACCCACATTTAACAGGAAAACATCCCAAACCCCAGGTGATGCCTGTGCCCACGGCAGCCCAGCCACTGCCAGCAAACAGCAGATCCTTGTCCCACCGAAGCCCTTTGAAATGCAAATTCGTCCCAGGAATGCTCCATGCGTCAATTTTATTTATATTTTCTAAGTATGTGGATACTTCACTTTGCAACATCATTGCAAACAAGACAATTCAGACCGATGACCACTCTCAGTGTCACTTTCAGTGTCACTCTCATACAAACAATTGGCTGCTCAGGATTTCCTCAAACCTTTTTGCAGATTTTTCCCTAGAATCCTAATACTGAGGTTCCTCCTCTTCCTGTTCTCAGCCCCTCCTGAAATCCCAGCTTTAGGTACATTCAAATGACTTCTGAAGCTGAAGCTTTAAGAAAGAGAGTTATTGGGAAACTCCATTGCCTGTAATCTCCATCCATCCATCTTCCTTCCCTGCTCAAAGCTCCTGAGAAAACCTTTGCCACAAATGAAGCTGCACTTGGAGGTTTGGTGGTGCAGGCAGGCACAGACCAAACCTCCCCAGGAGAGGCAGCTGCCCCTGCTGGGACAGTTGGTTGGGTTGTGATGGCTTCTGAGATTTTAACTCCAAACCACCTTGTGGTCCTTGGCTCCTCAGCACATCCATTTCCCTGATAGCCCTGCCACGCTCCCATCATGTGTCAGCAAAAGCCAGAAGCTCTGAATTAGGGCCATTTGAGTGATTTGCTGGCTGTGGTTTATTTATCACATTTGTGAAATAAGTAAATTACCATGGTATCCAGTGGAATGATAGAAGTTCAATCACTTAAGAAATTAGCCCATCAAACCCTGAGCTTGGATTCGCAACCTGATTTAATAACCTGGTCGTGCTGGTTGCTCACATTCAAATCAGAACTGAAGGGTTATACACTTCTGTAATTAATACAAGAAAACAGTGAAGGCAAAAGCATTCTCCTAAAAATTACTTAGCTTTTACCTAAACATATCTGTTGTGTTTCCCTCTGCCTTGGAAGGAGGGAGAAAAATGCCTCAGGAGCAGAGATTTCATAATTTCATTCAAAAGTCACCACTCATGTGTTGTGCTGTTGACAGCTAATTAAGTTCTCCCAAGGTAAAATAAATGTAATGTTTTAAAGTTGCTTCCTTGCTTTAAAAAAATCTTGACTGATATTTCACTCACTTATTATTAATCAAGGAAATACAATGAAACAGGGAATTTGAATTCGCTTCAGCCAGAATCCCAGCACCTTCTCCATCTAAGCAGGTCACTAATCAGGTCTGGGTTTAATTTTGCTCAGTTCTGTTTCTTGGCACTGACAACGATCGCCCTGGACACAAGTCCTGACTCGGCAGCTTCGGTGATTAGACAATAAACTCCATCTTGCTTTGTAAGGGCAAAAGATGTGGGAAGCTGAGCAAACGAGATGAAAACGCTGAGATATGGCACCCACACCACACTTTAAGTAGGGCTGAGCGGTTCCTCAGCCCTACTTAAAGTGGCTTTGAGAGAAAGCCTTGGATTTGTGCTGTTCCAAGGATAAGGCAAACCCTTCCTGCAGAGGCTCCACATGGGGCTGCACACACGGCGGACAACAGGATCCTTGGGCTGCCTCCAGCACACTGCAGCTCCTGAAAGCCATGGCAAAGCAACACCTGCCCCACAAATCCCCTGCACAGAGACTCCTCCATTCTCTGACCAACCCCTGCTCCACAAATCCCCTGCACAGAAACTCCTCTTCTCTGACCAACACCATCCCACGGGACAGCGCCCAGAGCAGCCCTGCTGTCACTGGCCTGGCCTGAGCACACTGAACTCAACTCATGGTTCAAGCACATAAACTATTCCAGCCAAAACCACTGGACACCTGAAAGCAGCTTCAAAGCACCATTTATCAGCTGTATCTGCTGGGTTGTTTTTAAAAACAGCGAGGAGAAAATCTATGGAGCCACATCCCGCTGTGAGAGCGCTGGGGCGTTATCCCGACGCCCTTACTGCAGCAAAGAGCCTTTTCCTCATCCCTGAGAGCCCAGGGAGATGATATTTCAGCAATAATGGCTCATCCCTCCCCAGAGCTCTGACACACACGGGAGCAGTGCCAGGAGCCTGGCTCAGGTGAGCAGCACCTCCCAGCCCAGCTCAGCGGGAGCTGGCATCGATCTGGCTCTGCAGCCAGCACCAGCCACCCACACCATAAATCACTCCAAGGGCAGGCCCAGCTGAGTTATGGCATCATTTCTGCTCCAGCTCACCCAGAGCAGCACGGCAGAAACCAGTGGAGCCCAAGGGAACCCAGGGGTGACGTGGAGCACGTGCCAGGGACAGAGCGCTGGGGCTGCTGCTCTACAGGAACACAAACCACGTGTTTGTGGCACACGTGCCATGTGGCACCTCAGGGTCATGAGGGTTCAGGTGACAGGAGCCACCAACTCAGCCCCTGCACCCTCTCTTCCCAAGCCACCTCATCCTTCAAACTTGCTGGGCCCAAGGGTAAATCCAGGCAAGGAAAAGATGCAGGCCAGCTTTGCCAGGGCTGCACTGCAAAACCTTCTGCAAACAAAAATAGACCTGTTTACTTTGCCAAACCAAAGGAACTTCATGTCCTCTTTGTGGCGAGTTATTCCAAGATGGTTTTCACACGAGGCTGCCAAGGAGAATGTGAGTTTGTGGGCTGTGTGCCGGGGGGGTTTGGGTGCTGGTGGAAGCGATTGGGCTGGAGGTTGTTTTTGAAGTTCTCTGATTTGCTCAGATTTCCCCTGAAGTGACCTACAAAAGCAAAGGGGAAGGGAAGAACTTGTGCTTATTTTCTTTAGTTTACTGCTGTCAAAGACACCTTAAAAGCTGTCGGGAGATATTTTTCCTCTCGTTTTCTTCCTCCGTGTTGTAAATTCAGGTCAGGCCTCCATTTGAAGATTATCAAAAGGCAAACTGGAGAAACTGTCTTCTCTGAAAAAGCAACAGGGGCTGCGTTTGATGTCCGGGGGGCTGCTCCAGGAGGGTCCATTGTCCCAGCTCAGCAAAACAACAGGATCCAGAGATCTGACCCAGCTCTTCACTGGGGACAGAGCACAGGCAGGGCACTGCTAGCACCTATTCCAGACTGCAGCTGCTGAGAGGATCAGACACACACGGCTCAGCAGCTTCCCCTTTGCCTGAATGCACTGGGAATGCTGCAGGACACCCAGGCAGCTTTGGCATTCCCTGCATTCCAAGAACAAATCCCAGAGGATAACAACAGCCTCCCACTGAAATCAAGGTGCACCAGGCCAAATCAAACAGGGAGTGAGGACAAAACCCACTCACATCCACAAAAAAGGCACCAAATTGGAAGGCAGATCGCTTAGGTACAAGTGCTGTGCCTCTCCAAGTCCTGGCTGCTGGGAATCTCACAGCTCCACAGCCAGGCACCTCAGCTGTGTCAGCTCCATGGTGTGCAGAGGACACTCCAGGCTGCCTTTCATGTTTTCTCCTGTGTGTTGGGGACAGAGGAGGAAGGAATTCTTTACCCTGAAAATACTCGATTATTTTAATAGGATTACATTGGAGATTGACAATATTTAGAACAGTTCCCTGGAATTTATTAGCCTGCCAGCACTCCAGATAAGTAATTTGAATGCAAAATCTCTTAAACTTAAGTAACTAACTGGCAAAGAGCCAATTCCCACCCTCCATGGTTTTAGGCACAACACTAAGTTTTGGAAATGAGCTCCTGAACTCAGCAGTAAAACACCTCTGTCAGTCTCACACCCCAAACCTTTCACAGAGATCTCTTCTGATGATGTTTTTGCCTGATTACAAACACAAGGGCAGAGGAGCTAAACCCCAGAGACTAATCCTCCTCTTTAAACATCTCACATCAAGAGCAAACCAAGTCATAAATTCACGGAACATGGAGTCCAAAACGACACGGATTAATGTAGATCTTCTTCTGCACAAGAACACCGAGCAGCACAAAATGGAAGGACATTTAGACCTGCAGCTGGCATTTTGGAGGGTCATCATAATTTCTGTGAAGCCCCAAAAGAATTCTTGGCTGTGAGGAGGTGGCATGCCCTGAGGGGCTGGTGGAAATGTCCCCTGCTGCATTCCCAGGGACAGGACTGAGCCACACACCTGGGCAGGGCAACAGCAGGGCTGCAAGCCTAACTGGGCTCCCAGCAGAGCCCTGGGAAGGGGCTGCAGATGTGGCCGGGGTCAGAGTGGCCCTGGGAGGGGACACGGTGCTGCCCCAGCCCAGCACCAGCCTCGCTGCCTTCCCTGGCCGCAGCAAGCGCCCGCCACACGCAGCACAGGTTATTTACTTGGGGGAGGGAATTAATAAAAGAGTCATAACTGCTATTTACATAAAGCTTGACATACTCAAAGCCCTGTGCAAACATTAATCCTTAACAGCCCTCGGAGGAAGGTCAGAGTTATCCTCTCTCTGCATCAAGGAAATCTGACTGTGCTGGAGCGGCTCTGGCTGCCCCAGCTCTGCTCCAGCTCACCAGCCCAGGTGTGCTGCCACACCTGCCCGACTCCCCTCAGACCCCCCCACGTCAGGGACACCCCCATAGCTAAGGAAACCATCCCCTTAGCAAGACTGAAATTCCTGCCAGAACACCCAAGCACTTTTTGGTGCTTGGCTCCAGCAGGAAGGAGTCAGGGGAGGGGAGGGGAGGGGAGTGCATGCATGCAGAAGAGACATGCACATGGACTTCAGCAAACTCCTGGTGGCTTCTCTTCGGAGGAACATCACACCACATCCTTGCTGGAGGGTTTGTCACCAGCTCCGGCCACGAGCGTTCAGAGCAACCGCACTGACAAAGCAGCTGGGGAGAAAAATGAGGGCTCCAGTGGAGTTTGTCACTTTTGTCACAGCCATTCACCTTCAGCTTTTGCAGGCAGGACAGGTCTGCTCTGAGGGCATGCACTCAGGAGGGGCTGCAGAGCTGGCAAGCAAAGCAGCTGAGAGCCCAGAGCGATGGCCAGCCCCGCTCATTCCTGCACAGCTCCCCCCAGGATGGGTCCCCAGAGTCCCCTGGACACCACGTCCCTGTCCCTGAAGTGGAGCTACAAGGGCCAGCACAGGGAGCCACACATGGAACTGCTGCTGCTGCCAGGGGCAAAGGACAGGTTACAAAAGCCAGTGGACACCAAAAAGTCAACTGAGGAGGAAACAAAAGGGCACCTGGGGTAAAAGCACGGAAAGATCTACCAGCAGAGTTCAGCTCCTGGAGCCCGTCCGGGCGCACAATCCTCTGCTGCTGCCACTGGAATCTGCAAAGCCTTGGGCAGCCACGGCGCCCCCGGCCCGACAGGGCACTGCTGCTGACCCACACCCAATAAACACACCTCAGGACTCCACACTGCCCAGTCCTCACTCAGGAGACTGTGTCCAAACATGCCAACAGGTACCGGTGTTCGTTTGTTCGTTCGTTCGTTCGTTCCATCCTCCCTCCCTCCCTCCAAGCCCTGGCCTCCCTCCAGCGGGGAGCTGGCTGAGCAGTGCTGCAGCATCCCGGCTGCCAGCTGCTCCTGAGGCCTTTGCTGAGCGTTTTCCCTTGAAATTCAACATCCTGGCAGCCCAGGGTGCGAGATACAACTCGGATAGGGGAAAGCAGGCGCCCCTTCCAAAGGCTGCCACACTTCTGAAAAGGCAATTTAATGCTCGCTTTGTGTTCAAGCTGGGGGAACCAAACAGAGGAGAAGGAACATGTACAGGCATTATCCTGCTGGCCAGCCACCAAAAAGGTAATTAAAAACCTCCCCCCGAACAGGTGGGTCAACAAAACCCAGCATTAATTCCTTGGATTGCCAAGCAAATGTGTCTGAGCACAGGAGCCGTCCCAGCAAGTCCCTGGGATGTGAAAGCACATTTCTGTGCTCTGACAGCTGGCCCGTGACAGAACCGCTGTGGATCCACTGGGAGCCTCCAGAGGGACAGAAGGGGCTGGATGGGGCAGGGGAGGCACAGCCCAGGTGTGCTGGGGATGCTGGGCTGCACAGCTCACATCCCCCAGCCGAGCCCCAGGCCACTGCACACCTGGTTATTCGGGCAGCAGAGGATCCACAGAGCCTCCCTGGGTCCTGTTCGGGCAGCAGAGATCCACAGAACCTCTCATGGTCTGGTTTGGGCAGCAGAGGATCCACAGAGCCTCCTTGGGTCTTGTTTGGGCAATAAAGGATCCATAGAGCCTCCCTGGGTCTGGTTTGGGCAGCAGAGGAGCCTCAGAACCTCCCTGGGCCCGGCAGTGCCGACCCAGAGCAGGAGTGTAAGGCTTGGGACACTGAGGAGCCCCAGCCTGGCGCCAGAAGGGTTCTTTCCCACAGCCCACGGGCTGTGCCCACAGCAAATGAAGACCCGAGCTGGGTTTCAGAGCCAGAACTGCTCCCCAGGAGCAGAAACATCCGCCCCGAGCCCGGCTGTCTGCGGCAGCACGGTGATTTACAGCGCAGGCACTGCCACCACTGCACCCAGCTCGGGAGGAAAAGGTCCATTAAAAGATTGCTTTTAGTATGAAATTTCACCGGAGATACATTTTCTCTTGTCAAGGGCAACAAATTGCCCACGTAATTTCAGACCTCTGTAGTAAACATCCTAAAAATACAGACTTTTGCAGCAAATCACATTATCCTGAACGGGTTTGCTGAATTCTGTTCCTCTCCGGGCTCAGGCTGGAGCTGGGAAGCTGCCCCAGAGCTGGTGAGCTCTGGCCTGGCCCCAGCAATCTGCACACACCTGCTGAAATCCCACTGAGCAATTTTACAGCACACACCTCTCCAGCAAGGAAGGTTTACACATAATAGTTGTAAAACTTAGACACACAAAAGTGCCAGGACAGATAAGCACATGCAACAGCTGCCAGGAATGTCACCGGATCCCCTGCAAATGGAGGACTTTCAAAACTAAATTAGAAATTTTCTAATAGTTCTGATCCTATCTCAGAAATAAAGATAATCTCTTTCAGCCACCCTTCCATGGTCACGTCTGTGGCAGCTTATGGATGGTAAAGCCCTGGAGGGTACTTATGGATGGTTATGGACCATTGCAGGCAGCGTGTCGATGCCCTGGATCTGGGGTCCCCCCTCCTGTGAACCCCACATTTTCAGTTTCTGTGGAGCTGCCCATATCTTTCCTTACCCTTTTGTTCCTAAGAGTGAGGCAAGGAGTGAAAACTGCCAGGATGGCATGGAGTTGCCACCATCTCTCTGTCACCCCATGTCCCTCTCTGCCACCCTATCCCCCTTTCCCTGAAGGCAGAACAAGGGACGGAATCTGTCCAGAAGTGATGCGGGAGCGCTGCCGTCCTCTCACCGTCCTGTGTCCTCCTTCACCCCCTGTCCTTCCATACCCCCCGTTCCCTACCCAGGAAGGTGATCCCCTTACTATAAGCTATTCAGCATGCACTGATCAGTTTAAAAACAGGGAGCTGTGGAGTGCCCCTGTTCCTAAGAGGCAGGAATTTGATCTTACCCCTCTTGTGTTGCTAATAACTCCTCCCTTGACCCAAACCCTAACCCCCACCCCTGTGATCCCCTATAAACCCCCACGACCCTGCCCCTGCCTGGTCTTTCATCTCTGTCCCACCCCTGTCCCCGGGGGTAATAAACGGATTCTCGAGCTTTCTGAAACAAAGACCCTAAAACAATATATAAGCACAAATCTCATTTGTTCCCAGGCCCGGTGCCGGCAGCTGCATTCTCCCTGGGCACAATGAACTCAGTTGCAATGCACTGCAACAGAATTTGCTGGTTTTAGATGCATTCTTTAAAATGCAGAGGTGTATTCTGCTCCCAAAACAAGACCCAGGGAGGCTGTTTGGATCCTCTGCTGCCCAGAGCTAAAAACGAGTTTATAGCTGATGTTAACCTTGCAAGTGTTTGGATAAACTTCTTCTGCCATTTTTTGAGAGGTCAAATTTGACAAATTTGTCACAAAATCTCCTCTGAAAACAAAACACATCCTAATTCCTCTAGAGGAAGTTGTGCATCTTTGTTACATCAAAAGCAGCAAGGAAAGACACACGTCCCAGCAGCTCAGCAGCACCTCTCAGGTTCAGGTGTTTTTATGTGAATATTCACCTATCCATCTGCTACAGAACCAGGGAAACTTTGGAAGCTGTTCCCTCTGCTTAGGAAGGTCATAAAGAAACACATTTAAAGCACAGGGACAGATGCCCAGCAAAGCCACTGGGCCTCTCCGTCTCCAAAACCTTCCATGGTCTCCAAAGTGCAGCTGAGGCCAAGCACAGCCTCTGTCAGCTCTCCCAAGGTAACCCAGCTTCCCTCAAACGACCTCTGCAAATGTCAAATCATCCACGAGCCACCGCCTCGCTTCTCCCCGCAAACGAAGCCAACAGCTCGGAAATCCTGTGGGGCCACACAGGAATTCTGTCCCCACAACAGAGGGGTAAGGACACCCAGGACTCCTCACCCAGCCTGATGTTACAGCAACCCAAGGCTGAGGATTCACTTAGCACGCGTTCCTGCCCTGAGTGAAGCCAGCAAGTGAAGCCTCAAGCAGTCCCAGGCACAAGCCTTATGAAAAATACCTGCATAGAAATGCACATACATTAAGGCTACAGACCACTGGGTACCTGCCAAAAATGATGGAATACAGCAGAGTTTACTTATTTCTTCTTAATGGCTCCAACATTCCACCTGAAAAATGGGTCCTGGAGCTACATAATTGGGGATAAAAATTAAGCAACAGTTGCCATTTGTCACCAGGGAGGCTGATGGCACACATCGCTCACAGATCACGCAGAGCACACCTGATCCCAAGGTCCCTGGTGGCTGAGAGCCAAGGGTGCTGCAGAGCCAGACCTCAACTGCGAGTCCAACGTAACATCAAAGCACTACAGACCAGTGAAAACGTGTTTATTGAACAGTGATTGAGCTGTTTTGCTTTCCCCTCCTAACATCACTTGAACATCTTTCAGTCACAGCCTCCTGCCTGACCATGAGTCTTCTCAGAAGGCACCACAATTTAATGTCATTTCATGGTTTTGCTGTGACACAGAATCAGGACTGGCTTGGGTTCAAAGGGACCTTAAAGACCATCCTGTTCCAAACTCCCTGCCCTTCCACTAGACCAGGTTGCTCCAAGGCCTGTCCAGTTCTGGGTCTTGAACACTTCCAGGGATGTCCTTCCTCTTAGCCCTCTTTGCTTGTGGTCAATGGGGCAAAATTTTTAAACCAGAACAAGCTCCTCCAGACACCACTGTTACACCAACATCAGTAATCCTGATTACATTATCAGTAATTCTGAAACAACCTCAAATTCTCACCCTAGGAAGCGCTGCCAAGCAGAGGGCAGCAGAAAGGTGTCCTGTTTAGTGGTTGTCCCCCTACCCCACATGCATGTAGGAAGCTTCACCTGTACCTTCCTTCCCTCCCTGACCTCATGGCAACGCCAGAAAGTAAAAAGAATCTTTTCTTTTTCCTGCCAAATCAATTCCCAGAGACTGTCACAGGGCCAGTCCTGTTATCCAGGGCAGTGATGGGAGCCTTTCATTCCCGTTGCTTCAGCCCAGCTCTAAGTAAGACCTGCCACAAAGGAAGACAGTTTAACACCCTTTAATATGTAAACAAGTTTTCGGGAAACTGGAGCAAACAGAGAGGAAGAAAAACAGGTTTTATTTACAGGTTTCCTGACGCTATGAAGGCACATTTTCATTTAATTCCCATGCAAACAGCTCTCCGCTGGGAAGTTCCGCCTTCATCTCCTCATTCACTCCTGTCTGTCCTCTCAAAGGAGGCAAGGAAGTATCTCAATCCTCGCGCTTTTTTCCAATCACAAAGCAGCCCAAAATAAACACGAGAAGGCTCTGAACCAGTAAATATTCTTAAGTACTTGACACTCAGTTCCCTCGGAGAACTGCACAGATTGCACATTCACAGAATGCCGGCATTCTTCGCACATTTTCCAGGCCATGTTTCCCAGAATTTACAGTTTCTTCCAAAATATTGTGCAACATATTACACCACCAGAATACGCAACTGCTTGGCTGGACACACAAGATTGGTTCGTTTTCTCTTTTTAATCTCTTTCAGGTGATGTTTCCATTATGATTTTTTTGGCCAAACCAACAATACAATAAAACTATTCCCTAAATCCCCTGAAGAGTTCGAACCATCATCCATTTTGCACCGAGCACCAACTCTACAAAATTTGTTCTAGGAGAGTATTGGAAGCGAGTCCAATAAGTTGAAAGTCAATTTAATTCTTTCAAATTCAACTATCAGAGATCTCCAGCCTCACTGGGGAGAGAGAAAATCATATATATGTATATATACACATATATCTACACACACACAGAGCTAGATGTCCCTGCCCTGGTTGCTCCTGCTCCCATCTGCAAGGCCCAGGACCCCAGGTAAGGTGGCAAGCACCGCCAGCCACGCGGCATCAGTGCAGTTATGACCACAGAGCTATTTTGGTTTTATGCACAGACTTTACTACCACCTTATAAAAGAAGGATTTCCAGAAGGCAAATGGACCGACGTCTCAAAATAGAGTGTTTACATTAACGCTTGGCAAGCAGAGCCTGCAAACAGAGATGAATAGAGATAAGCTATAAAAAACACCGTGGACGTTTACTTGCTGGAATAGGAGCTTGTAATCCAATTTCAGGTCCTTCTGCCAAGTGTTACACACAGCATCTTTGTGTGTGACGATTCCAGCCCCGTCCCCCACCGCCCCTCCGCGAGGATCAGCCAGCGAGGAGAAGCGGCAATTCCGGCGGAACGCTCCATTAAAGAGCTGTTTGGATGGGGACTGACGAGCTGGGTATATCCAAACTCACTGTCCTTCCATTTGTGAGAGCATTAAAAGATCAGGAAAGGACAATAAATGCTGCCTGAGAGGCACGAGGGATGGCGGAATGAGGGCGGAAAAACAAACCTTTCCGCACCTTTCTGCTGTTAATGGAGAACAAACAGGCTTTGCCCGCATTTGGAGGCTCACGAGAGCCCTGCGGACGGAATTACTGCTTGGTAATTAAACGTGTCTGTTTGTTCCACACACAAGACACAAAGTCACATAAAACAAGCCAATCTGAGCCAGCTCTTCCTGGCTGAAGCAGAGCAGGATCATCTTGGACCAGTGGGCAAAACGCCACACACCACTGCCATGAGACCAGAGCGGGGGGAATTCAGCCCCAGGTGCTGACTCCACCCTCCAGAATTTTGTATTTCTGAGAACTCCTAACAGCCCTGATTACACTGGGTTTTGGTGGTTTTAACGCATGAAGTTTTGTTTTTAGAGCCTCTAATATCACCTGACATCCGGGAAGAATTCTTCTTCCGCTGGATTTTCGTTTGACACAACACAGCAAAGATCCCTAATTCAGTTAATCGCTCATCACATAAACAAAGAAACCTCTTGAGAGCCAGAGAGCAACACGCACATGTATTTGCAATGCATAAGAGGATATTTTTTTTAAATGGTAACAATGCAATCTATTCAGTGTGAAGAGTCTGGGAGGCCAATTAAATACTTTGGGTTCCATAATTATAATTGCAGTAATGAATAAGAAGGAGCATTACAGCTTGCACAATGCAGTTCCTCCTCAAGTCAATGATTCAGTTCTTGTCTGCTTTCAACTAACCTTTTGTGTCTCTTCATATCAGATCTTGCATATTACTTTGAGTAGAATAAAAATATCCCCAAATATCCCAGGTAATGTAATACATTTGGCATCCCTTGATTATGCCTACACACAGCCTACAGAAGGGATTATGCACTAAATGGATAACACTCATTTTGATTAATTTTAGACATTAGTGAAAATTCAGCAAGGCACCAGCTAGCATCTGAATGCCCCTGGCAAGCCTGTGGTGACAGGGGAAAGCTGAAACTTGATTGCCTGGGGGTTTTTGAGGTTTTCCCCCCCTTTGGAAGAGCTTTTCCTGATCATCCTTTGCCTGGAAAGCGGCTTTGGTAAAGGACTCTGCTCCCTCATTTTCTTCCTGCAGCAGCTTTTATCCTCCATGTGTCTGCAGAGATCAGCCTCGGGAAACTGAGGACTCACTCCCAGAAAAGTTAACCCCAAACTGCTCCATTTCTACTCAGACAAGTAAGAAATATGTTTTGGTTGGTTGGGTTGGATGGTTTGGGTAGGCTGCCAAACATTCTTAGGACTCCCCCAGACTTGCTGCTCACTGCATTTGGCTGCATTTTGAGAATCAATCACCTACAGAAATCCCTTAACTCTGAGCATCCCCACATGCACGAGATAGGGGACTTCTCCCATAGAATTATCACATTTGGTAGAGCCTTCCCCATCATCTCTCACACAAAACAAAGCCTGAAGGACAAAGGGTTAACACTGGGCTGCAGCTGCACAGGCACCAACTGCCCCCCACCTTTGTCTCCAGGGAATGAAAACAAGAGATTTGAGCAAATCCAGCTTTATGAATTCAAAACTTCAGACACTGCCTGCAAGAGAGCAAAGCAACATCCTTCATAGATGCACAGAGAAAGGGAAAAGTTAATTTTATTGATGGAAGACCCAAAAAAAGGCAGATCCTAATCTGTGGGAGTGAAAAATCTCCTGCTCTGTACAATAAATGGGAGCTGGAGCACCAGACACTGCAGGGATTTATTACCCGAGGAGACAACAAAACCCACCAGAGAGAACTCTGGGGTTAAAGCAAGGTGCTTTTGGACTGTCACTGCTCATCAGGAGCCACCCTGAGGATCTGATCACCAAGGAACACCTCGCACATCGCAGCGTATTCTGCGTGTATCACCACGAGAATGAGGCCTTCAGGAAACCTTCTGAACCCAGTGCCTGCCTCCAGAAACTCACCTGGGCACCCTGCCCACCTGAGCACACCTTCAGGCACCCCCAGCCACCCTTGGTTTACTTCTCTTTGGTCTTTTTCAGAGAAAGTCTGATTCAAAAACTCAACCCTCGCCTGGTTGAGGATGGCACAGAGGCCAAAAGGAGCTCTTCAAGATCACTAATTACTCACTTACTGCCTTCTAACAGGGCAACTCACAGAATCTGTCATCAGGGCTGTAAGGAGGCTCACCAAGAGCCCCACGTCTCCCGTAATTAGTGCAGACCTGGGAAAGCAGCGCTGCGCAGTTGGGTCCGAGCGCGCACGGCCACGAGTTGACATCTCCTGTTGACTGAATTAGAGCATCTTCTAATGAGGCTCGCTTCAAAACCATTTTACATCCATTTGCTCATGTCAGCATCAATGTATTCAGCATTATCTACCAATTAGTAAACCGGAAAACATTCTTTAGATAATCTAAAATCTCGCTAAAATATTCAACGTGTCATTCATTTACTACAAACTGCCCTATAAAAACAAATTACTGGAACCAGCTGTCACAAAGCAACAAGTGTCTCAGGACAAAGTGCTTTTTAAACCAAGGGCTTTCCAGGACACATGTGATGCACTGCTATTCTGTCTTCATCTCCAGCAGAACTGGTCACTCCAACAGTGTCCCTGTCCCCAACGAGTGGGTGAAGCCACTACAGGCATTGATACCACCAGAAGGATGCAGATCACTCTATCTTGGAGTTTAGAAGGACATCCCACGGATCAGGGGTGAGGGCTGGGAAGGAGTTCACCCTTTGGAAGGATCCAGTGTTTGGGGCTTTCACTTTCTGGCTCCTTGGACCAGTCCAGTGCCAAGGATGCATCACCATGAAGGAGGCACAACCCAAATCAGGCACCTCCTCAGGTGTGCAGCTAGGGATGAGCTCCCCCACCATTCCAGGCTTCTCCAGGACTGACAGGCTCAATGGGAAGGTGTTTCCCACCAGATCAGGCTGGCAGGGACCTCGAACAGCTCTCCCTGTGCACGCCAAGCTGGGTGAGCAGTGCCAGGGCTGCAGCTCAGGTAGGGCACGGTGCCAGCCCCACACCAGCACCAGCCCAGCCAGGGGCCACTCCAGAAGGATTCCCAACCCAGCAAATGCCCTGGCAGCAGCTTCCAGGCAGGATCATCCACTGCCAGGGCAGTGCATGGCCTCAGCAGGGCGAGGATCCCTCCCCAGCACACCATCACACTCCTCACTGCCAGAGCCACCCCCAAATCCTCCCCCCTCTGCAGCTCCACACGGGGCCACACGCGTTAGGCAGAGGACTCTGCGTGCCTTGGCAAACACAGGGCAAAACCATTTTGTTTGGGGTTATTTTGGGGTTTTTTACTCCAAAGAAGCAAAACCCCTTGGTTTTCCCTAAGTTTTGCAGGCACAGGAGGGGTGGTTTGGAGGATGGCTGTTTTTATTTTTAATCTCTTGAGCGTGGCAGAGCAGTAAATCTTGCATTATGCTCTGAAGACTGTCAGGTTTGGGCTTCATTTTGGTCTCAGATTAGACTCCTGAAGCAATGAATCTTCCATCACGGAGGCCATTACCAGCCCAGTTTTCCTTCATTTTGGACTGCTTTACCCCTGATTGGGTTATCAAGCTCACCTCCAAGCGCCTCAGCCATGAGGGGCTCAGCAGATCCTGCACCAGGGGAGGTTTAGGCTGGATATTGGCAAAATTCCTTCCCTTCAAGGGTTGTCCAGCCCTGGCACAGGCTGCCTAGAGGGGGGGTCACCACCCCTGGAGGGATCTAAAAGCCGTGTGGATTGTGGCACTTGGGGACATGATTTAGTGGTGGCCTTGGAGTGCTGGGTTAATGGTTGGACTCGATGATCTTACAGGGCTTTTCTAACCTAAACGATTCTCTGATTCTAAATTACCATATGCAAATTGTGATCATTAAAAGGCATTTATAAAAATCAAGTAAAACAGCCCATGAATATTGAAAAACGTTTAAGTGTTAAGTTAAACGACAATTTTCAAAACACACGAAGGAAATCTGACCGTAACCAACCAGTCCCATGAAATACCATATCTATCATCAACTTTTTAATTACCAATTGATCAACATGTAGACAGTGTAATAGCTTACAGCTTTTAATTACTGAACTATCAAAATTCCAACCAAAAAAGGAACCTCCAGAGATGAAACTGTAATGCTTGATTATTCACTGCTACATAATGAATGATTTGTTTTTAAACAAGATGTCAAGTTCCTCATGTAATCCATCTGGATGTGTGACTCCGCAAAGCTCACACTGCCCATACTAAGTACTTGGGGCTCCTCTTCTCCCTTCCCTCCTGATCCCACAAGTGAAGGGTTTTAGGGGATTTTCCCCCCTTAAGGCAAAGCAGTCCTGAATCAAGGGGCTGACAGGCAAAGCGACTGCCAAAGCTCGCTGCGGATCCAGACACGCCGCTCCAGCTCCCTCCAAAGGGACAGGTTTTGCCTGGGAGGGAACAGAGGCTCCTTCCAACTTGCCTGTACTCCCGAGGCAGCAGCTCTAAAGCAAGGAACACATCCAGGGTGGGCACGGACGTGCTGCCTCTCGCTCCACGCGCACGGCGCTGTGAGAGGCGCCGGGGCAGAGGATTTGGGATGCAGCTCCCCGGTTCTCTTCCCACAGCCCGAGCCCAGCGAGCGCTGCGAGGATTTAAGTGTTGGCATTACACAGAGAAGCTCATCGGGGTGGGGAGAGGCTTTTATCTCTGCCCTAAATTCAGCATTGAGCTGAACATCACATCCACAAATCCCCTCCACACACAACACAGCTGGCCTCTCCTCCCATGTTTCATCCTAATAACCGTTCCAACCTCAGAACTCCAAATCAGCCCCACAAATCTCCGTTTCTGTGGGCAAACGCAAAAGATCCACAGGTTTTCAGGACCATGATCAAGACCGCAGAGCCCTCCACAATCCTCACCCCCCGGAGAGGATTCTGCCAAATCCAGGCTTTTTGCGTTCAGAGAGACATTTCCCAGAAACACTCGTTTGCAAATTCAGGTTTCCGAGTAGGGATGTAAAACATTCTGGAAATAAGACTGTTAAACAAGGGCAGTTCAAGCAGAGCCTATTAGTCAATTAAAAATAAAACTACCAGCAAATAACACATTTGTTCCATCAGCCCAGTGGCAGCGATGAACATCCCTCAGCCGGAGCCCGGGTGTATAACCCTACAGATGTTCCCCATGCATATCAGCCCCGAATAGTTGTTCCACAGAACAGCATCTGTTCCCACAAAAACAGGGAACAAGAGCCTTTTATTTTTCCTTCATCACAGCCTGGGAGCCCCAGTTGTTGCCAACCAAACCCGACAGTACTTCCCCCATAAATTCACCCACTCCAGCCACATCTGGGCTTTGATTTCCACACGGAAGCCACAAGCTCCTTCCTCGCACTTCCCTTGGGAAGCCGCTCGCACGCCGAGCTTGTACAGATTTCCACATAAGAAATTCAGTAATCAGTCCAGGAGCTGTAAGCACTTATGACAACAATATCTATCAACACTTAACCATATTTACAACTAAATCATGTAAATACCAGGCAGCTCTCCTCTGCATGCTGATAATCTGGACAAATGAAGGCTGAAAAAAGCCACTCCAAGAGGAGACCAGACAAACAGAACCACGTTGGGTGGGAAACAAGCACCGATGGCACTCTGAGATCACTGACAGCACTGAAGACACGATGGCAGAGCCCCCAGGGCCACCCTGCCTGCTACAGCCACAAGCCCCCAGCCACCCACAACACCTTCTTGTGCTTGGCTTTGTGCATTTTCTGTGTATACGTGTGTATTTCGTGTCCATTTCATAAACACTTCATCTGTGGATCTGTATATTTCTCAGAAAAACAGGGACAAGCTGCTTCAACAGCTACCCAGAGCTCTTCCCTCTCCATCTGCCTTTGAAATCCTTATAAATCCTAGGAACCAATTTAAAATTAAAAGATCCCAATTTCAGAGAGGCTCTTCTGTCCCACTCCCTCACCCCCCGCAAGATAGACCATTTTATTACACCCATTAAACTGACAAAAATGACTTTTCAGCTGGTTCACTGAAATGCCGCTTCTACAGCAGTTTAGGCAAACACTTTCCCAGACCTTTATAAAGGAAAAGTGATTCCGTATGTAATTGGATTTTTTGGCACAACAAAAATACCAAGTTATTAAAACTCTCACATGGCTTTGGATTGTGTCTTTAATGGACGCCAGCATCCTCAACTGCTACAAAGACATTTTGCATAAAGCGACGAGGAGCTGCATTTCCAAAGGTTTCCCAGAGGATTCAGGGACAGTTTTCAGCAAGATTTGCTCTTTGGGCAGTGAAACCCAGGAGGAGGAGGATCCCACCACTTTCCTCCAATATCCTCCTTGTCCATGCACACCCACCAACATCCACATTAATTCCAGCACAAAATCCCCTCCTCCCTCAGGACACCCACTGGATTGGTCACTGCACTGGGCTCTCCCTGGGAAGAAGCAAATGACCAGGCTGAAAATAGCTTATTAATCCTCATTTATTTCCTGCAGGATTGTTCCAGCCACTCCCTACATTCAGACAGGATTTTTACACCCCTACAGACCCCATCTACCATGGAGAACTATTTTCATTTCCTTATCCTGCCTTGTCCAAAGAAGTCAGATTTAGAGGGGTGCAGTACATGAGGGGAAGGAGAGGAAGAAGCAGTGGCTTGTGAATACAACAGGTTGTCCACAAGATATTTATTCTTGTAGGAACTTAAAATGAGTCATTCTGTAGGAAACACTGAAATCCCATTTAATGGGACTCTTGCTAAACCTCCCCCTTCCAAAACAGGAATGAGATCAATAGACCCACCCAACCTCAACAGAAAACAGAGTACCCCAAACCCGAGAGCTGGACCGACCTTCCTGAGCTGCATTCCACACACATCATGTTGTGTTAACATGAAAATTTTGGATCCAATTTGCTAATGAGAGCCTGGAGGAGCGAGTCATCCTTTAACTGTGCATCCAGAATTCTCCCAGAGTGATTTAAGAGCCACAGCACTGGGTTTGCTATAAAGCCTCTGTTTACAAGGCTCCACAGATTCCTACAGAGCAGTAAGTGATTTGCCTCCAAGAATTTCCTTTATTCCTCGTCTCGGAGTGTCTCCCCCTTTCCCTGACGATGTCTGAAGGGAACACTGTTAATCTCCCGTCTATCCCACTTTAATCTTCACCCTTCCCAGGGAGAGGCACAACTCTGCTCCTCGTGCTGAGGAAGCAATACCTGGCAGTTATGGATTCAGGGAGTTGATTAAACCTGTACCTTCTGGTAAAGATTCCAGGGAACGATTAAGGCTATAAGACCTTTAAATCGAAGGAGAAGCTGTTTGTGTGGACAGAGCTCAGCAACCTCAGCGTGGGATTCGCTTTCGGTGGCTCTGCCTACTCAGGGATGAGTAACGTCTCCTCTGGAGCCACCCACAGACCAGGAGCTGAGGAAATCTGGTCTTTAACTGTGACAGGGCAAGGAGAGCCACTGTGCGTCGTGACCCTGCAGACACAGACTCTGAATGATGCGAGTCTTCATTCCAAGCAGTCTGTAAAATCACAGTAAATGAAGTGCAGGAGAGAAAAGTGCCAAAGAAGAAATCGCACTCACATTTTATGCACCAGGAGTAACCTTCCCTGCATCCACCCTCCAACAGTGACTGTGGACGAGAAGCAGGAGCAGGTTACACAGGTTCTGCACGAGTCACCGCAAGCCCCTACACGGGACAGGGGTGTCACAGCGCCTGACTGCTCTGTTCCAGACAGGGATCTGCTCTGCCCCTCAGGCTCCAGGACAGGAATCCTCCGGCAAACCTGGGGATGTGGAGCGTGGAGAAGCACGCCGCTTCTCCAGACTGCACAGCGCGGCAACAAACGAGGGTGGCGAAGGAATGAATCTGCCTGCAGACCCGGAGCTGCTGTCAAGCCAACACCAAGACAACTCTTCCCAAGGCAAGCAGGGGTTTGGCTTTGCTCGTTCCTGCTGAGCCCACCCTGGAAAAGCTGGCTGGCTCCGAGGAATCCTAACAAACCAAGCGTCCCCAGCAGCTCCGCTTGACAAAGCTGACGGCCGATGATGACAAGCGTTCAGGGCTTTGATGGTTGTCAGCCAGCTTCCCCAGCGCCAGGCAGCCCAGGCAGGCTGTCACCAGGAAATGATAACGGGAGACGGCACCGCTGGGGATCTCAGCACTGAGCACGGTGCCCCACCACCCTCAGCCTTCCCGAGCAAGGCAGGCAGAGATCTCAGCACGAAGAGCTGCTGACACCCAAACCAGCGCAGCGTGCTTTCTGCTTAAAACAGCCTGTGAGTGCATGGCAAGGCCCGTCCTCAAACTGCTGAAAACAGCACCTAAGTCCATACTGATGGGAAAAGCAGGAGGGGTAACCCTTGGGAGCTTCCCTGCTTCCACCAGGCTTCTAACATCACGTCTGCATCAGCCAACACGAATGAAGACGTCAAAGAGGCAATGGGAGCACAGACAAAGAGGTCCAACCATGTTTCCAAGCAAAATAGCTTAGAATGAGAATGCAAAACAAACAGCTACAGCAATAGCTCTCTACACGTGGGTATTTCAGGTTCTCATCACTATGACATCATTTGGGATTAGTGGAACAACCTCATAGCCAAACTCCATGGAGCAATACAGGGTTTCTGTGACCACAGGCACTGCAGCAGTGCAGGTGACTGTCCAGATGCTCTGCAGCACTGCCAGCATTAAGGACTGGGTGTGGGTGGGTGGATGGATGGAGGGATGGATGGATGGATGGATGGATGGATGGATGGATGGATGGACGCCCATTTGCACCCAGCCAGCACAGAGGCACTGCATGAAGAGAAGCCTTTGCAGCTGAGCCAGCAGCTCTCCCCCCTGGTTTGACCCAGCTGGACCGTTTCAACACCTCTCCATAGACAAAGGGCAGCTGCTGCCCAGAGTTATCCCATGCCACACCAGGGCAGCGAGGCAGAAATGGCTTTGGAGAAAGTCACCACGCTTTTCCAAGGTCAGGGATGTATTGGCATCACGGAGCACATCCCAGAGCAGCATCACTGTGATAAATGCATGAAGTGAGAGCGCTCTCTCTGCAGAATTAGGGACAGATGTGCCTCTGCTCGGCTACAAAACCAGGGCCGTGGGGGCACAGGGAGCCTTTATTGCTGTGTGTTAGCCCAGAGGCTACGCAGAAAGTTCCCTTTCCAGCCCAACTCTCACAGAGCCTGACTTTGCTGCAACCCCAGCTCCAAAGCTGAACACGAGTAATGTTGAAAGTGCTCTGCCAGGGAAGCTGCCAGGCAGCCTCATTTAAAAACAGGGAAGCAGCAACAAGCAGTTCCTCATGCTTGATCCGATTACTCTGATCTCCCTTTTGACGCTGCAGACTCAGACTCGTATTTCTATTGCTGCACGGGGGGAGAAGGGGAGGGAGGGAATGTCACTTTGCTGCTTCATATTTCTTTCTTCCTGTCACACTTTGGAGAGGGGATATACACTGCAAGAGCTGGACAGGAGCTGAGGCCTGCAGTGCACCCACCTCGCAGATGAGGTGTCACACAGGCCAGTGGTCCCAGGACCCCACTGGGTGCCCACCCACAGTACCAGCACTCCCAGTCTGGCCTTGCTGGAGCTTGCCAAGCCCCAGTATGGTCTCATGCTGTCCACGAAAAATTCATTTCTATAAACAGCATTACTGCTCTAACAAAAAGGTCTGTTTCTGTACCAAATGTTGAGGTTTCTCAGGTCCAAGAGTCCTCACAATTGGGATCAGCACCCAAGTGGATCTCTGTGAAGAAAAGGCCCCACTGCAGAGGTCCAGTCAGAGCCACTGACTCAAGAGCCCTGCTGACAACGTGGGGAATGCAATGACATTTCCATTCTGGAAGCAGACCTTGGAGGAGATCACAAATCAGATACAGGCACTCACTAACTGCTAAAAGAGGACACCAGGAGATCAAAGCAGCTTATTGCAGAGGTAACCTGAACCCAGGGGTTTATACACCCAACTCCTCCAGCCTGAGCACAACTTTAAGAGGCAACATGACCCTGTAGGCAGCCTGATGGCTCACTGGTATCTCCCTGATCTGCAGTTGAGATCTCCATCCCCCACAGCTGCCACTGCTCAGCCAAGGGCTCCAGGAGATGGGACATTTCCTAGGGAAGGCTCAAGCCAGGAGTGTAACTGCTGAGGGCAAACTTCACAGCCTGGATTGGCAGAGCAGGAGAGTTTCCAACACAACTTTTTCCCACTGCCAAATGCACACCTGGGCTTTAAAACATATTGGCAGTCGTTTACTGTAAAGAGACTATTTCCCCTCCAATGCTGGCACCTGACTGGAACTGCCACTAAGAGGGGAGGGGGACCTGGGCTGTGTCATTTGGGCAGGACCCACAAACACGGGCAGGACCAAAGCAAACCCACACAGACCTGCCAGCAGGCAGACCTGTGTGTGAGACTGTCAGCAAACCAACAACACCAAGGAGCTGCCAGCACTTCCAGGGACAAAAAAAAACCTAAAAAAGCAAAACTAAAGACATTTTCCAGTTAAGCTACAGCCCACAAAAGTTTTATACCTCTGAGCAAAGAGATGTGCCTAAGTATCTCTTTGATCCTTCAGACTGGAACTTAATGGGGTATCAAATATTCTACTGATTCACCTTGAGAATTTGGTAAGGGCAGAGTCTTTGTAATGCTCAAGTTTTTAAACCACAGAAGAACACAGTAAATTAAAACCACACCACAGGGTAAAAATAGCCAGCCCAACCCTACAGAGGGACATTGTTGGTCTAAAATAACCAGGAGTGGAGGACAGCAAATGTCCCTGCTACAACCCAGCCAAGTGTTTTAAATGCAAGCAGCCCCCAGCCACATACTGCGGGTGAGCATGTGGTGAGGGCTCAGCAGCAGCTCCGAGAAACCCCGAGAACCAAATCTCCTTGGGGATCTGTATTCCTTGCTGGAATCTGGAATGGGTGAAAAAGTCTGACACGAAACTCAGGTTTTCAGAGCCTCATCCAGCAGCATACAGTGGTTTGCAGGGCTCCCCAACACCCAACTCAACACCCTGCAAAGATGTGAGAGCCTGATGTGCAACACAGCAGGAAAACCTCGAGGTTCAACAGGTAACGAGGACACCGGGCAGAGGAAAAACTGTTTCCGCAGCAAAATAGGCTGACAGCAGGCGGGTGGTGGTCACACACGGGCAGGGCCATCAGAGGAGTCGCCTGCAGCCACAGTATCGCAGCTGGGGCTCACCCTGCCCTTGCAAATTACAAACTGGAATAACTAAATGCAGCTCGTGGCCGAACCACAATCACCGGCGCAGCTCGGCGGGGCAGGGCAGGCACCGCGCCGGCCGGCAGCTCACTGCTTCCAATTACCGAGCTGAGAGCGAACGGAGCCTCGTGGCATTTCCCTTCCAGCTCGCCTGCCACACATCCAAACACACCCTTCTCCCCAGCACGCTGCCCTGAAGCGCCTGAGCCCACGCTGGGCGACCTTCAAAGCATTTGTGGTGGAGCTCCCCAGGAACCGCAGCAGCAGCTGCTCTCTGCAGCGTGCAATTACATCCCGGGAAAGAGGCTGATTTATGAAACTTAAACAAGTACATACCACTCCTAATTACAACATTCCACCTAGGGTCTCTCCTTCATGGCAGGTTTCCACAGTGTCCCTTTATTTAGCACCGGTGGGTTTGCACCTCACAATGTCCGCCGGAGGAACAAGCACAACTTATTTTTTTTAACATGTAGCATCCAGTTTCTCAGTAGACACTGGCTGTGTGTCCAGCTTTGCTTGTGCTCTCAAACCACCGTGTCAAGTATTCACTTCCTGGCTCAGCTCCAGGGAAGGCTGCAGCCTCACGCTCCTCTCCTGGAGCCTGCTCAGATCTGGAGCCGCAGACAGGAACCGAAATGTTTGGATACAGGAGGGAGCCCCTGCTTTCCTGACAGAAGCACCAGCAAGTGCCATCAAAACCCAGAAGAGGAACAGGTTGTCAAAACCCCTATACAAAGTCTGACAATAATCCCTAGGAAAAAAGCCATTCAAGAGAAACATCCAGAAAACTCTGCCTACATTCAGGGTTTGCTTTTTATGAGCAAATGTGTTCTGAGGAGTGCTTGGATGGTCCGTTCAAACAGAGGGTGTATCCAGGCTGGAACACAGGCTTTACTCCGGGTGGCCTCAGGCAGACGCAGGGTTAAGGAGCTGACCCATTTTCCACCCAGCAATAGGGCAGAGAGCTCACCGATGGCACAGACACGGCCCCACCGGTCCTGGCAGGGCCGGGGGAAGGCTCGCCAAGCGCCCGGCTGACGGAGCCAGCGCTGTTTGATTACAAAGCCTTCTTTATTTACACACCAGGAAAGACAGCGCAAGGCAAACAAAGGCGACGGCAGCGCAGCATCAGCACAACGGCCGCTGGTACGGCCGGGGGTCCCCGGGGAGCGCGGCTCTTCTCCGGCCTCCCATCACTGCAGCCACCTCCGCGCACCGACAGCGGCCACCCGTGCCAAGGGGACACTGGCAGCACCCATCCCGGCAGCGTCCATCCAACAGCGTCCACCCTGCAGTCCATCCAACAGATGTCCATCCTGCAGAAGGTGCTGACAGTCACCCCCTCCTCAGAGCAGAGCACGCACGGAGCAGAGCGATCTTCTTGCCTTCCATCCTCAGGAGCCTCCTTGGCAGTGGTTTCAAACCAGATTGTCGTGCTTATAAACCTGGGCTCAACTGCCTACACGCAAGACAAATGAGCCCAAGCTGCAACCCAGATGGATCACTTTATTCCCCAGCCCCTTCCCCGACGGTGTTTGTGTCGCATGCAGAGCGCAGCGCGTGTTGCTGAAGGCCAGGGACGAGCAGACTCGCCTCGCTTGCATACAAAGGCTCCTTGGAAACTCACTCTGTGTTTACAAAGGAGCCTGGCTTAGCGCAGCCGCGCTGGGAGAGCTCGCTGCCTTCATGGGGGGCTTCTCCTGGGCTGGTTTCGTGTCGGCAGACACGGAGGCTGCAGCCACAACCAGCCCTGGCCAGCCCCTGGCAGCTCCGTGCCACAGCCAAGTCGCGGCTCCACGCCAACGCCGTCTCCAAACACCTCCTGAGGCTTCTGCTGGGAAGTTGTTCTCCCTGAAGTGCCGAGTGCCAGCGCAGACAGACTCCGAGTTCCAGCCCAGCGCTGCCCAAGCGCCTCAGAGCGAGCCGGGAGCGCTCCTCGGCCCT
Source organism: Ploceus nigricollis (assembly GCA_013399945.1). Taxonomy (NCBI): domain Eukaryota; kingdom Metazoa; phylum Chordata; class Aves; order Passeriformes; family Ploceidae; genus Ploceus; species Ploceus nigricollis. The sequence continues at coordinate 194,027 of VXBC01013337.1, forward strand.
CGCCCTGCTGCACAGGGGCATCAGGAGCTCCATGAACCGCAAAGCATCGAGAGCGGCTGGAGAGGAACCACAGAAACACAGGCATCCACCCGATCGCACAGGCTCATCCCAAACCAAGTCTCACTGCTGCCCATTGCCGTTCCAGTCGCCTCCGTGAAAGGAGGCAGCAGAACCCTCAGCCGCACTCCGCATCACGGGGTGCCACCACGGCGGTGACACAGCGCTGGCACCGCTGTGCCTCGGGTGGCAACCGTGCGGGAGACACAACGACAGCACTCTGCGCTCAGCGCTGACGCTGCTGCCTCACACTAATTCTCTCTTTGCAGAACACAGAAGCTAACACTGTTAGCTTGGAAAAGGGGGAGAATGGGGAGGAAAAAGGAAATAAAGGTCCTGAACTGTAAGGAAATTTTACCTAAATGCAGACAGTCTGGGATTTTATCCTACGATTCACAACACAGCACCACAACCACAAAATATCTGTCTTACCACAACCTCAGCTCACGCCGTGCCGTGTTTCTCGCCCCGGTGCACGGGTCAGGCACAGCCACTGCAGCCAGCATCCAGCCCTGCTTTTGTTTCCCTTCAGCAGCCCTGCGATCCCAAACCACAGTTCCACCCGCTGGCTGGGCAGCAGTGAACAGGCTGAGCCTGCCGGGGGATCACTCTGGCCTCCAGTTAAAAACTGCTCGTAGAGAATTTGAGGTGAGCAAGACAGCAAAACAAAGGATGAACGCGGCCGTCCTAGAGCCGGGCTCGTACTCCCAATCTGGGCGTCTCTCAGTACCAGAGTCCCCAGGTCACACCGGCGGGAGACACACCAGGCAGCGAAAAGCACGGAACACACAAAACAGCACCTTGTGAAGAGACATCTGAGAAGCTACAACACAGCGACCGCAGGAACCCCGGGCGCGGGGGAGCCGGAGCGGAGCATTTCCCCGGCTCGCAGCTCCAAGAGCCGCCGCGGTGGCTCCTTTCCTTCGCTCCGGCTCCCCGGAATGGGCTCGGGGCTGCGGAGCGCCGGGATCGGGGCAGAGTCGCCCTTCGGGGCTGCCCAGCGCAGCCGGGAGGCGCAGCCCTTGTCGAGGCGGCGGGAGGGCACCAGCCCCGGCCCCGTTCGCAGGGAGAACAAGCGAAAAACGACCCCGGCGCTCTCCCCCCACCACCATCCCACCAAAAAGGCCGCCCGGGAAGAGCGGGGAAGGCATGGACATGTACACAGGCTGTGAATAAAGCTCTTTGTTCGCCGGGCTGGCGGCCCCTTCGTCCCCCCTTTCCTACGAGCGGGATTCAACAGATCGTTCAATGGCCTCTTGTTCTTCCCAAACATCCCGGACACAGCACCCGCTCCTGCGGCCGTGCGGCCCCGTGCCGCCCCACGGGCATACTGGAAACGTGAACGGCGTTAACGGGGGATGTTCGAACCGAAGCCACCGGACACGAGCGCAGGTCGCTGCTGCGGCTCCGGGGCTCGGCGGGGAGCGATGCCAGGCGGGGTGGGCGGCTCGCCCAACGCACCGGGGACACCGCACCCCGAGGGTGCCGCGGAGAGGACCCAACCGGCCCCGCTCGGGGAGCCTCGTTAGCCACATTTAATTAGCGCCCGTTCCAGCCGCAGCGCCCGAGCCGGGCGACCGCCCCGAGCGCGCCCAGCTGGGCGGGGGACGCGGCTGCGGCAGGGGGCACCGGGGGAGAGAGGAGAGGAAGGAGAGAGAGGGGCGGGAAGCGAGGAAAAGAGAGGGAGAGAGAGAGAGGAAGAGGGAGAGCGAAGCGTCGCGCAAGTTCCACTCAGATTCCAACAGGTTCCCCGCTCCCGCAGGGGTGCAGCATCCCCGCGCCGCCGCAAACACAGGGGGGGCGGAGAGGGGGGAGATAGAGGGGGCGCGCAAAGCAATTAGTTTTTAATTGCGGGGCCGCTGATGACCCCCCGGGCAGCGGGAGAAGCCGCTTCCATGGAAACCGGCAGCGGCTGCCCGCGCCGCG
>VXBC01013337.1:196465-239693 GCA_013399945.1 Ploceus nigricollis
GCGGCCGGAGCCCACGGGCCCCCCGGCGGCGGCGATCGGGGCTCGGTAACCGCAGCCCGGCAACCGATCCACCTTTTCTGCGGATTTCTCACCCCCGCAACGGATTTAAACGGAGCAAATGAACAAGTAAAGCCCCGGAACTGCCCCCTGCCGTTCCCGAGTGCTCAGCTGTGCCGTAACACACGGGGAACCGAGCGGCGGGGGTCACCAGGGATTCATCCCACCCGGGAAGGGTCCAAGCTTTCCCCCCACCCACGGCACCAGGAATGGAGCCACAGAATCGCTGACAATGGGTCCATGCAAGCGTTAATGGAGAAACGCAGAGGATGTCGAATATTCCCAACCTTATTAATTGGGTTATTCCAAGTTAACCTGAGGCAGGTGAATTGTCAGTTCAACTTCATCATCCCAGATTCTGCCAAGCTTGAGGTGAAAACCGCCCAGGGCAAGCACTGAGTCACACTGTGGGGCTGGAGAGAGCTTTCACCCTTTGGAATGTGAAACCAAGCTGGTTTCACACCCAAGAAAACCCCAAATGCTGCTGCCGGAGACGTGGTTTGGGGCATCAGCCCTCCCTGTATCCCCACCTCCCCATGCCACTCTCTGGCACCCATGATGACAAGCCTTTCTGCTCCACAGCCATGCCAAACATCTGTTTCCTGCTCAACAAGTAGAGTTTTGGGCCACCACAACCATCACAATTCCATAACTAAGCCATCTTCACCCCAGTTAGTGAGAAAGCACTTGTCTCATGCTGAGACCCCAAATTCCCTCCTCTCCAGGAGGACTCCAGCCCCACTAACCACAGCAGAGCAGCTGCACTGGCTGCTGTGCCACCCCATACCCAGCTGTCCTGTGTGCCTGTCCCTGAATACCCAGTGCAGCCCCCCCTGCACAATATCACACACTGCGACCCGCTGCGCTCACACATCAATTGAGAGACAACCCGTATTAACTAAACAGGTTTATAATAATTCAAGTATTCTGAGGGTGAGGACAATAAGTAGTAGGAAATACAATTTGCATAATAAATATCAGTATCACAACAGCTAAAGCAAACCATGACAAATTATCTGCTGGTAAATGGCCGGGAGATTATGGAATGCAAATTGCAAATCCTGAACTCTAGGAAATGACTTCCCTGACCTCCCACAGACGGAGAGGGACTCAGGACGGGCTCAAACTGGTGATGCTCCTGCTGGAGACGCCTTAGTGCCTTCCATTATGCATCAACTTTAATTTCAAGAGGAAAGCGATTTCCTCTGTCCTGGAAGCTTAGCCTCAGATTATTTGTCACAGAGTGTTTAGCAGCGATGCTGCTGCAGCGCGAGGCCCGTTGGCAGTGATTGAAAGCTGCATTCAATCAAATCACCAGCAGCCAGAGACAGCACAGAGCTGGCAGTGGCACTGGGAGCGTGGGCACAGGGGCTGGGGCACAAAGAGCCACAGAGACTGACCTGGCCCATGAGCACGGGGGGTGTAATCGAGGGTGTTACGGGATGAGGTCACTCCCTGAGTCCTGCTGGCCGAGTGGACACTCACTCCTGAGACTCCCTTGTGCCAGGGATGCTGGAAAGCCCCGTGCCAGCTCTGGAGCAAGGCTTAAGGCTGTGGCCCAGGGAAAAGCCAAGGGCCAGCAATGCCTGTGGATGCCTCTCCAGGACATTATATCAGGGTGAGGAGAGGAGCCAGGGACAGAGAAGAGCTCCCAGGATGCTGCTCTGAGCTGCCAGCAGTGAGGGCTGAAGTGCTGCATCCCCTGAAATCGAGCTGTCCCCAGGCCACAGCTGCAGCTGTAGCAATGCCCACTCCAAAGATCAGCTTTCCTTGACATAGGTCAGGAGCGGCAGGAATTCCTCCTGGGAGCCTCACCCGTGCCACTTGGAGACCCTTCCCATGTGTCATTCTGGCTCCCCCCGCTGTGGTTTAGCACATCTCAAAGACCAGATGGTGTTTTTGCATTTTAAACCAAATAAGCCATTGTTTGTTAATTCAGCCTTTAAATCAGAGCAGAAATGAACTTAAAAATGAGAATTCCAATCTGTGGTAATACCAGAGACAGAGCCAAGCCCCACAGTTTAAGACACAGAGAAAGGCAGGAGAAGGATCAAGGCGATTTGTGCTCTATCCCCCTGTGCACAGCACAGGACAGTGGCTTGGACATGCTTGGAGTGGCATTTGGAAGCAGGATGAAGCCTTAGATCCATGGATGAGCAGCAGCTGCTGTCAACACACTGGGCCAGGGATTGGAGCAATCCTGGTGCAAACTGGTGCCAGTGCTGCCACTGCCACCTTTGGGAATGGTCTTAGGGGACACAGCATCACCCAAGGGATGGCTAATTACAAATAACTGACACTAATTACATCCACTGCAGAAGAATTTATGGTAGAAGCCGTTTTCGGATGGGATTACAAAACCAGTGATCAATTAGTTGCCTTTCCTTGGTTTCACAGATGGACAAAGGGACCCAAAGTGCTGCTCCCTACATCCCTACGTGTAAGAAGGGAAGAAGAACCCGAAGCCACCCAAGTTCTCCCCCCCAGGAAAGGGCGATCCCACAGAACTCGTCCAGGTACAGCAGGAGCTGCCATTCCTGCGTGGCTCTTCAAGCCTCACATTAAAGGTGCTGCAGAGCCCCCGACCAAACCGCCTCCCCCACGCCTGGCAGTGTTTGTTCTCTCACCATTTTCTGTCAAGAGAAATAAAACAGTTGTCGATCTCGGGGACAGCGCCGGCTCTGAAATTTTCAAAGAGCTGCATGGAACTTTAGCCACACAATTCACATGAAAGCGGCGCGGGGCTAAATCCTGTGTAACTCTTTGAAAATGGAGGAGTTTTGTCAAAAGGAGTCTGCAGAAGAAATAATCAAGTTATAGCATTTCGGATTTAATGCCTTGACTAAAATACATCTCAGCCGGGTGTGCCGTGTCCCCTCCTCCGGCGGGACCCCCAGTGGGAGCACAGAGCTTCTCCTCACACCTGTGCCCAGCCTGGGGAGCCTGGAGATGCCTCTTTTAAGATCAGGTAAAAGTGCAAAGCCTAATTTCCAGGCTTTCATGTGCTGTGACAAAGTTGTCGTTGGCCACGCTCTCCCTCTATAAATTCAGGGTTTAGTAACAGCACAAATCGCTCCCAATATATTTTATTTATCTGCCTTCCACTGCAATGAGCAACGAATTTGTTCAGAGTTTCCAGAGGTAAAACAGAGGCTGAAGCTCAGAGCTGTGCCAAGGACAGAGGGAACGTGGGGCTCTCCAGCTCCATCAGGGCTGGGAGCTCTGGCGGTTGGTGCCCAGTCCTGTCACCCAGAGCAGTGGTGTCACCTCTGTAGCACCACACATGTGCTGGGCACCTGCTGCAATCACCAGATTTTCACACAGAATCTGCACAACCTGCAAATTGACACAGAATCCAGCACAATACCCACTGGATATTCCCATTAGCCCCTTTCCTGCAGGTGTGGGGGGCTGGTTTTAAATTTTCATTTTTGTTTCTAGAGCTAAAAGATTCCATTTAATTATTTTTGAGCCACGAGTGTGACAATAAAACGCAAAAGTCTTTTGATTTTGGAGCAATCCTATTGAAGATCTGAGGGGCTGTCATCAGTGCAGCATCAGTCTTCATTATCTGATTCTTTTTTCAATTGGCTGAGCTTTACAGAGCACAGGGCTCTTTCAACAGGATGATAAAGGGGTATTTGAAATAAACAGAGAGAGTCCCCAGCCAGTGAGTACCTCGGATTGCTGCGGACTGTGACTTAATGCTAACTCCTGTGAACTCCAGCTTTTTATCTTTTAATAAAAAAGCCATACAGATGGGATTCTTTGCTCAACTAAAACCTTTGTTTAAAAAAAAAAAAAAAAACCAAACCCTAAGGAACAACAGATACTAAAAGTATAAAAGTTCTCCCTGAGCAAAGTCTCTTGCATGGATTTATTCAAGACCTCCCAGAAAAAAGAACATTTCCATGCCACTGATGGCTGATGTGTTGCTGTCCCAGCCCTAAAGAGGAGTGGGCTGGCTCCAGCTCTGCTCACACCAAGCTGGGGTGAGAGACACTGCTCTGACTCACCCCGACATGGGGCAGGGGTGTTTCTAACCCTGGGACACCTGAGTTTACCCAAAAGTCTCATTTTTGCCCCAGATCCAGCCTCTCATTTTGGCACAAGGAGCTGCTGTGACTGTGGCATTTAGTGCCTGATAAGGTGTAGGCTCCAAACACTCACTTTCCTCTCGTCTCCAACAAGCACAACCAGAAAGGTTAAAGCTCCCCAGTCTGCTGAAACAAGATGAAATATTTTCAGGCGGTTTTAAAGAAACCAGATTATTCCTCAGCGTAAGGGCAAAGCAGGGCCAGTCCAGCCAGCCTGGCTCCCCTGCCAGCCCAACCTTTTTACTGCTGGAGAATGAGGAGTAAGCTATAATTCAGATTTTTGAAATTTTTTTTAAACACATATCTAATTGAGAAAGGAAAGGGACAAATCATTTTGTGCTCTTGCATCATCCTTCCTGCAGATGAGTATCTAATGCACCCGCGCCATAAAATGCAGGAACTGTGCCCTCTGCATGTTGTCGTGACAAATTTCAAATCAAGAGGGTGCTTGAATGGGATTTATTACAATTGGAAGACAAGAAATGGTAATCTTTATGAGCCAATGACACAGAGCCTTATAATAGGAGAATGAAGTATCATTTTAAATGTAAAGTAAATTAGATTACTGGGGTCAAACCCTTCTACAGAGACATCATGTCTTCAGAGTGCCTCGCACATTTGACATCCTCTTTTCAGGTTTCACATTAGCATTTAAGTGTTTTTTAAGTGTGTTTAATATTCTTATAGAAGAAAAGTGCCTGGAAAAGTCAAGACACTGAGATCACAGGGAGGGGAGGAAGGAAGACATCACAATAAGTGCCAGGGAAGCCACAGCCCTGTGTGAGGAGGGCTCCAGCACCACCAGCACTGGTTCAGCACAGTCCACTCATGAGCTCAGCCTGTGTCCTACAGCAGAGCTGGGCTCAGCTCCACTCACCATCCCAGCACACAGGTTTCAGTGTCAGCACCTGCTGGGAGCAGCCAGGGACACTCTGGCACTGCCAGCCCAGCCCCATGCTCCAGACAGGCAACACAGCAAATTATTTGGGGTTTTTTGTTTGTTTGTTTCATATAAGCTGCTGGGAGAAAAAAAAAATCCCCCCTTTTGATCCCATCAAAGGCCTTATCTTCCCTACCACATGATGTCTCATGGGTGTTGTCTGCCTCGCCTAAATTCCCAAAAACCCAGCTCCATCCCAGTGGTGCTGTTTGACCCTGGGGTTTGGAAACATCCAAAGGGTGCAGAAGCAGCAATCACTGGTTCCCCAAATGACACTACAGCATCTGAGTTCTCTAAAACGTTCTGCTCCTCATCTGCACAAAGTGAGGAGGTCTCATAAAGTGACCTCTAAGGACACCAGCAAATCCAGTAAGACCATCCACTATAAACACACTGCTACCAGTAAAGGACTGGTTTTCCTTCTGGTACATCACTCCTGCAAGAGGCAGCAGGTCCTGAGCCAGAAAATGAGGCTGAGATGATTACACCAATGTGAATAAACACCTGAGCACACAATGCAAAACTGGGGCTGTTCCTCTGATTTTGGAGATTTCACATCTTAATCATCTGTCAACACCGCACGTACGGAGCGCGGTGCAGAGGAAAGGTCTCCCAGAAGGGATCCAAACACTGCACATGAAAGGAAGAGCCTTACTTAGCCTAGAGGGAATTTCAAATGAGGTTCAGCATTACTGCAGCTCTCCCTGTCAGGAGCAGTTAGGTTTTCACTGACTCCTTTTGTACCAGCCGGGCTCCCTTTGAAGAATTCGCAAACATCTTCACCTTCAGCTCCCATCTGCGCTCCAGCTCATTCCTGGCGTGTGCTCCAAAGGCACAGCCAGGGCTGGGACCCAGCTGCAGCAGGTGCTGGGCAGCAAACAGGAGTTTACCACTCCTGCCCCAGAAAAGCTGCTCATCTCATCAGACAGGTAAGGGGCCAAGACAAACACTGCCGCAGGGTCAGAGGAAGAAGTGGCCGGCCCTGGCATGCTGCTGGCCAGAGCTGACAGCCCAGGAGCATTCTTGGTGCTGCTCCAGGACACACACCAGGGTGACCAACCCCTCAAATCAGAACAAGGAGACTCTGTTGAGACTCAGTGCTTATCTGTCCTCTCCTTTCCACCTGCCCTCCTCCTCACCGGGGAGCATCCTTCTTGTTCATCACCAGAGACAGGCTGTGGGCACCAGCACAGGCTGGGGACAGAGACAGTGGCTGCCACAGACACACAGCAAGCAGGGGAAATCTCAGTGTGCACCTTCCCTGAGGTGAGGTGCAAAGATCTCACAGGGGTGCTCACAAAAGGACCCCAAACTTATCTTCTTAAGCAAAAGGCTTTGCCTGCCTGGGGATTTGGGAGGGCAGACGGGGCAGGCTGATCTCCAAATGGACTTTGGGAGATAAAAGGAGAGCTGTGCTTTCCAGTGGGATTGCTGAGCTTGCCGGCCACCAGCCAGGATGCTGCAAACAGCAGCATTTGCAGGTTGCCATTGCAAAGCTCCTGCCATTCCCTGAGCTGGATGCATGAGACCCAAAGTCCCTGAGCACAGGCACCCTCTGCTCAGCATCCTCCGTGTCCTTCCTGCCCTGCTCAGCCCCCAGCAGCACAGCAGGCTCTGAGCACGGAGCCATTATACATAAACACACCACACACACACACACACAGACACACAGACACACACAAGGTTTTAAACATGCATCTTAGCCTGGTAATTGCAGGGCTTTTGTAAGCTTGTCTCAACTTGCCGACAGCTACAGAGGAAAACATAATTCGTTAACTCTATGCGAGTATTAAAGAACAAAGCTGGAACTCCCATACAATTATATTTTATCTCAGAGCAAGGTGAAATCATTAGATATTAGTGAAGTGCAGTGGCACAAAAATGATCTGTTAGCGGGGGTTCATTACATTGTATTTCCAGAGCCAGGAAGATCAATGTGTTCATGCATCATGAATTAGTCTCATGCCTTCGTCTTCGCTGCTCTCCGGAAACCCAACATGATCTATGGCCAGCCATACATCATTGTTTCAGCAGCACACTGCAATGACAAAGCTCCAGTTTCCACTTGTCACACTGACCAGCTGCATTTTTCTGCACAAGAGACAAAAAATGTCAAGGAGGAGGAAGAGGGTCATTTCTGGGCCAGGCTTAGCAGTAAATTTCAGCCCTTCAAACCTCTCCTGTTTCTGTAGATCCATCACTTTTATAATCTGTGCCTAAACTTGCTTTCCTTGCTTATATCCAAAGCCTGGAAGAGCTGAGGGAAATTGAAGGAATAAATCCATTAAGGGATTCTGCTGAGCTCCTTCCTGCTGGTGCAAAGCTCTGCCTCCTTGGGTGCATCCTCTGGGCTTGTGTCTGGAGCAGAGGGGTTCCCATCCCTCAATCCATTTGTCCTCTCCCCCTCTGAGTCAACAGGAAAATATCACTTTCCCAAACACCTGTCAGTGTGAGCTCTCTAGAAGAGCCTCTCTGCTCTTTCATTGTTCTTCCCTCAGACACCCAGACCAGGAGATGCTGCCACCAGCCAGGGCAAAATCCTCTTTTTCCCTGCTGTCTAATCCTGTCAGAAGTTTGAGTGTTCCCTTTTCCCTCTTGGCCACAGAAACATCCAGGGCTGCACGCTGCAATTACTGATGGAGAGACAGGCAGGGCATGGCAGTTGCATGGCTTCTCCCACTGCCAGCACTCACCCCCACCCCAGCTGGACAGCCCATGACTCTGATGTCCCCTCACCACCCCAGGGCATCTCCGAGATGTCACTGTCCCTGTTCCACAGGGCACTGAGCTGGGGACCAGCCCCACAGACACTAAGTAAGACAACACCTAGGTCTCCAGCACTGCGCCCTTCCCTGCTGTGGGCATCCAGGCAGAGCAGAGGGGCTGTGCCCTGGTCACCTGGAGGGTGCTGGGTGGGCTGGAGCTGCCCTGGCACTGCCAGCCCCACCACCCAGCCAGCACTGCTCCCGGGCACGCAGGGGCCAGGCTGCAGCGTTTGTTTTTTAAAGCCATTGATCAGCACTGTTTGAAACATGACAGTGTGCCAATACTTCCCTTGTTACGTGACAGATGAGAGCGCGGACCCAGGGCTAATGCTGCTCTCACTCCTTATTATTCACTAATGCTCACAAAGCAGCTGACAGTGGGCTGAGCTCTTTAGGGCAAATCGTTCCTTTCCTGGCCTCGGATGCTTTCAAGGCAACGATTCAGCCATGGCTGGTCCCTCAGGTTTGTCTGAACACCTGCCCTGCCCACCAGGAGGGAGCTGCCAATCCTGCCGTGCCCTCTCCAGGGAATCCTGGAATCACTGAGGTTGGGAAAGATCCCCAGGACCATCGAGTCCAGCCTGTGCCCCATCCCCACCTGTCCCCAGCCCAGAGCACTGAGTGCCACATCCAGGCATTCCTTGGGCACCTCCAGGGATGGGCACTCCAAACCTCCCTGGGCAGCCCCTGCCAAGGCCTGGCCACCCTTTCCATGGAGAAATTCCTGCTGATGTCCAACTGAGCCTCCCCTGGCCCAGCCTGAGGCTGTTCCCTCTCCTCCTGTCCCTGTTCTCTGGGATAAGATCCCAAATCTCCCCCCGGCTGTCCCCTCCTGTCAGGGAGCTGTGCAGAGCCACAGGGTCCCCCTTGATCCCCCTTTTCTCCAGGCTGAGCCCCTTCCCCAGCTCCCTCAGGCAGAATTACCCTCCCAGTCCTCCCCATCACCCATCACCCACCATCCTGCCCCTGTCCAGCCGTCGGCGGGGGCCGGGCAGGGGCTCCCGGCCGGGGCAGCCGCTCCAGCCCTCGCCCTGGCCGCGGCTATTGACGGCGGCGAGCGGGGAGCTTTTCAGTGCCTCTTTGTTGGTTTTAGACAATGACTGTTGCCAGAGCTATTTTCGCTTCCTCTCCCCCGCTTGCCCCCTCCACACAGCGCTGGGGCTCTTTTTTTTTATTTTATTTTTTTTTTTAAATCAATGGGCTCAGATAGCGCAGTACTCAAAGTGACCTTTCGAATCCCAGCCGGAGCCAGGTCAGCTTAAATTGTGCTCTCCGCCCCCGCAGAACATGAAAGCCTTTTCATTCCTGGCTCAAGGGCCGGGGAAGAGCGCGGCTGTTTTGAGGACATCCACTGTGAGCCCGGGCCTGGCACGAACAATAATCGGTGGCTTCCTACCCTCAGCAGCGCCGCTCCGCCGTGACCGGCACCATTATCTGCTGCATCCTGATTTTTTGGCCACCCTATTTCTGCGCTTGGAACGGCAGCTGAGATACCCAGCTGAAATCCTGACACCTGAAAGCACGTGGAAATCCAGACAAACCTGAATGTTGTCTCCACAGGGGGGTTGGCAAGCTTCCCACCGAACATGCCTGGCAGGGAAGCGCAGCTCTGAAAGGCTCCGAGCCTTTGCAGGGCCCGCAATCAGGCAGGTATTTTGTCTGCTGGGGAAACCAGAAACCTCACTTTCGTGCCCTCCAGTCCATAATTCTCTCACACACCACTAAATTCTGGCGTCTGCCTCAGCTGCAGCACCGCAGAGCAGCACACCACGAGCTACACGAGCCCAATGGATTCCCCGTGCCCCCCATCTCCAGGTGAGATATTTTCCTCCACAAAGAGAAGGAGCAGAGCGAGACATGGCACGCTCAGCGCAGGCAGGAGCAGCTCCTCTCACAGGGAAGCAAGGAACAAATTGCTTCTATTTCTTGAAACCTCTTCCCAGGTGTACTTTGCCCTTTCCAGATGGAAAGGGGAGCCAGCTGGGCTCTAACAGCGCTCTGAATTCCCCTCTGTTACGGCACCACAGACAGCCCATATCAAACACATTCAACTACAAAGACGTTCCTGAATGGAAACGGCCAAATATGCTTTGCCCAGGACACTCTCCTTGGGGAGGGGTACCTCAGGGCTCTGCTTACCCCGGCCTTGTGCTGCTCTGGCACCTCAAACACACCCTGGATGTGTGACTGCTGCCAGCATCACCTCAGCCCTCCCCTGGAATGCCGAGCCAGGCCAGCTCGTTAGCGCTCCACCATTAATCCAAGGGCCAGAAATGCAGGGAGCACAATGGAAAATGAGCAGTGCTGCACTGATGCAGTTTGGGAAAAGCTGTTTGTTCTCCACAGTAAGCATCCTGCTCTCCCAGCAGAAATCCATCTTCTGCTGCCTGAAGTGATTTTTTTTCCCATTTTATTTCAAGAAGATGCTCACATCTCTTAGCATTTTACTTGAAAGTAAGGACCTCAATGGTCTTTCATACTCAGAACTTAAATGAGTGGCTTGCTAATTATTTACTTGACCACTTAGGCTTCTAATATCTGCAAACAGGTTTCAATTTTCTCATTATTGGGAATTAGTCAAAAAGGCACTGTGTCACTACAAAAAATCAATGGCTTTGATCATATTTCCTTTGCCACTATTGGATGTTTACAATTTAAGCTGTATTAAATTACAATTGGCTTCAGAGGTCCAGATCTTATCTGGGCTGATTTGCTTGGTGAGTGGAGGGGTCACACAGTTGAACTCAAGACTTGTTGGACTTGCTCCCAGCCAGCTACTGATAAAGAAAACAAATGTTTTTAAGATAGGGAAGGGGTGGGGAAAAGCTTCTCCTTGGCAAGACTGGTGAGCTGTGGGCATATCCCCAGAGCTTGCCATGGCTCCAGTGAAGAGGAGCTCCTGGAGATGAGGTGGCTGCTCCTGTGGGTGTCTGTCTGTGGGAGCAGAGGGACAAAGCTGGCACCCCTGGAGCTGGGGCTGTTCCGTTGGGAAGGTGGCTCCTGGGTCCCCGCACATCCCACTCTTGCAGACCCTGACCCCCAGCAAGGATGCTCCAGGTCGAGCAGAGGCCCCAGCAGCCACCCCCACCCTGCCCAGGTCCCCAAGGGGTCTGGGGGGACCTTCAGTGTGAGAGTCAAAGCAGGGGGTGACCAACGGTCACAGGCAGGCTCTGAAGTGGCACCACACAGAGATGCAAACCCTGCTCTGGACATTTTATCTGATTCCAAAGCCTCAGGGAACACAGGCCACAGCACAAGGTGCTACAGGGCTCCATAAATATTTAAAAGAACAAAAACCAGGCTCAGTTTGACAGGGACCTGGCTCACTGTGACTCAGCCCTCATCCTCTCCTTTGCCTGGGTTGGGATCCCGGCCACCCTGCATGTTTTAAATTAATATCCATGACTCTCCTGCCTCCCTGGCAGCACCTCGGCTTCTCAGTGAGTCACAGCAGGCCACCGAGCTGGGACAAAGCCCTGCCTGTGTATCTCACTCACCTCTCCAGCCTTTGTATGTGGCTTTGTCTCCACGATGCTTTTGTGGAGAGACATACACGGGCTTCTCTTTCCTCTAGAGCCTCTTCACAGGCTGATTCGGACTGAAGGGTGGAGGAAACAAGCTCGTTTTTCTCGGGCATTGTGTTAAAAATACCTTCACCTCTGCAAGAAGCAGCTGCTGTTCCTCACCGGCATCTTTCTCTTTCAGACCCTGGTGCCCGTGGTTAAAGGGACAAAAGCATAAGGATAAATTGAAGGGACAGTGCTGCAAGAGAGCTAAATATAAGTGCCCCAAGAGCAGTGTTTCCCAATTTGAGAGTTGTTTGCTGCTGGATTTCTACTCCCCTGACAAAAGGTCCTTTTCACAAGCCTCTGAGAAAGCGCCAGCGAGCCCTGGGAGCACATGGCCAGAGGGGACGAGGACTGTGGCACACAATGGCTCTTCTCCCAAGTGCCAAAATCCAGACACATTTCACTGCCCACGCCTGGGAACGCGGCTGCACAGCCCTAATGAGGCTCCGTGTGGGCTGGGTGGCCCCGAAAGTGCCTGAGCCTGAGGAGATGTGATCAGCAAACCCAACCTTGAGGGATTCTAAGCGCTTTTGACTGGGCATTTTATTCCCGTGCAGGATGCATCCGAGAGATCTATTATGGCTGTCAGGCGAGGCTGGGGCTGCAGAGGAAGAGTTAAGTGATGCCCAGTGACACTTGCTGTAATCAGATTTTCACATTGTTTGAGGAGATACAGTTCCTGAGCTCCCCAGCTGTCCGGCCTCATAACCAAACACATCGCCCAGCGCGGGCGGGACGCAGCTGGCACTGAATTCCCGAGGAGGCCACGGAGCCCAGCATCAGCCTGAGCGGACCAGGAGCTCCCCAGGGCAAGGTAATGATGCTGTGATGGAAAACCGGGTCGCCAGAGCTGCTCTCCTTCCCCTGTGCATCACCTGGAGCTCCCCATGGAAGTGGGGGAATGTTCTCCTCAGCACAGCCACCAGCTCGCAGCCCAGGCAGGGCACGAGCCTGGCTGCAGCCCTGGCACAGCACATCCCAGGGGCTCAGCCACTTTCTGAGGCCAACAATTTGGGAAAAAACCTCAAATCCCCAAGTCACATTCAGGTTACTGGGGTTTTTCCTTTCTGTCTCCTGGACAAAGAGCTCACTGGAAAAGAGGAGTTATAAAAGACAGGTTTGTGACCCACCTTGTGCACACCTCAGAGCTGGAACCCTGAGTGCAGGGTGAAGCCACCACTGAGCTGGTGCCTGTGCTCCACTGAAACTGGAGCCTGGGAGCACTGGGCAGCCCGGGGTGCCCGTGGGGATGGCCAGTGGTGACAGAGCCCTGGACACAAGGCACTGCACAAACACAGGAGTGCAGCCCACAAGAGGATGGGGGCACACGAAAGGGTGCACGAGTCACTGGCAATACACCCCTGCTGGTGGTGCAATAAAGTACATAAAGCCCTTATTTTTCTTAATTATTCCTGATATTTCACCTGTCATGTTGTCAGCTTCCTCTGAGAGCAACGATAAATAGTGCTTCTCATCTCACACCCTCAGGGAAAGCTTGCTATTTATTCCTGTGATGGGCAAGACATCATGACTAATTAGGAAAAATGGGAGCCCGCTTGCACCCCAGCAGGAGAGGTGTCCTCAGCGGCTGCTCTGGGCAGACAGGCAGGTTTGGGCTCTGAACCTCCAGCAGCTGCCCCTGAGGCATTTGGTTGCTGCAGTCTGGGAGAGGGGAAGGGTGGAGAAGGGGTTCCTCCATCCCCCAAGGAATGAAATCGCAGAATTAATGGATTTTCCATCAGGTAAGTGGTCCTAAGTGGGCAGATGCATTGCCAGACAGACTGCCCAAGAGTTAAAATATTAAATTATGAAATGTGGGAGTCCCTCCATCCCCACTCAGCCCCTCACAGACCCAGGGAGCTCAGCCTCTGCACTCCCATCACAAATCCCAGCCAGCAGTGCAGTTCCAGGGGCGGGAGGATTTACTCCTTCTCCTCCCCTGCTGCCACCCACACTCCCATCATAACAAGGTAATGGAGATCATGTTCCAGAAGAGAACTCGTGGCAACTGCAAATATTTCAGATTAAAAGTAAGGAAAATCAATGCAGAAGCTGCTGTGACCACAGACAAGAACAACATCTCAGATGTGCACTAAGCATCAGAAACAGGGCAGCCTCATCCCTTCCCTTCTCCCTTCTTCCACCAGAGGTGGATTCATCCTAATGAATGTCCTAAATGCACACCCAGGGGTAAAACCCTCCTGTAGCTGCAGAGACAAGGCTGGAGTCCACCAGCACCAGTACAGCTCCCTGGGGAGGGGGAAGGAGGCCCCCAGAGCCCCAGCCAGCCACAGCATCTGCACAGCAGCTGGGAGGGAGCTGGAGGATCTGTTCCCGGTGACATGCAGCGAGGGCCGGGCAGAGCTGGAGTCTTTATGCTGGGAAAACTAATGAGCACAAAACTCCTCTTGTCACTGTCACGTCAGCGAGCGCCGGCGGATTGTCGCAGCCTGTTCCGCACTGTCATGTCGGGTGAGAGTTATTTGTTTGCAAATTCTACCTCTGGGCACCAGCCCCCTCTAAATAAGCTGTCAGAGGCAGCGGCGGGTGGGAGAGGTGCGTGGGGGAACCTCCTCACAAATCGATGTAAAATAAGAGATCGCAGTTGGCAAATCTCTTAACTGGGAGCTCAAAGCAGGCGCAGGTGGCCGCGGGGAGCAGCAGACCTGGAGCAGCATTGCAGCCCTGCCAGGGCCCAGCAGCACGGGCAGCACTGGAGGGACTGGGGGAGCCCAGCCCCAGCTACGGGGGAACACAGGGCACAGCCAACTCCTGCGTCAGTGCCTCCTTCAGCCCGGATTTGTCTTGGCTAACGTGCCAAGGCTGCCGGCTCTGCTGCCTTCCCACCCATCCTGCTCCGGGCTCCCGGCCATGCTCGGAGGATGCAGAGCTCCTTGGTGATGAGCAGCTTCCCCCAGAGCCACAGGCCGGGAGGGAGGGGAGGTGGCTGGGACAGAGCTGGAGATGGGCAGAGAAAAGGTGCGGTTTCATCACCAGCCCTGTCTTCCCAAAAGCTTGGGTGCCGCAGAGCCGCCCCTTTCTGCCGGGCTCCGCGGGGAGCCGGGCACCCATCCAGGCGGGAGCGGGCGGGAATGTCGCTCCTTCAGCCACCGCCGAGCTGCAAGCCAGCTCGCACCCTCTCCCTCTTTTCTCACGTTCATTTTGGGCTCAGCGCTGCCTCCATATGCCACCAACATTCCCCATTCATAAAACCCCGCGCCTCGCTCGCGTCTCCGCAGAGACACTGTTTGTGGAAAGAGCCAGGCACCAAAGCCTGCCTGCCAAGCACATTCCAGAGACCAGGAAGTCTCCAGGAGTTGTGAGAAAATATGGAAATGACGTCTTCTGGAGTGCAGGTGGGTGGAAGGCGGGAGATGCCCTCTGGGGCTCTGGCACCTCAAACTGGGCCAGCATTGGCCCCATTCAGGATCAGCTCACTGCCTGCCCTCCTCAGGGGTCAGGAGGGAATTTGTCCCCTTTGGCACAAAATATCCGACCTGTGCTCAGAGCATCCCACAAGCAAAGCTCCTGGAGCCTCTAGAAGCTGATGAAAAAGTTTCTTCCTTAGGAAGGGGAGCAAAAAGGAAAAGAACCCCAGAAAATATTGGAGCACCCAGACATTTCTTCACTCAGCAGGGACTGGTGGAATTCCTGTTTGCAGATACAGTTCCTTACAGCAGGCTAGTAAATTAAATTAAAGCTATTTACTCTGTATTTACAGGCTTACAAATAAATCTCAGAAAACATTTTATCAAGAGAGGCAGGGGGAGGAAAAGCATTTTCTAGGCCGGATATAAACAAACAAGGCCATGAACCTGCTCAAAATTCCTTATTAGTTGGAATGGTTGGAGTAATTCAGAGCTAGGGAGAACAGCATTCCTCATTTGCAGGTAACAGGAAAGAAAAACCAAAGTGGTGCTGTGTAAGGGAAGAGCTCTCCTGATCCCACACGTCCTGCCTTCACTGACTGGCACCAAAGCACAACATCACCACACGTGGCACCACCGAGGCAAACAGACCCATCCCAGAGCCAGCCCAGGGGTTTAATGGGTTGGGGGCACATTTTCCACCTTCAAGGAACAACTGGCAGCCACCATCCATTTTAGATTATTCTGGGTTGCATTTAATGCTTCTCCTGGGTCATCCCCAAAAGCTCCAAGACAAAGGCTGAGGTTGTTACTCATTTTCACCCTTTCCACCTCTGCAGAAGCCAAAGGAGAGATGCTGTTAGCAGCTCGAGCACTGTGGGATCCCCACACTCCCAGTATGAGTTTTCTTTCCAGACAGAGTCTGGCACTGATGGTTACCAGGAAGGAAGGAGCGAGCTTGGCTTTGGCACTCACTGTATGACCAATCTCTGCTGTCAAGGGGCACAAAGACCCAACCAGAAGCCCCACCCGGAGCCAGGAAGCCGATCCACATACTCGGGGCATGAGGTAATGAGCTTAAAGCCACACATCTAAACATACAGCTTGTAAATGATTAGCCCCATGTAAGGAAGCTCTCTTTGCTGGTGAGGCATTAACCAGAGAATGTATGGCCTTCTGACTCCCAGCAGCTCTTCTCTCCTGCATTCTTGGGTTTCCCAGGAAATTCGAGATGAAAAGCCCCATTTCAAAGCCATTTCCCAGACTTCCCCTGAAGTGCAAGCAGGTGACCCCAGGGTCACAGCAGGCGCTGTCAGCACCCCTCGGGTCACAGCATGTCCCCTCTTCCAGAGACTGATTTCTGCACTGGAGCTGGATGAGGCCATATCAGAGCCAGCCCTTTTTGAGGCTATGTGCCAGCCTTGCCAGGGTTGACCCTGGCCCCCAGCTCTGAACTGTCCTTTCTGCTGTGATTCAAACCAGGGCAGCCAATTCCTCCTCTCCTCCCACAGCCAAACACACCTAATGCCATGTCCAACACCTGCCTGGGGTTCCCCTACAGCAGAGGAGCAGTGTCCATCCCATCTCCAGCTTTTCCAGCAAGAAACCCCACCACACCCCTGCTGCGAGCTGTGCCCCAAAATCCTCAGCCCCAGCTCCCCCTTGGTTTTTTTGTTCGAGTACAAACTGGGAGCTAAATCAATCCCTTCCCAGCACTGTGCAGTGGGCCGCTCGCCATGCCCTGCTTTCCTTTGAACCTCACCTGCTCGGAAATAAAGAGCTTGGACTAATCTATAAAAATATTTTGGATGCTGTGTTCAGCAGCTCTGGGTTTCTGCTTTCTTCTTGTCCTCCTCGATTGACACAGGTGTCTAAGAATAGTTTACATTTGATCCGGGTATCATTAGTGATGATCTGGCAGGCGCTGCTGCTGCTCCGCCGCGTGCCCGGGGAGCCGGCGCCGCTTTCAACCTGCGGCTCTTTGCTGCGGGAACGGAGCTGGGGCTGGCGGGGGATGTTTGCTAATCAGCCTGGTGGCTGCAGCCATCCGCGCTGCTGATGATCCGGCTCCGGCAGCTCTGTCTCCAGGCAGCTGTGCTGCAGCTGGATCTGCGTCGCTGCCGCTGGCCGGCTCTGAGTGAGGACCCGGCAGAGTGGGGAACGCTGCAAGGATGGAGCTGGACGTGCTGCAAGCAGGGAGAAAGCAGATGGGAGCACAGCCATGCCTCTTGCCTGAGTGAGCCTTTCCCCAGAGGAGGATGGGGAGCAGAGGGAGCTGGCTGATGGCTCCCGACCCACAGCATTGAGTCCATGGCACGGCAGCCTTGGTGCCCGTGGCCTCCCTGATGAGCTCAGCACGTTCAGTAGCACTAAAGAGCTTGTTAAGCAATCCCTCAGTTTTCTGCTGACTTCTCCAGCTCTTCTAGATGGAGGCAGAGCTGGCACCCATCCTGAAATCCCAGCGTCACTCTTGGCTCCCTACTCCCTGGCTAGGGCACCAGTAGCCCTGTGCCTGCCACAGCTCCCTGCAGGAGACAAACACCCGGACAAGCCCAGAGCCCTCTCGTCTCCCACAGCCTGGGAGGGCAGCAAGGGACCAAGGGGACCAGGGGGACACCACACATGGGTCAGGGCTGATTCTCATCGCTCGTCCTGGGAGGAAGAGCAATGACCTTAAACCCTTCAACCCTGGGGTGAGAGGCACCAGCTTGGGCCCCATCACAGGCACTTCCAGCAGGGACATCTCAAGCAGGAGCACACAGAGGGAATAAATTAATGTTTCTGCAGCAGATCAAGCAACAGGCTCAACAACTCCCTGGATTTTCCTCCTCGCTGGAGCAGTGTGTGTGGAATGCTGTGTGTGAGGAGCAAGGGCCCTGCACCAAGCAGGCTGATGGAGAGGTTGTAATCCAAGCTTAAGGACAAACAGCTGGTGATTAAACAACAGATGGGAAGGAGGGAGAAGGGGACAGATTTCTTCCCCCTTCCCTGGTTTTGTTTTTTTTTTTTTTTTTAATTTTTAATCCATTCCCCTCTCAGACAGAATGCAGAGGGGAGGAAACCCCCCAGATCCACTCTCCAAAGCAGAGGAAGGGTTTAATTCACACAGATGTTCGGGAACAGAAAATTTCCCACAAAGTGTTACAGCCTTTGGGGAAAGCACACACTTAAAACAAACCCATTCCTACCTCTTCCCAGACCAGAGATCCCCAAAGCTGTAAATTCTTCCAGGGAGAAGACCAGGCAAGAATCTGGGCTAGCAAATAGTTTTGCCCCAGAAAGCCCAGCTATTTCAGCCCTGATGCCTCATCCTTCCAGGGATTTTCAACTTCCACGAGAGCGCAGATACCCCTTCCTCAGCATCCCAGAAAAAAAGATCAGAGTCTGAAAGAAGCAGGGTGCCATAAAATGAGAGCTGGATACCACGCTGCTCCTCTCCCCACAGCCCTTTGGGATGTCTCCCTGCACAAGAACAGTGGGGAATAAAGCCAGGGATGGTTTTAGCTTGGGTTTTCTCCTTTTTCTGCAGAAAGAGCCCTCCTGTGCAAATGAGCACCATGATAAAGTATGCAAGACAGGCTTCCCTTTGGAAATGGGAGATTACAGCCGAGGGATCACAGGAACACATGCAGAAAGCAAGGCTGCCGCTTCTTCCCCAATTATTGTGCACTCTCGGCTCTATTTTGTTGACCTCGCACATTTCAATCAGGCTCCAGCACATTCTGCCTTCACCTGCTCTGAATCAAAACCTGGAGGGCTCAGATCTCCCTGCAAAGGAACCCTTTGATAAGCTTGTTACGGATGCCAGGCAGCTCTGGTTCGGAGGGAGCTTTTGTACAACACCATTGCAAATTTATGTCGTCACCCGAGAAAGTTGCGGGATTTACTTGGCAGCGTGTGGGAAGGCGAGGGAGCTGAGACACTCCTGATTTGCTTCAGCAACAAAGGGCTGGAGGGGAGGAGAGCACTCCCCAGCAACCACGGCCAAGGGGAGAGCTGCTGAAGCCGGATCTAACGAAAAAACCCTAAAATTGAACCGTGTAGAAATCGGGGCACTCCGTGGAGGGTTAAAGCCAGAAACATATGGCATTGCCACCACATTTGGGTTGTCAGGCAGCCAAGGATCACTGCGGCTGCTTTAAAGAAACACTCACCCACAGCCAGGATGTTCAGCACTGGGGCTCCAGGAGCACTGAGGGGGCACCTCTTGGAGCATCTGACACCCCCTTGGGCTCCCAGCTCACCTGCAGGCCCACCCCCTGCACCCAGCGGGTACTTCAGCGAGCAGGGAATCTCCAGAAGCAATCTGTGCTCCCCACTGATGGCTCTGCACTCAGACACTTGAAAGGGAAGGGCTGAAGCTGTCTGGGTGCAGCCTAATTGTAGCTGTGGGCTGCAGAGGGTCGAGACAAGCTCCATCCTAAGGGCTGGACTGTTCTGCTCGAGCACTCGGGGGCTCTCCCACCTCTGCTGTGTCCCAGGCAAAGCCAGCTCATTTTTCACACACAAAATTGTTCTTGTCCATCTGCACAGCTCCATGGGCACCGGCCACTTTCTCCTGCTGCTTTCCATCTCTGTGCTAAAGCTTCCCTGATATTTCAAGCTGCTCCCCATGCCTTTCCTCAAGGTCCCTCTGAATACGTCCCTTGCCTGGTGGCGGCGGATTTAAGTGATATGATGGAAACCTACCACACACCATTCCCTGCTTCATCCTCTCAAGGAAGACAGCGTGGCATGGAGCTGGGTTTAAGAAACCATTCCATCCTCCTTTCCTTTCAAAGGCAGAAAATCCCACCAGGAGTTTTATACTCCTGGAACATCCCCCTGCACCCATCCCTGGCTGCACAGTGCAGTGTCCAGTGCCCCTCTCACCCAGGAGGGGCTGCAGTCCAAGCATGTCCCCTTCCCTCCCCTCCACATCTCACTTTCCCTCTGCATGACAGAGTTTATTTTTGTCATGAAAGCCCAAGCTGGATTTTGTGTTTTTCCATGGTTGTGGCTGTTGGCTCCCAGACTCTCCACAGCAGTGAGGGAATCCAGCCCCTCCGGCACTGAGCAGAATAACCCAGCACATGCAAACTCCACAGGGTAATTGGAAACATTTGCTGCTGCTGCTCTGTGGAGGCACAGGGGCACCAGGAATGTTTTTCTTCTCCCCCAGGTTTGTCTCATGGAGCTCCAGCACCCGAGGCTGGAAGAATTTAGCAGATTTCATGACCTCTACAGCCCCCAAACCCAGCGGTTCAAGCATTTTTGTGTTCTGAGTTGTCTCTTACCTGAAGGGACTTTTGTCTTTCAACCCCATGTTCAAAGAACTGCTGAATCCATTACTGAGGTGAAACCAGGCTCCCTGCTCTGAGCAGGGAGTTACCCCTGGGCTTGTTTGGAGCAGATAATGATGATAAACATGAGTGTTGGATTCACACCTGGATGTTCTGGGTACAGCTAACACCCAATACCCTGCAGGTAATTTTGGCATCCTTGCCCTTGTCCCTTATTCCACCCCCACCCAGCCTGGTGACCAGGGCAGCCATCACCACACTGCTCCTTTCTCTGCTCCAAATCTCTGGACAACCCCTAATTTCCCATGGCCATGGATGAGATGACAGGGTAGAAGCAGCATCAGAGATTACAGCTACCAGGCAGCACAGGGTTGTTTTGTGCAGCAGGAGCATGTTCCAGTTCCAGCAGGATGCTCCCTGCAGCAGAGAGCTCACAGCCCAACACCAACACCAAGCTGAGCAGGGCGGTCTGCAAACACAGCATTTCCTCTCCAGCCACACCAGTGCCTCAGGGAGCAGGGAGGGAGCCTCAGAGCATCCATCCATCCATCCATCCATCCATCCATCCATCCATCCATCCATCCATCCATCCATCCCTCCATCCATCCCCCAGAAGAGCTAAAGGTTGTTCTGCACCTCAGCCCCCGAGAGCAGATGGAGCCAAGGCAAGATTGTGTTATTTCTACTGTACTGCAGCAGAGCTGAACTGAAAACTGTAATAAACCTCTCACAGAACGTCCCTCAGCACAGAGCCGGGAGAAAGCAGCTCAGCACAAGGGAGCTTAGGGGAGCCACGCTCTGGAAGGCAAGCCAAGCTCTGCCAAGCCAGAGCCCTGGGCTCTGGATCACACACACTTCCACCAGACTCCCTAGAATTTCCTGCTCTCTATGGCTGCGGGGTGTAGGGCCTCATGAAGGAGGATAATTCAGCTATCGCTTCACTTGGCCCTGATGAATGGGCACTATCAGGCTGCAGACACAATTAAAATCCTCAAACATGTGCAAAGCCAGAGACAATTAGTTCGTACTCCAAAATAACTTTGCCTCAGCCACAAATGAACATGCCAAAGTGCCAGAATAAGTCTTGAACTTGCAGATGCCCCTGCTTGAAATTTAAACCCGGCTTTCCCTGTTCTCTCCGCCCAAAAAAGCCCGCTCTGAGCACGAGAGAAGGCACTGCCAAAGCCAGGGATGCTTCAGTAAACGAGATGCAGGAGCCAGCGGATCGTTCCAAGTCCTCCCCCGAGAAAGCAAGCTGCTTGCAAACAGATTTGCAAGTAGTGAAGGGGATAAAAAAATAAAAATCTGCCAAGTTACTCATTCAGGAGACATTCAAAGCAGCCAAAGGACAAATCTCTCTACACTGTGCAACATGGTGCAAAAATCCCTGAGTATTTCATCAGAGGAGAATGCGTCAGAAGCATCAGGAGGGCAGTGCCTGAGCTCTCTGCCCAGGATGGTGCAAGGGGTACAGGACAAAGTGGGGCTGGAAATGTGAGAAAGACCCCTCTCCTCTATGCCCCTGCTGCCAATTAACCACCACCAGCTTTAGCCTCAGCAAACCTGCTCTAACCTCTCAGTGAACAGCCTCAGTTTTGTGGCAGTGCCTCCAAAGTCCTTGTTCAACCTCGGGAACACCTGAGCAAAGCAATCACTCCAGATGCAATCTGGATCGCCCTCCCAGCCCAAGGATGGGAGTTTATTAGGCTGCGGCCCACATCAGAGTTATTGTGCTGTGTTAAATTTATTGGTACTATCTCACCTCATTAAATGCTTAAATAGACCTGACAAGACAGAAAAATGGGACTTTAAAAAAAAAAAAAGTAAAAAAGGGAAGGAAGCTGGTGTTCACATGCTCAGAGTCACCTCTAACGCAACAGCCCCCAGAGCAGACAGGGGAGAACAACGAGGGAAGGGATGTTCTCCATCAGCACACAGCTGACATGCTCCTTCCCAGGAAACCCTGAGAAAGCTCTGGCATCACTCCAAACTCCACTGCCCTCTCCAGCCAGAGCAGAAGGTTGGATGAGGAAGCAGAGAAGGGAGGAGACAGGATCCATCCCATCTGTGCTGTTAAACTTGGCTCAGCCTGAGCAGGACAGGGCTCTGCTCTGCCCTCCTCACACCATGCTTGGTTCTGGTTTAGGGGGACAGCTCAGCATAAGGGCTGTGGGAGCCCATTGCCCTGTGCCAGGGCTCTGTTCTGCTGCTATTGCTTCATTAATTAACCACCAACTGACTGTTAATTGCAGGAGGTATTAATTACAGAGGAGAATCAGCTCCCAAGCAGTTAAAGGCCAGTGACAGGTTCAGCTCCTCAGCTGGGATTTACACACTCCTCACCTGCAGTGGCCGTCCAGGGAAGCACCATCCCAAATCCCCGTGCACACACGGAGGTGACAGCCCCTCGCTGTGGCCACAGCCGTGTCTGTACATGCTGCTCTGGCTTTCAGAGCAAATCGTGGGCAAAGGGGCCAGGGAACAAGGAGCTGTTATTTCCCCATTCCAGGGTTATTACAGCTACAGAGGGAGCAATGCCCACTGACTGAAGCAATGAAACTCTGCTCCCCAGCTGGGAGCTGATCCAATGCAAGGAGTCAGGACAGGAATTCCTGCGCCCTGAGGACTGCAAATGGCTCCAGGCATCACCAGCCCCACAGCGCAGAGCAGGACAGGCAGATGAAGTGCCCTGTCCTCATGGCAGGCAGTTTGTGGCTGGAGGGAGCCATGAATTCCAAGCTGTGCATCCCCAGACAGTGCTCAGCCCGCTGGAGTCTCTTAAGGAAAAGATGCGCCTGAAATCTTTGGAGCAAGTTGTCACACAAGAATTTTATCTGCCCTGGGAGAGCCATCGCTCACTCCAGCAGCCTCCACAGTGCCCGTCCCTGTGCCAGGCACTGGGAAATGCCATCCTGGGCTCCAGCAAAGCTCCTTCACCAGCTGTGCTCCCCAAAGACCAAACCCCTCCAAATTCCCGGGAGGAGCCATGCAAATCCCAGCTAACTGCTATCAGGTGGCCTTTGGCACTCCTCAGGTCACTCCCTGCCTTTCCAGCACACTTCAAAGTGACTCCAGGCCAGCACGTTCTGCTCCCGAAAGCAGCTGCAGTTGGGAACGGGCTGCTTTTCCCACAGAACTGCCTCACTCTCACAATGACAGGGAGATTATCTGAAGAGACCTTCGCTCTCATTTAACAAATTAAATGACTGGATTTTTCATGAGTTCAGCATCTGAAGTACTACGCTGTTTTTGAAAATCCTGGCTGTAAATGTCATCACGCTGGGCCCTTTAGAAAAACCTGACTGCAGGAGTGGCTGGGAACCTTTGAAACCCAAATCCTGCGCCGCTGAAGCGCTGACCCTAAATCGATCCTATTCAGGAGCAGACACCCATCTTTGGATGTGAAATTTACTCTCTACCTTCATTTTTATTTAAAGTGGAAGCATTATGAAAGGAGGCAAATAATGAAAGAGCTGAGCATCCCTTTTCCCTTCGTTTCTGATCCAACAGCACCGAACAAATTTCACACAACCAGGTCCCATATCCCACACCCTCCTTTTCCTTCTGGGAGCACCCATGGGCAGGCTCTCACCTTTCCCAGGACTGCTCCAAGGGCATGGAGCCAAGGCTGTCACACCCTTTATTAACACCATCACTGTCTGTGTGCAAAGTCAGAGCACGGACACAGAGGATGCCCTTTCCTCTGGTGATGCAGAGTGCTCCCTTCTCCCCTTACAACAGCCTGAAAAACCTTACACACAGCTTGTTCCTCCCCATTCCACACCACGCAGAGCACGGGGATCGCACAGCAATGTCAACACACAGGGCTCAGGGCCTGCTCGGGAACTGCTGTTGTGGGCAGCCGAGAGGCCAGAAGGAAAATGCAAAATAAATACAGAAATAAATCCCTGGACAGAACCGGAGAGACCGGCCTGCCTCACATTTCAGCCTGTGTTTGTAGCCTTGCTCCGAGCTGCAGAGGGTTTGGGGGCCTCGGGCGGGAGCAGCGTTAGGTGCACACGTGCTGCCCAGCAGGAACCCCCAGCCCCGGTTTCCCCCGGTTTGGCTCCAGCTGCTGAAGTTCCCCTTCCAGCAGGCTCAGACTGCAAGCCCGGGCTGGCTCTGCTCATTTCTGCCCTCCCCCAGTGAGCTGTTCCCCTCTGCTGCCTCCATGCCCTCACCAGGCCCGGGAGCAGCTGAGGAGGGGCTTCCAGGCCAACAGGGCCGCAGGAGAGCAGAGCCCTCACATCTCCTGCCCCGGCCCTCCGCTGCTGCAGCGCCCCAGAGCTGCTCCAGTCCTGCTGGTAAAGCTGCCAGAGCACCAAAAATCAGCACCATTCCTGCCGCGGCAGCTCCAAAAGCACCCTGAGTGTGAGGGAGGAGGATGCTGAGGGCCTCCCTGCCAGCGCTTCCCCCAGGGAGGCTCCCACCACACAGCCCGGCCCTTCCCCTGCCTCCACACCCTGCACCGGGCACAGCATCGCACCAAAACGACACCCAAGAGCACGAACCCTCCTGTAAACCCACAAATTTAATATGCAGAGAGTGAATTCTTTAAATAGAGCCCTAAAAAGCAGCCTCATGCTGCAGGAAAAGGGGGAGCTCGGCGTATCGAACAATAATAGCAAGATATTATCAATGTAGAGCTGTGATTGTGCCATATAAAAAATAAAATACACACTGGTTAATCAAAGAACTACAGACACTTTTAAGTAATCCCAACTCTGGCTTTGCATAACTCCATATACTGCCAGCAGCACTACTGTCGACCACAAGAGACCATCATATAC
Source organism: Ploceus nigricollis (assembly GCA_013399945.1). NCBI lineage: Eukaryota > Metazoa > Chordata > Aves > Passeriformes > Ploceidae > Ploceus > Ploceus nigricollis. Next base: position 221,334 of record VXBC01013337.1, read on the forward strand.
ATCAAAAATTCTCCTTTAAATTTATTTTCTGTAAAGATTGGTCTTTTGAACTGCAGTGGTGGAAGCTTAAGGGTACAAAAATCTGCCTTTTTTGTCTCTCCGTCGCGTGGAGGATGCTGATCTGTGGGGAAAGTGCTGCCACAAGCCTCTGTGCCTTGTCAAGATACCCGTCCTTTTCATGGATCACTTCTTTTATCAGCCTCTTGATTAAGACATTAAAAGAAGGAAGGTGAAGGAAGGTTGTGCAGCAGGAAAAAGGCAGCAAGAAGCTTCCTCCCCCTTGAAGGCTGCATAAAAACTGCCTGCTGTCCTTCCAGGAGCTGAGCTTACTGGGGAGCTGAAGCAGCATGGACCTCTGGAGCCGCTGCTCCTGCCCTGGCTGGGGCACGGAGCCCCAGGAGCAGGCAGAGGCACTCCAGAGGAGCAGCCCCGAGGGCAGGGGCTGGGTGCTCTGGGGCAGTGCCAGCTCCACGCACAGTGGCACCCTCGGGATGGTGGTTCCCTTGGGACAGGAGCTGGCTGCAGGCTCCTTTCCAGCCCTGCTGCCTCCTGGCAGCATTAATGGCTCGGGTAGCAAAGCTGCTGGTCCTGCTGCATTAGAATGGGAGCAGGGGGTTACTATAAAATCTTTTAGCCACATTTTATTGGCTAAAAGTGTAAAAAATAGTTATGGCCTGAAGGCACAAGCACGGCTGCTGGAAGCCCTGGGGGTTGGAGGGTTTGAGCTCAGATGTGGGATCTCTCTCGGAGGTAAAAGTGGGACATCACTGCCTCAACTTCCCTGAAACCCAGCTTTATATGCAGTGCTCTTATATTGTCAAAGAAGTTCATAAAAGTGAAATTAAATGCTTGCACTTCCCCTGTGAGGCATCAAAGCCCTCCTTATTGTACCAGTGGGGACACCAGAGGTGGAGGCAGAGGCAAGCCCAGCGTTCAGGGGTGTGTTTGAGAACATGCACCAACACGTGCCCGCTATAAACATCGTGTGTAGCTGAGGCTTTCATGTGCTGCACAAAGCCTGGAGCACACAAATCCCTGCTCGGTCCTGGGCGTGGTACCAAAGCCTTGCTAAAAAAAATCTGTTTCAACTTTTTTTGTGCAGAACATGTTTAGTCTGGACAAAGAGATGAAGCGATTTTCTTTCACAATGGCTGGGAGGCAAAGGAAGGATTGCAGGAACATCAGGCCTCCCACCGGCTGTGAGCTGCCTGGGCACCCACCAGGAGCAGCAGCCAGCCTGGAAAGCAGCAGCGGGATACCCTGGGAAGCCCTGCCTGGAAAACAAGCACCAAGCCAAGCCAGGGCTGAGCCTGGCAGCGACCCCAGCACAACCAACCCCACCCAGCTCCAAGGCAGAGAGAGGGATATTCTGTGCTGAGGGGCTGAGGCCCTGGCACAGGTGCCCAGAGCAGCTGTGGCTGCCCCTGGATCCCTGGAAATGTTCAAGGCCAGGCTGGACAGAGCTTGGAGCAGCCTGGGATAGTGGAAGGTGTCCCTGTCCATATCAGGGGTGGAACCAAACTATCTCTAAAGTCCCTTCCAAGCCAAGGCCTTCTATGCCAGCACCAGCTGCACTCCCCGCTCCCCAGCTCCCGTGGGGAGAGCTGGGAGAACATTAGGGGCTGGGCTCATTTATGGAAATCCTGGCTCCAAGTCCCGACAGAGGCTCCAGACTCCCCAGTGTAACCAGTGCATCACTGGGGGGAGGTGCATCCCTCCAAACGTATTTACTGCCTTTAATAATTCATCCTGGCAGACGCAGCCCAGATCCAGCACGGTCCCTCAGAAAGCACAAGCCTCTCTGACTGCATGGATCCGGCTAATGTCTTCATAAAAGGTTCTCAGCCAGACCTCCTCTCCACATCAGCAGCACCAAAGGAAAACTAATAGCTCCAGCTGGCACTCGTTGAAAAGTCACTTAATATTTCACAATGCAGGGAGCTTTGTTTAATGGGACACGTTGTTTTTCCCTAAGCAGTTGGAAAACCCCTTGACATCGTATTAATAATGTCAAGTTTTATTGGCACTCTGATTTGAAATGATATTAAACTTTTCAGACTGTCTCGACTGAAGTAGGAAGCTGTTACGATGCAGACAGTTTGGATAACTGGAAAAATAATAGGTCTTGTCAGCCACAGCTTCCAGACTGCAAGGGGATGCTATGAACATCAAGGAATGGGCATCTATTCTCTGTCCTGTGTAGGAGATGTGATTTCTGACTGTGGACACTGGCTGGGTGTGGGAGATGCCATGGCCAAGGGAGCAGGAGTCAGTGCTGCAGCAGCTGGAATGCAGCACAGCTGGGTACCAGAACCTCCTTCCCAAGCTCTGCCCCTGAAGCAGAATTGACTGAGGGGTTGGTTATGCCCACGAGGAGCTGAACAAGCCTGGCAGGGCTCAGCCTGTGAGGCACATTCCTTCCACACACACCTGCAGCTGGCTCAGGCACCTCCTTCCCCAAGGCACAGCTCTGCTGAACTGCCTGTGGTGGTGAGGAGCTGCACAGGGAAAAAATAAGTCACCTAAATGCACGATAAACCAGAAACTCTTGTATTATTTTCATAGACATGTTTCCAGCTTGCCTGCTGTCAAATGACTCTTCATTACCAGTTTATTCTGGGCCACTGCCTTAAAGAAATGCAGTTTTGACAACCAAAGGCTGCTCACTGCACCTGAAGGATGGGATTTTAAATTGCACCTTTTCTCTTGCATGACATGAAGTGGTGATATTGTAACTGGGTTTCTCGGGAGGCTGGAGCAGCCCCTCCCCAGGTCCAGTCTGCAGCCTCTGGAGCTGATGGGATTTACTTGGCTCCATTAAGACGGTGCAGAATGTGCTCTGGCTGCTGCATGTCAAACAGCTGCTCTGAGCAGGGGCTCAGCCTGTGCCCGGTGAGCTCACTCAGGGCATAAATCGTCCTTGCACCGCCTAACAGGCCACTCTGCTCCTCTGAACCTTCACATGTCTTCACCAGAGCTCAGCCTGACTTTCAAGCCAGCTCCTCCACAAAGAGCAAGCAGACACATGGCCCTGCCCCAGAGGGAACCTCCCTTTGCTCAAGTGCTTATTGATGAGTTCATTTTTATAAGGCCATGATGAGCAATATTGCAATTGCAGGTACGTTACAGATGCAGCTTGGTGGATGTCAATCCACCCAGAACTGCCCCGGGGAGCCCCCAGCACCCAATTCCTGCCTTCCCCGACCTCCCTGCCCTCCCCCAGCCCCAGGGCAGCAGCACTGGTGCCCCCAGATGCCCTGCACACGGCAGCCACCGCTCCGGCCACGGCAGCCCCTTGGCTGCCTCTCTGCTGGCAGTGGGTGGCTTGAAAAGACGGCCTCTCATTTTGATTATTTCCCACAACTGTGCTGTAAATCTCATTTCAATCATGGTTTTCCACTTTACCAGGTGAATAGCCCTATTCTTGCTGACAGAATAGCCAAGGCAGAAACTAGAGCTGTGCGTGGGTAATTTACAGGACAAGCTCAGCTTCACTCATGCAGATTCTGGCCTTTACTCTGTGTCAGATTTTATCAATTAACAATTAACAGTGTAATGGACATCTCGTAAAGCCCCTCTTTCCAGTGACGTCTATTCCAGAGCCCGGAGCTGTTTGCTGGCTGATGTGCTGTCCTTCCCACTGCAATGTCATCTGCTGCTCCCTGCATCCCTCCTCTCCACTGCCACCTCCTCTGGGGCCCACAAGCCACCAGCCCCACAGAGGGTCTGCCAAGCCACTGGCATCCCTCAGTTATTGCAATTAGCCATGAGGTGTACGAGGAAATGGGGCACAAGGGCAGTGGCCAAAGCCCCAGGGACCCACGTGTGTGGGTCTGAACACATCAGGAGCACAAAATCCCAAGAGCAGAGGACAAACCAGGCTCCACCAAATGCTCTGAACAGCTCTATAAAGGAGACAGGCAGCAACTGCTCCCAGGGAGTTTGGGACTGATAAGAGCAGCATCAAGGTAAGGTCCCAGCTCACCTCTGGCATGCCATAGATCATGCATCTTCCTGTTAATTGGAATGCACGGCGGACTGCAGAGTCTCCAGGTTTATATATAGGCTCAGACACTATTGTTAGCAAATTTATACAGCCACACTCGCCGGCGCTGTGCTGCTCCAGAAATTAAACAAACTCACTCTCAGTGGGAGAGTTATAAATAAGTGACTCGCCCACTCACAAGGCTGATCCTGCTCCTCTCCCAGGCAGCAGACACAGAACTCCTCCAGCTCTTCCATGCAGGATTCAGCAGGAGGGTGACGTGGAGATCTCCCCTCATTCCCAGCTGGGTACAACGGGCTTGGGGGCTCCAGTGGGAGCATCCCCACCCCACTCAGCTCTCCAGCTGGAGCAGAGTGAGGTGGCAGTGGGTTATGTGATGCTGCCAGCCCAGTGCCACCCCCAAATCCATCCTCCAGCTCCTCTAGGGGGGATGAGGTATGCAGATCCACCAGCAGAACCTTATGAAAACCACAGGGATGAGCTGAGAGGAGTCAGCTCATCAGCACCAAAGCCAAACCCATTACAGCAAAGTTCAGTGTATCAGAGTGACACAAGAGAGAAGTGTTATTAAGAGTCTGAGGTTAAGAGAAATTACTGTTATTTGGTTTATTTAAAGCCTGTTAGATGTTGTTTATCAGGGCAAAAGTTCAAAGTTTGTATCAGGTTGCCAGAGGTGAAGAAGGGATTTTCCCAAGTGGCTCATGAGGTTCAGGCCTAAACCGCAGCACTTCCAAGAGTATTTCTGGAATGTCATTAACATGCAGCCCCGAAGGTCAGGCTGTGCTCAAATAGCTCAATTTCTGACATTAAACTCCATGTCACTGGTCTGTTTGGAAATCTTGACATATAATTTCAAATTAATCACTCCCCCAAACCTCCACATCTGCCATCAGCAGCTCACTCCAACCTGCCCATTTGTACATCAAATCAGGGAAATAAACATTTCTGGTTATGCAGATGAGGTTCTATTCTCCAGGTAGGAGGCTGTGCGTGCAAAGTGGGGGCACAGTGATGAAAACATCATCTGAAATTAAACTAAGTGCAAATGAAAATAATTTTGCAAGTGCTCTTTAAGTGCATGAAAATGTAACAGGGCCGAGGGCTGTTTGGCTTTAGAATGTAATAAAAATGCTTGACTTGCTGAATTCATTCTACTTGTACGTAAGGGGGAAGAAAACACGCCTTAAGGAAGTTCTTACTGGGGGTGGATTTCTATTTTTACCCCCCACAGCAATATCAGAAAGTGTTCCTAATTATCATTATCCTAAACAGAAGCATCTTTAATGGGGAACCGTGTGCCACAAGCCAGGAGGGTTTTGAGAGATAAAAGAGCCCCATGCAGGTTTTTGGAGTGATTCAGCTTGGGGTGAGTGTGAGGGCTGGCCAGCCCCAGCAGGACTGAGCACCCCTCAGTCACACAGGGGATTTGGGCACCCCAAGGTGTCCCCTCCCTGCCCGAGACACCCCGGCTGCCTCTGCATGGGCCCAGCCACAGCGTCTGTTTCAAGAGCCCCCAACCTTTAATAATCGTTTCTGCTGCTATCTGAACACTTCCTAATTCATCCCCTTCTGTCCCTGAAAATCTAAATCCTATTTAAGTTAATGCCCTTCATTTTCATTTATAAAGACAGATACAAAATAATTATTTCCTATCTCTGCTGTTTCCTTATCTTCTGTCCTAATAATTCCTCACTGTCTCCCTTTCATCATCTGTCTGCCGTACAAGAAACTTTTCTGTTAGTTAAAATATTCTGTGTGTTCGTTTTCCTCCTCTTTCATATCTCGCTGCTTCTCTCCCCACCTGCCCTGGCTCCCCCCTCCCCAGCCTGCCCCTGCTTTTCATGCTCACCCTTCACACCGATTTTCACATCTCTGCTGTTTGCATTTCAGCTGGCAATCGCGTATGCAAATCCCGGCACCCCACCTCTCCAGGCTCTGCTTTGATACCCCCTGCCCTGCCTGGCTCAGGTGCTTTGCATCCGCATCCGCCGCTCCAAAGGACGACCCCGTCCTCACCCTGATGAAAGCAGCGAGGCGAGTGGGAACAGGCGTGTCTCCTGGTGACAATTTGATTAAAAGGAAGTAAAGGTATTTTGTGTGGGAGACCAGCCCTGCCAACACCAGAAGAAAGAGCCCCCGTCCTCCAGCAGCCAAGGGCACGGCGTTGTTACGGAGCTCACTGGCAGCAGATCTCGGAGACAAGAGGCAGCCGAGCGTCAGAGGGATGGACCTGGCTGGGGGCCAGCAGAGCAGGCTCAGCACCCCCAAACCCGCTGTGCTGGCCTCGGCATCCCCAGAGCGCCGGGGCTCCTCTTTGGGCTCAGCCCAACACCGTCAGCAGTGATTTCCACCCTCTTTGTCCTCCCACCCTGTTTCCAGGGCAGCCCGCGGTGCCCCGAGTGCCCTTCCCTGTGCAGAACCTGTTACTGTTGTGAGGCCAGCACCCTCCAGGCTCACAGGAATTACAAATATCAGCCTTGGTGAAGCCAAATCACAAATCCAACAGCCTCTAAATCAACACAGCAAACCCCTAGAGCTGGCTTTTGGGGGGTACCTGGCAAACCACCTTCCTTAAAATGCTTGTACTTGCTACATCCCATCCCATGACACCAAATAAAAGCTTGTTGTGTGTCCACATACATTCATTAAATGCCTTTTCTCACCCTCAGCCCTCGGTGTAGCTTGTCTGCTCTTTTCTCTGCATGGTGAGTTTTCTCTCACTCTGGCTGGAGAGTGTTTGTGTGTTTGCAATCAAAAGAAATGGGAGCGTAAGTGTTCAAAAATTGACAGTGGAGCTCAGAGCAGCCGAGACACCCAAATGCATTTCTAACAGCATTCCCTGGCTCCAGCCTCGCCTCTACCCTCCCACTATGGAACATACTGCATCCTCAGCAGCCTACCTGCCCTTTCCCAAAACTGCTCCAGCTCCCCAAAGATGTTAAAGTTGACTGAGAACCATTTAATCATGGGCAGAGCTGTAGGGCCCCGGTAACAGCTCTCGGTAACCACGTAGCTCTGGCCAGAGAACAAAGAGCTCTGTCTAACACTGTCTAGCACAGAGCCATCGCTTCTGATAAATAATTTTGACTAGTGACTCATCAGCAGCCTATGTAGGAAGTATATATTTAAACCTGTGCAGCTTAAACAATTGTTAAAGATGTCAGTTTATCATGCAGACAGTTTTTATTGAAAGAAGAAGGAAAAATATCATTTTTTAAATTAATGAGAGCAGACCTTATCTCAGCTGCTTTTACTACACTGTATTTTGGAAAATATTCTTTCATTGTGCACAATTGCTTCCCTTTGTTGGACCCACATGCCAGCAGCCACATTTCAAAAGGCTTTATAAACATTAACCAACAAAACCTCAGTGCTGGGAGCTGCAGAAGTAACAAGTGCAGAAAGAACAATTCACCTGCCTGAAGTTATATTAAATCAAACCCAACTCATGAGTAGCACCTGTGTTTTGGCTGCCCTGTGGTAGCCAAAGCTGTTCCTGTGCAGCCACTCTGGTTTTCCTACCCCAGGCACTCCAGCTCCTGGTGCCCTGCTGGGAGCACAGGGCATGACCGGGACACCCTGTCCCACTCAGGAGGGACCTTTCCCCTGCATGTTTTACCCAGAAACTGGATTCTTTATTTTGACAGCTGCTCTGTCAGATCTAGGGTCAAAGGTGGGCACTTCCCCCTTCCCCCAAACTCCCTAAATCACTCCCAGTGCTCCACAGAGGACCTTGGAAGTCCATATGGCTCCGAGCATCCAGTTACAGGCTTTGATGAGCTTTATTGCCCTGAGAGAGGCAGGAGTGGCACCAGCACCTGGGCAGGACAACAGCTGCCCACGGGTGCCCCGGGGGTCAGCAGCGATGGGGTGAGGTGGCAGCAGGACACCAAATGCAGCTCCCTATCCTCACAGGGAGCAGTCTGGGAGGGAAAAGCCAAGCCTTGCACCATATGGGATTTTAAATTAATCCTGTCAGCTCAGCTAACGGGGCTGCCAACATTACAGACAGCTCGCTGAAAGCTCCTGCTCCGCCGTGAAGGGCAGGAAGGCTCCTCCAGCTGCTGGCACTGCTGCTGGGACAGATCCTGCATCCCACAGCCCGCAGGGCCTCACCCATCAGCTCTGCCCACCACAGAGCACAGCCCAGAGAGTCGGGCCTTATCTCAGAGGTGTCCAGGAGCCTGACAGATCCTAAAAAATGAGACTCTGCCTTTGGAATGGCAGCTGCTAAGAGGAGGCAATAAAAAGGCAATGGATGGTCCATAAGGGGTAGAGTGGGACTTCTGTGCTGTCTCATAACACACAAGAACTGGGGCTTTCAATAAAATCAGACAGGAAGAATGTCCAAGCAGATAAAAGGAAAAACTTCTCCAGCACAGTAATGAAGTTGCTGAAGTTATTGCCAGAGAAAATAAGGACAGGAGCTGAGCAGGACTCCGGAGGGGCTCCATGCTCACACAGAGCTCCCAGGCTCCTTGAAACACACGGTGAAATGATTCTGAGGAGCGTTTTAAACCTCAGCTTTCATGCTGAAGAGCAGCTTGGACTATAGAGAGGCTGGGATGAAGCCTCATGCACAGGGCAGATAATTACACATTTATTAATTTGACCTCACGTTCTGTGATAGGAGCGAGTGTGAGAGCAGCATAAACCCTGCTGGAACCGCCCAGGATGGACCCCGAAGAGGCAGAAGGGGCCACCAGGTCCCAGCACCCAGGCCGGGGAAGGGGCAGCTCCTGCCCTTGCCTCCCTCCCCACCCCAAGAGCCGCTCAATCAAGCCCTAATGGACCAGCGTGACGCTGGCGCTGATGAAATCCGTGCAGCCGTGCGTGCTTCAAGGGCTGAGAGAACTCTTCAGCCAAGTCCCCGCTGTGCTCTTTTCAGGAGAGGTCCTTTTAAGTCGCTGCTATTCCCAGGCCATGGCGCTGATTTAAATGTTAACACGCTCTCCAGGATGCAGGCACCTCCTGCACGTCAGGGGCGCAGGGATGACGGCAGCAGCCGCGGCTGGGCTCCCAGGGGCCCGCGGCTCCCTGGCCAGCCCGGACGGGCACAGCATCCCTGGGAAGCGCTCACTCCACGAGAGAAACGGAGTTGCCAATTTCCAGTAAATAACGGCGATATTTACTAAACACCTATTGCAAATTGCGGCAGCGGTCGGAAACAAAGGCGATAGGGAGAAAAAGGCACTCAGGAAACAGCCAGGAAATCGTCTGGGGAATATACTCGGAGATTTGCGAAAGCTTAAGCCTGGGACACAAATCCCTGCGCTTTGTCCGTGACAATAGGGGATAAAGGCTGGTGTAGTTCCCCGGCTGCGATGGAGGGATCAGGGCCAGCTGCAGAGATAGGATCTGGCTGCCGGAGCCGGGGTTCACATCCCTGACAGCGGCTGCAGGATCAGCGGCCGCGGATTTTCTGTGACAGCCAAGGGAAAAGCCCTGCTACAATGTAGGACAGGCATTACCCGAAGGAACAAGGCTGTAAACCCTGCTTTTGCTGAGAGAACAGGGTTTGAAATAGGATAGAAAGGGGCACATCTCAAATGTAGACAAGCAAGAGGAGGTCAGGAGCTGCCTGCTCTCCACGGAGCTGGGATGAGCTCCCACGAGGTGCCCGGAGATGGGCAGCGGGCAGGGAGCTCTGCAGGACAGGCAGGGATTCCCCTGCACGGACCTTGCCGTGGGAACAGCCCCACCACGAGGTCTTAGACTCAGAAAAGGCCTTTTATTCCCTGTCCCGGGGATCCACTGAGCCACCCAGTGACACCCTGCTCTGGTCCTGCCTGCTCGGAGTGTGCTCGCAGGAGGGGCAGGGACAGAGCAAGGCGTGTCGCTCTGGAGCTCCGCAGCCTCCTCTCCATGCAAGATTTCCCTGTCTCTCCCCTGCTGGTCTCTGCAGCAGCACAGAGCGCCTCTGAACAAGGCTGCCTGTAATCCATCAGAGGTGCTGCTGCCCATTCATGCTCCACAGGAGCTCTGCCTCTCCACTAAATCCCTCAAGCCATCTCCAAATCACCTAATCTCCATCTCCTCCACCCCCCTCTCTTCAGTGACCTTCCTCCTCACAACAGTATCTGCAGGCTTCCAGATAACTCCCTCACATCCTTATCTGCAAGAGTAGCTCAGCTGCTGTCCTGGCGCTGTGCTCACACAGCAGAAGGGACACGCAAGGCAAGCTCCAGGAGGGTCCAGAAAGGGATGGAAGAGCAGCAGCGCTGCAGCTGCTCACCTGAACCCCCAGCAGCACCTCTGGTTTCACACTAAGGACAACCTGCAGCACCCAAACGCCAAAGCCTCCCAGCAGAGGAGGGCTAGGGTTGAGGTTAGGGTTAGGGTTAGGGTTAGGGTTAGGGTTAGGGTTAGGGTTAGGGTTAGGCAGCAGCTGCACCAGGCAGTCAAAGCAGTCAGCAAGAGCAGGGTTGTTACAATCAGGTTCTCCTCTTGTCACCCTCCTGGGTGTGTGATGGGTCTGAGAAGCACGCAGGCTGTCCCAGAACACCTAGTGCTCCCCACAGAGCACATCCACGCACACCCATGGCCATTCCAGTGGCCCTGACACCTCGAAGGCTGCGAGCAGCTGATCCATTAAGCCTGAAAGATGTGTGGTTTCCAAAGGAGATGGAATTCCCAGGTCTCTTATGTCCCTGCTTTCATTCCTAACAGCACGGAGCTTCCCTCAGCAGTGTCCCCACTGTAAACAGACACCGTAAAGGAGGCAGATGCTGGCTGTGCCACACTAAGGAGGCGTGCTGGAGGTGAGGGCTCCTTCCTCCTGAGAAGCTGGCGGGGTGCAGAGCAGGGGCTGCAGCACAGGGGTTACTCAGAGGTTGCACACAGCCTCTGTTCAGTGCTTCAGCCTGGCCTCTCTGCAGCTAATGAATGTTACAGGAGGAGAGGCTGGAGGGAAATGGAGCAGAAATGCAAGGCTGCCATCTCGGATATCTCTGCCTCCCTCCAGACAGGCTCCCACAGAGCCACAGCAGCAGCACCCGTGGGAGCAGAGGCCAAAGGGGGACCTGGCCAGAATGGGCACAGCTGAGGGACACGTCCCAGCCTCAAAGCTGTGCCCACATCCTCTGCCATGCACAGAGGAATCCATTTCCAGTCACATCTGTGACTGAAAACCAGAATGGTACTGAGCCTTGTTCACCCTGTGCTGAGGCAGACCCCAGCTCTCACCTGGCCCAGCCACTGCCATCCCCTGGGCCCTGTCTGGAGCAGCTTTTCCATCTCACTGGGGCTGCACCAAGGGCTCTCCCTGCCCTCAGCACTTCCCAGCGTGCAGCAAATTGCCACAGCCAAGGCAGATTAAGGATGGGCTGGGGATCACCGAGGCAATCTCAATGCTGTCCCCAAGCTGCTGTCCCCAAGCTGCTGCCCTGCTTCCCCCAGCAGCTCACCCTCCTGCTCTCCCTGGTGTCCCTCAGCTCTGCACCCTGGGCACGGCTTTCCCACAGGCAATCACAACACAGAGGCTCTGGCATTTTCTTAGAACACCTCAAATTGCTTTTTTTACACCTCACTGCTCGGTGCCAACCCCAATTCGTGTTATTTGTGCATTTGCTTAGAGAACATTATCTGACCGGTCACCCTGCGAGAGAGAGGCTGGGGGAGAGGCTGAGGCTTCTCCCTGTCACCAAAGCAGGTCGGGAACAAGGGAATCTCTGAAAATGTTGTGTGAAGCAGCCTCCCCATGGGCACAGGGAGGTCCTTGCCAGGGTCTCGGGCACAGGATGGCACGGGCCAGGACAAGGGACAACACCAGGGCTCCGTGTCTGCTGCTCCCAGCTGAGCAGGGGCCTCTGGGCAGGAGAAAATAAAATTGGCACATTTCTGTGCATTCCCTCTGCTGGCAGAAGCTGGAAAAGGCAACACCCAAAAGCCTCAGGAAGATGTTGGGACTTGCAAAATGCACCTACAAATCCCTGTATTGCATCTCTCTCCGTGGCACATGGGCTGCTCGCTGGGAACTGCCCCAGGGGACAGCACAGTCTGGTCCCTCCCTCCAAGGGGGCAGGGCAGGGCAGGGACAGCACCCAGCAAGCTCCATCCCTGAAATCCCATGGAACAGCCAGTGTGGCTCCCCAGCACGGAGTGAGGCTCCCTGGGCCACCCAACCCTTCCCACTGCCCACATCAAACCACCACCTAGCAGGCAGGCACCTTCCTGGGAAAAGGATGCCAGAGCCACTGCAATTAATAATTCTGTATTAGCCCATCCCTCCAAGCTGTTCCTGCCTCACCATCTGCATGTCCTGAAATGCGAGGTTTTAGTCATAAATGCCAGGCCTCGTTTTGGAAATTTATAAGCTGTTTTGCTTCCATTACCTGAACAGCTTCCAGCTATGGTATCCAGGCATTTTAATTCCCTCAACTCCACCACGAAATGGCACAAACTCCACAATACACAGCTCTGGTGTGACAGACACTGAAGATTTCATCATTCCAAGGAATTTCCCCCTTCCTCTGATTAAAGCCAGGTAGCCAGCAACTCAAACCTGGGCTGAAGCACAGCAAGGCACCTTCACAGGAACATTTTGGGGTCTGTGCTTAAGAAAATCGACTCGTTCCAACTCCCAGATTGCAGCCACAACCCCTGATGCACCATCAATTAAGAGCAGCAATAATTACGAATGGAAAACTGCAGACCTCAGAGCAGATAATGTGTTGCCATTAGATTAAGTAGTCATAGAAATCAAAAATAAAACCTATACTTGGGCTAATTAAGCCCACTCACCATCTGATGAAGATGTGTTGTGATAGCACAGAAAGGCACCAAAGAGCCATTGTAAGCAAACCAACACCACTGGGTGTCTGTGGCACGCTCCCTGGCAGAGGGGTGATTGATGTGCCCAGAGGCACGGCCAGCAGAGCTCAGCTCTGCACCAGTGTTTGGGGGGGAAATAAAAACAGCCTGAACCCCTGCCCCTGGGCAGCCCCACCCCTGAGCTCGCTGACAGGACTGAATCCACCCCACACTCAGCTGAACAAATAATAAATAACCCACTTGGTGACTGTGGCTGTGCCCCCAACATCTCAGTGCTCCTCAGGGTTTGCCCTCAGGACCAAAAGGAGGGCACAGAAAGAAGGAGGGGATTTGCAGGTGTGGCAGCACATCAGGTCAGTACAGGATGGATAATGACCCCAACCCTGGAAATGTGATCCAGGGGAGACCAGGAACTTTTAGGGTGCAGCCAGAAGAACCCAGAGAAACCTGGGGCTGCTGATGGTCACAAAGTGAGCCAAGGGCAGCCCAGCAGGAAGCAGCCACTGCCACACTCCAGGACACTGGGGAGCTGTGCTGTCCCCACGGGGCTGTCACAGGCCCAGGGCAGCTCCCCTGAAGGCTCTCCTCTGCTACCTCCTTTAGGCTCCATGTTCCCATGAAATCTGTTATGGAAGATCCACAGAACAAAGATAAAAGGGGCATGACAGTGAATTTAATTAAATATTCGAGGATTCGGTTTGGCATTATTTACTCAGAAAGGACTCCAAGCTCCGGCTTCCAGGTTTGGTTGTTACTGTGGAAACCAGCTGAATGTGATGTATAAAAAGAAAGGGCTCATCAATTAAATCATTTAAAAAGTGAAATGAAGCCTCGGGAAACACAACATGACAGGTTGTTCTCTATTGAGGAGTCTCTGTCCCGATGCTCTGCTCCTGGAGGCAGGAGGACTCCAAGACCTCGAGCAGCAGTTCCTGATAACAACTTACAGGGGAACCAGTGGGCAACAGGCTTCCCAAAAAGCCGGTGCCAGTGGAGCAGGAGCTTGTAATTGGGCAGAGGTGCAGGCTGCAGAGCCCTCACCCTGACTTCCAGCACCTGCATGGCTCTGCAGGCACTTCAGCATAGGTGTGTATTTGTGTCTCCCTCTAAACACCCCCTGACCCCACCTGCCACCTTCCTGAGCCTCTGCAAAGGGCTCCAAAACCTTCAGGTGCAAAGAGGTGTAAGATAGAGCAAAGCATTATTCACCCCCTCCCAGCCTGCTGGGGGGATTGAGAGCTCAGCCACTGCTTGAAATGGCAAATCTGAGGAAATGCAGATGGAATTTGAGGTCAGCCCAGGATTTACACCTCATCAGCATTCAGCAATGAAGGCAAATCAGCAAGTGAGGGTTCTTAGGAGCTGGGAAGGCCCCGTGCCACCTGTCACCCTCCCCTTGCAGCCTGCCACCCCCATGCCCACGGGAGGAAGGGCCACCATCCCTGCCACGCCTGTCCCTCTGGGGGTGGCTCGGCCAAGTCCCCCAGAGGGGAGCAGGGAGGGGACTGAGGAGCCTGTGGTGTGTCCAGGGACAGCTGGGATGGCCACCCCCACCTCTGCAACACGAGCCCAGCACCCCAGCAGCTGCTCAGGGCCCTTCTGCCCTGGCACATTCCCTTCCCAGCAGGAATTGTGCAAATCCCACAGCTGCCATGAGGGAGGGAGGGGCTGCTGCACCTGCACCAGGGGTGATTTGTGTCACCCAGAACGATGTGCTCAGAGGAGCCGAGGCCACGGCTGACAGCACCCATAAGGTTTTCTGTCACGCTGCCCAGAGGACATTTCTCTGCTGTCCGAGCACCACCACCATTATTTAACGGTGCCAGAAGATGGATTTCTGTTTTGTTTCCTCCTGCTCTGCTCCCCATCCTCACTCATCACAGCAAGTCCAGCCTGCCCAGGCGAGCTTTCCCATCTGTCACAGCAGGGTCAGGGAAGATCCATGTCCCCAGACCCCAGAGAGCAGCAGGGGGACACGGCTGACGTGTGCAGTGCCAGCAGTGGGTGGGTGCCCTGCACCTCAGCTCCAGTGCCTTTCACTGTCCAAGGGGGAGCTCAGCTCACACCCAAACCCCTCCAAACCTCCTCATCAGAGGAAGCTGGGGCATGAACTGCCCCCAGGAAGGGGCAGAGCTGCCCAGAGCCCCCCAGGGCACACATGGCACAGACATGTCTCCCCCAGGAGCCTCAGAGGAGGGGGAACTGGCAGCCAGCGCTCTTCATCGAACAGCTCAAACATTGATTTTTCCTACTGGCTGGCACCGAGGCCCAAACCCCAGGCAGTGCAGACATGATTAAAAAGCAGTCTCTCCTCAGACAACTAAGACACCATTCTCCTCCAGCGTGCAAGCAGCAGATGGAAACTCAAATGAGCTGCTGGGTCAGCTTTGTTCCCAGCCAGAGGAGACGAGGGGAGTGTTGCATCAGAGAATCCTCACCTGCCCCCTCCACACAGAGGAGAAAGATGGAGAGGGTTTACAGCTACACATAAGCTCTCAATCCTGTGCTGAAAAACTGCCCAGCACCACGGCACTAAAGCCAGGAATGCCCCAAGCACCTCCTGACACACACTGTGCATCACCAAATGACAAACCCTGGGCGAGCAGCGGGGGCGGAGCGGTGCTAAAGGGATCAGAGGCTGCCCAGCCCCGGGCCCTGCCCCGCCAGCTCACTCCCTGTAAGCCTGATGGGCTCGGCACGGCTCAGGGAGGGATGAAGGGCTCCAGAGGGCTTTTCAGGCTCCCCTGCAGGAAGGTCACGCTTCAGAATGTGCTTGTAAATGCCTAAGTCCCCTGGAGCTGCAGGAGCCTAAGCCAGCTCTGCCTGTTCTGCACTGCTCCTGCCCCGAGCAGCCCTGTATGCCGACATCCGAGTCAGCTGGGGGCTGGCAGCTCTCCCTGCACCTGGGAAATCTGCTCCAAAGCCTCTGTAACCCTCTTTTCCCTGCTAGAGGATCAGCCACCTCACTGCTGGCCAGCCTGCAGGACAGGCCAGGCCAGTGAAGCGTTTCCCTTTGCTCCAAGATGTGAACTCGTTCTGAGCCCAGGCAGTGCTGAGCACGGCACCTGCAGAAAGTGGAGATGAGCTTTAATGGCTCTGATATCGACCTGGAGATGGGGATTTTGCCTTTGACATTGGAGCACCAATGGGAAAAGGAAAAAGGCAGCTTGTGGCCAAGGGGGAGGCTCCTGAGCACCCTGAGCTGCTGCTCACAGGTACCACTACACACAGCACACCGGGGCTCGGGAGCACGAGAGCCACCCAGGGCTGGAATAATCCCTGTCCCCCCGAGGGTCTGCACCCCTGAAATGGCATCTCCTGAGACCCACCCCTCAGCCACAGTCTCAGACCCTTTGGAAGGCACCTGACAACCATCCCAGCAGCAGCAGTGACTGGGCAGTGGAGCTGAGGCCTTGTTCTCCAAGCAGCGGAAGAACAAATCCTGAATTTACAAAGCTGAACCCCAGCTCAATATCAAACCAGCCCCTGAGCTTCATGACACCCAAACACCAGTGGAGAGGGTTTAACAATCTCGTATCTCTCCCCAGTAACCTGGAACTTCAAAATAATTTTCTCTTTTCCATTCCCCCAGCTTCCCTAAAGAGAACAAGCGAGCCAAATGGACCAGCCTATCAGGAAATCTTGATGCACTTAAATAAGAAAGCAATTAAACACTTTAATAAGGTGAGGGGGGTGCAGGAAGGAAACAGTGTGAGCTCAGGATGACCTTAAAGTCTTCCACTATTGTGGCTGAGAAAGTTCCTATTTAGCAAGTCTGGGTGACGATCAGCACCAGCACCCATCACCTCACAGAGCTCAGGGCAGCACAGCCGGGCACAGAACCTTCCCCAGCCCAGCCAACCCCACTGCTCCCCGCTGGCTGCCCACAGGCACTGTTTGCTCACCGTTTGGCAGGGAGAAAAGCCAAGGCAGTGCCCAAATAATGCCCTCCCTGGGCAGCAGAGTCGAGTACACAGAGCTCAGGTGTCCCCAGAGGGTCCCAGCCCTGCCCCATAGCCACCCACCTCACGTACTGATGGCAATAAATGCCTTCACTTCCACGGTACTTTAACAAGAGGACATCAAAGCCCTGGCAGGCTCAGAAGGCCCTGTGACACCCTTAACAAGTACATTTTTAGTCTCAGTTTTATGGATGAGGAAATTGAGGCTGGGAAGTGGAATGATTTGCCTGCACAACAGAGGAAAGGAAGAAAGGCTGGAAGGAAAAACACAGGAGCTGTCTCTCAACCCCCGCCGAGAGGAGCCCCCGGGGAGCTGCCTCCCTGCCAGGGCTGAGCTCAGACCACCCAGCCCCTCTCGGGTCCACAGGTAGCCCCGGGAGCTCGGAGCACTCCTGAGCACTCGGGATGCTCACAGAGCCGCCGTGCTGAGAGCCTGAGACACGAGCAGAGGCCTCTGTGCAGCGATTACACGGGAAAAGGGCTTTAACAAACAACCACTGCACAAGGGTTATTTGTTCCTGCATCAGCCAAACACCGGGCTGGGGACCTGGAGGCAGCAGCTGCTGTTCTGTGTAATTTGAACAGGCCCCCAAAGAGCAGGGCAGAGGAGGAGCTGCTCCTGCCCAGCACCTGCTGCGTGTCCTGCCAGCCAGCAGCACCCCTGGGTGCAGCGGGGGCAGAAGGGGAGGATTTACAGAAGGCTGGGCAGGAGGAGGGCAGGGCAGGGCAGGGCAGGGTGAGCCAGGGCAGGGCATGGCCGGGAGCAGCCCTGGCCCCCACGCCTGGCGTGCAGGGCAGAGCATCCCGGCCCCCCTGGAGCAGCCTCATTGACGAGCCTTGTCATCGTTCCTCAAGACTAATTTTTTTAAATTGCAAAATCTTACAGAGCTATTAACCTCAAAAGAGTTTAACATATGGCAGCGCGAGTCTCCCTCTTACCCTAATTATAAGGCTTGCAGTAATGGGGCTGTCTTTTAAGTTACAGCTGCTATGCTTTTGGCTTTTCACTAACATTACATCCTATTAAGGAGCTACATTTAATGCATGCAAATTGCCAGAACACCGAGTGCCTCGGACCAGCGAGGGGATGCATTTAAGCAACAGCAGCAATATCCCAGGGTCAGGCTCACCCTGCTGAGAGCTCCCTATGATCCATCAATCAAACTCTACTCATTAATTAACTAATTCATTAAGTATCTTCCTAGATGAAGGTTCTCCAAGGCGGAACATTGTGTTGACAGCGACGTCCTGTCAGCACTTAGCAGTACAAGCCCCCTCCAAGGCCAGACACCCCAGACTCAGGGTGGCTTCAGCAGCACTCCATGACCTCAGCTCCAGGGAAAGAACTGCCCAGTCTGCCCCACCTGGCCCAGCATACCCCTGAAGTACTGTAAAAGGAGAGTAAAACCGGGTTTTTTTCAGGAATAATGATGAAGTTTGCAAATCAAAAGAAATAGTAATTAATTAATTAATGACAAAGGGTTTGGAGAAGCAGGAAGGGCCCCCACTGGAGCTGCAGGTCTTGCAGCCCAGCAGTGAAAGTGCTGCCACGGCGCTGTTCCCTGCCAGACACAGCCCAGAGCTGTGGTGGGCTTTGCTGGGAATGGCACAGCTTGGAGC
>VXBC01013337.1:244499-266918 GCA_013399945.1 Ploceus nigricollis
CGCCCTCCCCTGCTGCCGGCGGGGCGGGCACTGCCGCCAGGGCAGTGATTGACACCGCAGTGACGATGACGCGGCTTCACCTTGGCGCGGCAGTGATTGTGCCAGACAGGGCTGTTTAAATACCACCAGACAGAGTGTTACTCACAGGAAAACGAGGCCTTAAATGTCATTATTTGTGTCATTATTAATAGCCCCTAATTGTGTTCTCTAATCATCATGAAATTATGTTAATATTAATATTCACATCAAAACTGCCTAGGGAAGGAGGAGAACTTTTTTTTTAAAAAAAAAAAAAACAAACCAGCCCAGCTCTGTGTCAATCCCCATTAACGGGAAACACTTGCCTGGTGTGCTGGAGACACGGATCACTGCAGGGAACCTCTGCTCCCCCCAGCCTGGAAAGGCTCTGCCTGCTGCCATCCAGGGCCCTCTGACACCCCCAGACCCCGTCCCTCTTCTGTGAGGAGCTCGAGTTCATCCAGGAGTGCTTCCAACAGACCTGCTGCAGGGAGGGAAGCCAGATTCTTTACTTCCACTGGGAAATCTCAGAGGTGCAGGAATACCACAACATTTTGTACCATTACTGGCTTTTGGTACATGTTTTTGCTGTGCTGAGTTTATTCTTTTCATTGTGTTTTTGCCAGCATGAAAATCCACCCGAGAGAACAGCAACAGTGTGAGCCCACCAAAGAAACCTTTGGAAAAGCCTTCCAAAGGCTTTTACTCATTAACTTCAATGGCTGCTGCTCAAGAGCTGAGCTCCGGGATGCTGAGGACATTTGGCACCCTGGACCATCATTGGAGTTATTTTATCAGCTCCCCCAGGGCCACACTGAAGCCTTGACCACTCCACAGCCCCATTCCCCAGGTGATGCTCACGAGCTGCAGCCTCTGCCCCCACCACCTCCTGTCCTGACCATCAGATGTCCTGGATGAAGGACAAGGAACCTTTTTTTTTCTGGAAATAAATGGTAATCAGAAGAAATGGCTTTCTCTGCAATTTTCTCCATTTTCCAAGCAGCTCTACTTGTGAGTACCCAAACGCCTGGCTTAATAAAACAGAGGTTTCGGAGTGGCAACTGTTATACCTCGAGTTAAATATAACTGAGAGCTTGAAAATAACTGCAGAGCGCACGCACAGGGAGCTGGCAGGGGCATGGTTTGGAGAACAGCTCCAGCAGGTCCCTCCTGGGTGTGGAGGCAGCGCAGGAGCCTCCCCTGCCTTCCCTCACCAGCTGCACTGCCAGGCCCGGCCCGGGCAGCTGCAAATCCCCTTTTCCCTGGGGGTCGGGGGAAGGAAGTTTGCGAAGGTGTTTAACACTTCCATGTGAATGATTTTTCCATAAAATATTAATGACGTGGATATAACCTAATTGAGTCCTTAGGGCAATAACCTCTGACAAAACGGCCCTGATTAGGAGATAATTGACTGTGCAATGGCGTTAGAGAGCTTAATGTTGGCAAGGTCCATTATCTGGGGATAACGACCCCCTTTTGCCAGGTGCCAGGGCCATTACGGGGGCTTTTGGGGGAATAAATCCTCCCTTACCTCCTCTGCTCAGTACTTCAGAAATGATTCTGTTATCCTGTGACTGGACGGGGCGGGCTGGCAGGGTGACAGTCCTGGTTCTTGTCCCGGCCCTAAGTGCCCGGGACAAACCAAAGCACGGGAGATGCTGTTTTCCCCCGAAACCAAACGTTTTCTGTGCTCTCCCCAGACCTGCACATATAGGGACATTCAAGAAAGCATTAATATAAACCACCATTGACTTCAATTTATATTAATACACTGTGCAGTGAACTGAGGTGGCTGATTCACAATCCTCATCAGATTTCTGTGCGCCGGGTAAATCAGCTCCCTTGGTTCACTGTAGTTTAATTATAAGCAAATTGCAAGTGAATTAAGATAAATCGAATTAGAACCACTCTAATACTGAACAAAAACGCCCACCGAGGAGTCTGTGGGAGTTTAACTGCTCCCCTTCGAGAGGTGACTCGGGACACATTGGGACACTCAGTGATGCTGGGCTGAGCAGGAGCTGGCTCCGAGGGGCGGGGAGAGCAGCAGGAGCACGGCCACTGACCCCTGGCCACTGACCCCTGGCCACTGACCCCTGGCCACTGACCCCTGGCCGCTCCCTGGTCCGGTCCGTGCGGCCGCTGGACCGCGGGACTGGCCACTCCCGGGGCCGGGGAGCAGAGGCAGAGCAGCGTACGGGAGGTTGAAAGCAGGGGAGAGGAGGAGCTGGAGCAGACTGCTGCGGCACAAATTGGAAGCTGGGGTGGCTCTTTCTTCTTCTCCTTCTTTCTTCCCTCCCAGGGAAGTGTCATTTGTACAAATTGCCCGTCCGTGCCAGCTCGGGAGAGACCTCACAAGGGAAACCTGGAGCCTTCCCCGCTTTTCATGTGAGCGGATGCCCCTTTTATTTCTGAGCAAGGAGTAAGTGGAGAAGAAAGGAGCTCCTGTCAGCCTCCGGGAGACAAATTGCTTCCTGCAGCCCGAGGTGCCTCCGCTGTAACAACCGCCCGCTCCGGAGGTGAGCCGAGCTGCCCCCAGCCTCTCCCCTCTCCCCAGCTCCCGGCTTTTAAATCGAGCCCCGGCTAAGTAACCAAGCCTGACTTTCACTTTTATCTGGCCAGGATGGTTTCTGGGCCGCTGCGTGCAGGGCGGCAGGAGCAGCGCTGCCGGAGCGCAGTGACCCCGGGCGCCCGGGTTAACGACGGTCCCCGTGGCTGCTCCGCCGCTCCCGTGGGCTCTTACCGCCCCCGGGGCTCTCCTCCCGAGGGCAGGTGGGCAGCAGGGCCGCCGGAGCACTGCAAGCCAGAAAGTTATTAAAACAGCGGAGGCAAAAAAGCGGCGCGGCTTCCCCGCTGCTCTGACATTTCCAGAGGGTGAAAGGTAAAAACACGCTCTATAAAAACCCAGCCCGGGGTTTGCGGCTGCTGCCGGAGCTCTCGGAGCAGCTAATTAAACGGGAGGGGCAAAGCCGCAGAGGAACTTCCAGCCAGCAAATCAAAGCCCAGCCTGGCAGGGAGCGGGGGCTGCGGGAAGGACACCCCTTTTCTCCTTTGAACCTCCTTTTTTGGGGCAAAGTGGGAGCGAGGCTTGGCGTCACCACGCGGCCCCATCCACAGCCCCTAATTATCCCTCCGAACTCACAGCGCCGAGGCCGAGAGCCAAACGACAGGGAAAAAGCGCTGCTGATGGCAGAGCTGCAGGGGCAAGCGGCGCATTGCCAGCCCCAGCCCCAGCTCTGCCGGGCTCTGCCCCTCTGCGCTGTGACCCCACCGCGGGGGATGGAGGCGTGCACCCCATGTCTGTGGGGTCTGCACCTCCTCCTGTCTGCCCGCACAGACGCATCCCCGTGCCTGATGGCTCCGAGCTGTCCGCCCGCCCCCATCGCCAATGGCCTCGTTAGTCAGGGAAAAGGGTTGCCCAATTCATGACATGGAAAAGTGAAAAACCAGCAAAATCAATAATTCTGAAGGGTGAGGGTAGGCTGGGGGAGGGAGGGGGCCCAGGGGTGAGTTCAGGTAACGAATGGGCTTAAAACCCCCGTTCCCGGCATCGGGCCTCGTGCTCCATCCCTGCACGGCAGCATTCCATTCGGATGAGGCAGCCTGTGCTCCCGGAGCTCCCGGTGCTCCCCCGGCCTGGGCCAGCAGAGCATCCCAGGCTCCTCTTCCCCCGCGGGGCTGTGCCACCAGGCACCTCCTCCAGGGAAGGAACGTGGTGCCCAGGCTGCCCCCACCGCATCCCGCGGGGCCAGAGCTCCCGCAGGGACTGGGCAGGGGTGGCAGAGCCTCCTGGAGCCTCCTGTGCTGGAAGAGATGAACCTGATGGCAGTGGCTCAGCAGTGTCCCTGCCGAAGACATCCTGCAGCTGTGGGAAGGCGCAGGAGCTGGAGCCAGGCAGGTTTGGATGAGTCAGGAGGTGGGAGTGATCCGTGGCAGGAGTGATGGAGGGTTTCCTGTTCTGGAAATTCGGGGAGGGATTTGTTCTTTTGAAGCCTGCTGGAGCTCATGCAGGAGTTAATCTGGAGCAGGCAAATGTACCGGGCTGTGCACAGAGGGATCCCAAAGGTTCCCTCTGATCCATGATCCAAAACCACGAGCCCCCTGTGACATGGGCTGCTGTAAAGCCTCTTGCCAAATATCTCTGTTCAGTGGTAATTCCTATTACAGCTGATTTCTACCATGTGGCTGCACACCCCGTGGCTTACAAGAGCTCTGGAGCACTGGCAGAGAGCAAAAAATGAGAGTTTGGAAAAATAACTAGAACGGTGAATGTGGTTTTTTGAACTTTCCTCATCAAATTATGGCAACAAGAGGAATCAGAGGATGCCCTCCATGCCCACCCTGGCTCATGGCCACCCATCCATCCTCCCTCCCACCCAGCCTGTGCTGCAAGGCACACACACCTCAGTTCCATCTTCTCTCTCTCTCGCTGTTGTTTTCCCCCAGTATAAATTTTGCATTTCTAGCCTGCTTGTCATATTTCCTACCGGATTGGGTGTTTAATTAAAATCATAATTAAAATTGATCTCCTCATTAGCATGCACCTGCTCTGCTGCTCGCGTCCTGGCATTTAATTATACGCTGAAGATGTCAAGTCTGACAGGCGAGAACGAGACCCCGGCCAGTAACCCCTGACAGGACTTCCCAGTGACAACATCTGGATACTGGAGCCCATCTGCTGGAGTGGCCTCAGTGCTGGACAGGGGCACGTGGGCACTGCTGGAGCTGGGGGCTGGGAGCCCCCAGGGTCAGTGGGGTCTGCACCCCAGCAGCCTGTGCACCCACTCTGGGGATTTCTGGCATGGAATGTGTGGGGACAGCTTCCCCAGCTGCTACAAACCTCTCTGTACTCGCTGGGCTCCCATCAGCACCAGTGCTGAGACCCAAGCCAGCCTGAGACCCAAGCCTGCTCTCTTCTGGACAGGCCCAGCAGCCCAGGTTGCTCTCCCTTCCGTGGGGCAAGCAAAGCTCCCCTCACCTTGCCTTGGTGGCCATTAAGGGAATTATCTGGGTTCTTTCTGCTTCTGAAAGTGCATCTGCTCTTTTCCCTGTGTGCCAGTCAATAAAGCTGCCAAAAGGCATTTTTTGGGGCTGTTACCCATGAGGAGTTTTATTCCCCTGCACTTTGGAAGTCTCTCACTGATGGATGTGGGCTCAGTGGGATCTGTGAAGCAATGCAAGCTGACATCGAACACACCCTCCGAATTTAAGGCTCTCCCTGTGGCTCCCTGGGCACCCAGCGTGTTTGGAACCCAGGACCTGCCTCTCCTCCTGCTCTCGGTGTGGGATGGGGCTTGGGCAGTGCTGAGCAGTGTCTCCAAAGCCTTTCCACTGTGGAAACCCCAGCTCAGCCACCTGAGTGCTGCAGGGGATGCTGCTTATCAGCAAAGTGGCTTCCAGTGAAGAGCAAAGAGGAGAAGCCCTTTAAATCCCCTCCTGTACAGCTGGTTCTGGTTCCTGCCCAGCCAGGGCTGGCTGGTGACACACAGCAATGCTCCTCCCGTGTCAGGGACAGTCTGGGGGGACAACCCCTCCAGGTGGAGCTGCCCTTACCTTTTTATGGCTCCTTTTATGGCTGAGGCCATCAAATGCCGTGTACAGAGACCTTCATGCCTGGAGAAGCTGGGCCTGGAGCTGAGGCTGGAGGTTTATTGCAGCTCTGAGTGCCAAAGTGGGCAACGCCGTGGGTGCTGCGGGCACGTGGGGACAGAGTCACCTCTGCAGGAACAACCTCAACATGTGAGCAATATAAACAAGCAGAAATGTTCCCAGCTGGGCACATGAAGGGACCCTTGGCAGTAACAACCAGGGCAATGTAAACCCAGAGCTGCTAAACCCCAGCAAACCTGGCAGCAGCCGCCGTGTGACCGCTCCTCACAAGGACAGCCCGGCCCTCTCGGCACAAATGAGGCACTCCAACGGTAAGAAGAGAAATACACAGGCATTAATAGCCTGACAGCAACACAGCATCCCATTGGGAACATTATTTATGAGGCTGTAGCACTGCCAGTCCTGCTGGGAAAAGCCCTGCTGCATGGAAGGAGATCCGGGAAGGCTGCGGTGTGCACGGGACAGAGCTGGGTCAGCTGCAGCAGCGGGACCAGCACAGGGGCCAGGGACACAGCTCCAGCCCAGCAGAGCAGGACTGTCCTGCCAGGCCCTGGGGTGCTGCATCTGGGCACATTCCCCGTGATTTTAATGAGATTTTTGCATGAGCAATAATTCATCAGCCTGGAGTACGGGCCAGGGAGAGCTGAAGGGTGGGCACGTGCCAGGCTGTGCTGGGAGCAGGGCCATGGCACAGGGAGCAGCCAGACACCCCCGTGCTGCCCTTGCAACGGGCCCAGGAGAGAAATGGAGCCTAAAGAAACATTTGTCATTTGAGCTGTAATTACACAATTACGTAAATGCATGATATTAGTAGTCAAGAGCCTGGAGTTTTCACTAAAGAGTCCCTTAAGTAAATAAACATTTTCAAGCGATTATGTTATTGGGATGAGATTTTTTTAGAAATAAAATGTTAGAGATTGTGCAGGATGACACTAGAAAGCAAGAGGGAAAAGCAAAGCAAACCCAAACCAGTGACTGTCAGGGCAGCAGGTGAGGAACATCAGGCTCTGAAGTAGTGGCTCATTTTTGGACTGCTGCTCCCAGAGACAGGCTCTGGACATGAAGGCAGTGTGGATTAGAGGAGTGGAAAGAAAATTACATTTAATTTTAAGAGATACCACTGTGGAGAAGGCACATGAGGATGGCAGTTGCAATGGAAGTACAGAATATAAATAAATATATGCATAAAAACAAACAAAAGCCCATCAAAACAAGCAAGAACCAAACTCAATCCCTGCATTACACTCAGTAATTAAATATTTATCAGAGCAGAGGAAGTAAAATCCATTTACTGCTTTGGGCCAGTTACAATCTTCCTTTTAAAAATCCTTTGCAATTAGTTCATTCCTCCCTGAGAGACGAGAACGCTGGAATAGTCTCCAGGTCCATCCTGAACAAACTGTGGAGCATTTTCTCTCCTGATTTGTGGGTGTGCACGAGGGTTCCAAGGAACTTTGAGCAGCTCAGGCCTTGCTGCTGCATGTCCTGAGTGCGGGGTTACCACGGACCCTGCAGGTGGGAGGGATTGCCCTGGTGTTTGCATTAATCCTGCTGGGGTCACCATGAGCACGGCTTCCTGCATGTCCTTTATCCTCGGGAAAGGCTCCAGAGAGCTGGGTCTAACCACGACAGATTGATCCAGGCTCCTTCTAGTCGGATTTTGGGGTGGGGGCTGCCTTAGCTGCCCGTGTGGTGCCATCTGGTTCAGGGCTCCTGATTTAGGACACGCTCTGCTCCTGTCCCTGGCACTGCCCATCCCTTGAGGACCCGAACTGCAGGGTGTGCCAGTGCCCAGGTCCTGTGTCTGCCAGGGGTTCAAACAGCACAGGTGACAAGGGGCACAAGATCCTGATGGCACCAGGAGTGGGGCCCAAGGGAGAGCCCCCCTTCCCCTCCGTCCTCCACAAGCCAGGACGCGAAGTGCGGTTGTGGAATTTCACATTTGAGATAATTGCATTAAGGTAATTGCCACTGCAGCATTATTTCCCATTCCTGGGAGAGGCTGAGAGCAGGCTGAGTGCATTGTGTCTGCGTTAGCAGATTAATAATTACAGCCCTTCGGAGCAGCGCTGGTTTGTATGGATCCACAGCTGCCGGATCATTACCCGCCACACTTGAAGACACCCTATAGGAGCACAACGCCGCATGCTGCACAGTTTGCTTCCCCTGCTGCTGGGTCCTGCCTTTGCTACATTTTCATCAGACTCACAGCTTGTAAGAAATAGGAAACATTTACAACCTGAAGCAAGCGAGCTCTGGAGCCACGTGGAGCCCTCGGGGATTCTCTGGCGAATGCCCTGGGAAGGAAATGTTCAGTCCCTCAGAGGAAAACTTCACCCTTCCCAGCACAGCCTGGTCCTTGGGAGGCTCTGGGTGCATGTGGGACTTATCTGAGCCCACAGCACTCCCCGTGATAAAGGAGATCTGTGGAGATCTTCCCCCTCTGCAGAGCCACCGCTGCCTCTGCAGCAGCTCTGTTTGCTGCAAAATAATTTAGGAGAGGGAGCAGAAGGCTCCTGTGGCCCATTGAAAAAGATGAATAATTTAGGGAAGCTGGATGAAATTACGGAGCAGGATAACTCAGCCTCACAAAGAGGATAACACACAATCTCTAACAATCCCATAGCGTGAGGGAACAGCAGTTCTGTGTCCCACCTGCAGAGCTCATCCCCACCTGGACAGTGGGGCATGGGAACCATGCAAACTCCATGGAGGCAAACTCCATCCATCCATCCATCCATCCCTCCATCCATCCATCCATCCATCCATCCATCCATCCATCATCTATCTATCCCCTATCCATCCTTCCATCCATCCATCCATCCATCCATCCATCCATCCATCCATCTATCCCCCATCCATCCCTCCATCCCTCCATCCATCCATCTATCCCCCATCCATCCCTCCATCCNCCCCCATCCATCCATCCATCCATTCCTCTGTTCTCCACCTGCAGGGGAAGAGCAGGGGACAGGAGGGAGCCTGACCCCGGCACCCCCCAGGCACCTGACCCCAGCACCTCCGGGCAGGCTGTGCAGGACCACGAGCAGGGTGATCCCAGCACCTGGCAAAGCTCAGGGAGCAGCTGCTGGGCAGGGCAGGGCAGGCGGGGGGTGCTGGCTCCCCGTGGCCGCCCCACCCCAGCCCAGCAGCAGCTCCACTCCCACTCCCGCTCCGGGGCAGCCGCCTCGCAGAGGGACGGGATCGAGCTCTGAGCTGGGTGAGTCCTTGTCGGAGGCACAAGGCGCCCGAGCAGCCTCATGGCCTGACCTCTGCACCTCGGAAATGATATTCCAATCTCTCTACAACACCCAGCGGAGTACCAGCACCGAACACCTACAACCACTGCGGCAGGGAAGAGGATGACAGCTACATCTGTAATACCCAGCAGAGCAGAGGAGGCCGCTTCCTCTCGCTCTCCTCTTCCCCGTTTTTACATATGCAATTACAGTGCCGAGCGTTATTTGGATTTGCCTCCGCGGCTGCTGCTGTCCTGCCGCGTGCTCCAGCCAAATTACATTTCAGAGATGGCATTTCCACCCACAGCAGCGCAGCAGCCCGGCTCCCCTGGTAAGGGCGAGGAGAGGGACGCGATGGCTTCAGCATTTGTTCTTCCAAACAAGCCGAGTTTGTTCTCCGCCGGCAGCAGCAGCCCGGCTGCGAGGGGCCGGCTGGCTCTGCCCTGCGGCTTTGTGGGGAGCTCGGCGGGACAGACCGCTCCCAGCTGGAGAGCCGGGTCAGCGGGAGCTGCGAAATAACGGCAGCTAATCTGGCTGTTGAATTTATTAATTCCCATTTACACTTCTCTATCTCCTTCCCTGTCCATCAAGGCTGATTACACCAAGCTCACTACCTCAGCAGCCGATGCCCTCTAACCATGGCTGTACCATCACCAGATCCTTATCAGCTTTTCCACAGCATTAGGCTAATGGTTGGATTCAATGGTCTTAAAGGTCTTTTCAGACCTAAACGTTCAAAGATTTTAGAAATTATCATCTTTAGCAGAGCAGTCTGCCATCAAGGCACCTGTAGCGAGGGCTTTGCCGTGCTCATCACCGCGTTACCTTTCCCTGCAGCCACACTAATTGCTAACCCTGGGCAGGAGAAATGTATTTTCCTTACTGTCAAAATGACAACCTCTAAACAAATCCTAAATCCTGTTCTGTGCTTCCAGCAGTGTTTTATCTTTCCGCTGCTGTTCTCTTGAGATTTATGCCTCATGATCTGGAGGAACCTGCAGCATCCATCCCTACCTGTTTCTTGTCTATTTAAGTGGCAAGGGCTTGTCAAGGCACGGAAGTTTCATTGATTTACTGTAAGATGCGGGATCAGGCTGCTGCAGTGAATCGCTGGCTGTGCTCCCACTCGGAGCGGCTCCTCTTGGGTTGGCAGAGCCCAGTCAGGCACCAGGACCGGAGCACCCAGGGCACTGCAGGGGGGATAGGGGTAAAGGATTCGAGCTGGAGGGGTCTGCGATTGACTCTCCAGAGCGGACCCTCGGAGGGGAACGGGGCTTTGTCCTTGTCCTGTGACACTGTCNTTGGAGGGGTCTGCGATTGTGCCTGGGGCTGACTCTCCAGAGCTGACCCTCGGAGGGGAACGGGGCCTTGTCCTTGTCCTGTGACACTGTCCTCAGGCTCTGGGATGCCCTGGAGCAGAGGGACCGGGGGATAAGCGTGTGTTTGTTTGTTTTTACGGCCCGTTGCCACGTTCAGGTGCACGGGCCCCATTAAAGGAGGAGCAGCCTGTAAATCGCTGCTGCACTGAAGGGTTATGTCTCCCTCGCTGCTGCATTTCATCCTGCACAATCAGGGAAGGGATTTGTCCTGGCACAGGTTCCCGCTTCAGTGTGGAAAACGAGAATGGAATCACATCCCTCCTGCTCCTTCCAGGCTGGAAAAGGGCTGCTTTGGCCCGGGAGCTCAGACCTTCCCAGAGCTGCCATGAAGCTCCAGCTCCACTGGGGAGGGATGGGACAGCACCAGGGTGTGCAGGAGATGGAGCACGTGGGCAAGCAGTGCCAAGGCTCCGTGTCTCATCTCCAAGCACGGAAGGGGTCAGGAATCTTGAGAACTTGTGCCCGTGATAAATGATTGATGCTGTTATTCTCCAGGGTGTGTTAGAGAGAAGATTTATCATGGTCCTGAAAAGGCAAAAGATGTGACAGGAGAGCTCCTGCCTGCTGGAAAAGGAGACATTTAAACCCTGAGGTGTTCATGCAAGATGGATTTGATATTCCTGTGCCTTGGACTATCAGAATTGTGCCCCTCTCATCCCTTCCCTTTTCCCCATGGCATCTTCCTTTAGTTTAGGGATGCACGAGGGTCCTACAGCTGCTCCCAACCCTTCTCGGTATCTGAAGTGCTGGAAGAAAATTACCCTGAGGTCCTCCAAGGAGAAATTTAAGGAGCAACTTGATCCTCTTTCTGTCAAACTTCCTGGGAAAACTCCGCTGTAGTTCAACAGGAGATAGATAAAGTGCATTATTGTCACCATTACACATAAACACGGCCAATTTCGTAAAATTCATCTGCGCCGAGTCCCGTGCCTGCGCAGGGAATGAATCAGGTTAGCAGCTACAGCCCTGGGCTCCCAGCAATCCTCCCGCTTCAAAAACATAAACAGAAATTGGAAGGGAAATGTCATCTCAGTGAGTTCATTCTGAATCACATGTTCGATGAAAGACTCTTTACAAACCCTTAAACTGCCTAAAGCTATTCACCTGAAAAAAATGTAACATTCCTCACAGGAAAAGAACAATTAGCAATACAATTAGTTTTCTAAGAGGCAGCGATAAATAATTGAATTTTTTCTTTGACGGGGAGGGAAGGCACTGACAGTTCTCAGCTCCTCGTATTGACAGCAGAGGAAACGGCCCATGAAACCGGTCGTTTGCGGGGAATTTTGATCTATCAATTGCGAGCGAGGAGAACAAGAGAAGCATGAAAGAGCAGCTCGGCTGTCAGCCTGGCTGGGCTGTAGCACGGGCAGGCAGGATCCAGGAACGCTTCCAGAGGCTGCGCACATCTGGCTGGACACGCCGTGCCCCTGTGGCTCTCCACAGCTGGCTCCCAGCAGCCGGGATGGACCGAGCGAGCTGCGGCTCCCTGGACGCGCTCCAGGCGGCCTCTGGCCAAACTACCGAGCTGGAACCGGCCCGGGAGGCTCCGTCCAGCCCCGGCCAGGCAGAGGCTGAACCCCAGCACTGGGAGCGGTCACACAGGGCTCTGGATGGGGATTCCACACGTGAGGGGAGGGAGAGATTCATCTCCGCCGTGGAGAAATGAGCCAGGACCAGCAGCGCCCGTTTCAGTTATGAATTTGTGATCGATACCCTGCTGCCATTGATTCCCTGCTCGCCGGAATGAGCTGATTAAGGCAAGCACAGCTGATGCCTCTCGGCCCGGGGCTCTGCCAGGCCCAGCCAGGGTCCCCACGTGGGCACGAGTCACTGCGGGGCTCCTGGCCACGTGTGGGTGACAGCCTCAGGGTATCAGGGGACTTCTGCCCATCTCCCACCAAACCCGTGTTTCTCCCTGGCAGCACATTCCGAGCGGGAGCCAGCCCTCTCAGAGCTCACGAGGACAGACATACGGAGAAAGGCCAATCTTTTCAGCATCTCCTAAGCTTGGGACCTTCTCCTCCTCTTTGTTAATGCCTTTGTACCTGCTCTCTCCTCTGCTTTTGCTCAGCTCCCATCCCTCCCTACTCTTTCCAAAAGAGGAGAGTGAAAAATATGCCTTTTGCCCCCTTAACTGCTTTCCTGTGAAATTAGAACTCCCGTTGGCTGACCCTGCTGTGGCTGAATCTCAGCCTTTTCTCCATCAAATCCTTCCTGCAGAATTTATTGGGTGGTGCAGCATTACCCTCATAAAAAGGCAATAAATGGCCCTGTTTGCATTACACTCCATAATGGCTGTAACCTCGTGGCATTCTTGTAGAGCCGCCTTAGGAACAAAGGGGCAGAAAAGAAGGCTCCCAGAAATCTTTGGGATAATTGCACTGCGGGAGTGCTGGAATCTTTAAAATCACTTTAAATCAAAGGAAACCTGGATTTTAAATCTGAGGTTAACAGCACTCGGGACACTTGCAAAACTCCTCAGCCTCGGCAGCTTGCAGCATCCCCTTTGAATCCTGTCAGCCACCTCGGAGGGCGGCTGCGGGGACAGGCAGCACTTCAGGGACCTGGGGATGCTGCAGGTGGATCTCGGGGTCTCCCGGCTGGTGCCAAATGCGTGGCAGTTTTTGTTCCTTGCTCTAAGACTCCAGGAAAAGAGAGTTTTTCTGGATCACGGTGGAATTGATTACTTGCAGGATGACCTGGAGAACCTCCCTATCTGTTTGTCCAGTGCTGGTCTGCAGCTCGCCCTTCAGCCCATGTCCCCGGGGCTGGCGTGGGGACAGCCAGCACCTCCCCCCGTCCCCGGGGACTTCCCAGCAGCGCTGCAATCACCGGAGCAGCAGCTCGGGTGCTCAGGCTCGTCCAGCTCTGCTAACACTCTGCTGTTTGCCCGACCTGGCAGCCTTTTATTGCTCTTTCAACGGCCCCTTCTAAACATTATGGCTCACTTAGAGTTTAGGAAGGCGGCACTTCGGAAATGCGGAGTTTGCTGTTTCAGCCAGGATGTGCATTACTTGTCCCTCATTTCTTTACTGGCTAAAGCAGTTTTATCCTCTCCGTGGAGTTCAGTTATAAAGTGGAGGTGTAAAGCCACAGCAGAGTAAAACAGGGCAGGGGTAAGGATAAGGGAGAGGAGACAGGCTTGGGGCTGTGCCGCAGAGCCCCCGCAGCCCTGCCAGGCTGGGCACTCAAGTGCCCCGAGCTGCTCTGAGCTCTCAGCCCCTTCCTGCCCGTGCCGCAGAGGATCAGGGCACACCCAGAGGGGCCACAGAGGGACAGGGCTGTGCTCAGCCCCACCTGCTCCCCTCGGTACCGGGTGCCCCCAGGTGAAGGCAGCCCCTGCCAGCCAAGAGCCGTGCGAGAGCGGCCACCAAACCCAGCGCAGGGACTGGATTTCCCCCCAGCACCCCCGGGGCAGGGCTCCCGTCCCGTAATTCACTGGGATGTGGAAATGAAAACAAAGAGAGCATGAACACAACAGCTCGCACTGCTCTGCGAGGCCGGTAATTGAAAACTCCTGACGCTAAACAGAAATGAAAATGTTAATGGCAAACACCCAGAGCAAATGTATTCCATATGCAGGGGATTGCCATAGGCTGACAAATACAAATGCTGCCGTGGCCACGGGGGGAGCAAAGGCAGAGAGGAGGAAGGGCTGCACTCCCTGCCCGGCCGGAGCCGCTCTCCCGGCCCGGAGCAGCACCTGCAGCTCCCAGAGCTGCCGCTCCCGTTCCCGGCCCTCACCTGCACACCCAGCGGCTGGGAAGAGGCCGGAGCACGGTGAGGAGCCCTGACCCTCGGCCCACTCCGAAGGGACGAGCATTCCCCCCTGAGCAGCGCCTGTCCGGGAGGGAAAAATCCATCCGGGAGCCACATCCATCAGCGCGGGCACGGGAACGACGGCCATCAATCCATCCTGTAAGAGCTCCCAACAGGAACACGAGGTGCAGGGTAACGACTTAAGAATAATACACAGAAACCCAGCAAGAACTCAGAATGCCTGGTGAAAGCCCAAGGGAAATTAGCCTAATGCTCGGCAAATGTTGGAGAGCGAGGGGATTACTCTTCCCCCGGGCCGCTGCTGCCGCCGAGAGAGTTTACAGCACTTTGTCATTTATGGCTGCAGCTCTTTATGGCTCTGGGGGCTTTCATAGCCAGAGTGGTTCCTCCCTGCATCCATCTTCGCTGTCACGGACAAGGAGATTGGTGCTTAGGGCACCAGCCCGGGGCCTGACAAACCTGGGCTCGCTTCAAACCCGGCTCCTGGGCAGCTTTGTCACAAACCCACAGTGAAACCAGGGCCATGGCACCGCGGCCAGCCCTGCTCACAGCCCCCAAACCCAGCCCTCGGGCTCACCTCATTTCTGGAGATGCAGGTAAAGCTTTTTGGAGCCCCTGGCAGCTTTCCTTTCTTCCCCATTTTTTCCCAGGCGTGCAGCCTGCCTCCAAAGCAGGCACTGTTCACACTCCTTGGGTTTCACCACCAGCATTCCTCCCAGCTCCATCTGTGAGCCTTAATTAGTGAATTTACTGACAGAAACTTTATTAATGCAGCATTTAGCTCTGCTGGCAGCGTCTTGCGCCCTTCAGAGCCTCCTGTGCAGAGAAACCCCCACTGCCAGGGCCTCTGGGGGTTTTCCTGCCATTATTTCCCCTTCTGGGGGCAGGAGCACCCACCCTGTGCTGCTGCCCTGTTTGCAGGGAGAGTGGGACACGCAGCTCTCCAGGGATTACACACACAGGCTGGGAGCAGCAGAGAGGAGCCTGACAGCACCTCAGCACCCGCTCCATCCCCACTGGCAGCAAAGCAGAGCCCAAATGCCCAGCCCTGTGCTGTGACCACACCTCCATCCCCTTGCCCCTGTGCCAGGCTCACCCAGAGACCACCTCCTGCAGGACAGACCCCACCAGCAGCTCCCACAGGAGGCACAAACCAGGATTCCTGCCACATCTTCCCTCTCCTTCCCATTCCTTTTCTCCTTCTGGTTGTTTTTTTCCTCAAAGACATTAACCAGATATAAAAAGTTAAATGTGAAGTCGAAACAATAAGGCATGGAAATAGCAGAAATAACTTAATTAAGTTTTTAAAGATTTCCATGCTTGAATAAATTAGCCTTCCTGCAAATGTCACAACAGGCAGAAAAAATGTGTAATCAATGGAGCACAATGTTACTTTGCTCTTTAGTTAAATGCAAGCTCCAGCAGGGTGTTCTCCAAGCTTCCTTCTCTTCCTCCACTCTCCCCACTGCATCTTCCCCACAATACTGGGGGGAAAGCTCCAGAAACCCCAACAGCAGCTTTTCCCTGGGCAGGCAACAATCTTTGCTTTGCTTTGCTTTGCTTTGCTTTGCTTTGCTTTGCTTTGCTCTGCTCTGCTCCCCTGAAGCACCACGGGAAAGCACCAACAACCACTTCCATGTGCTGGTGACACAGCTGGGAGGGAACAGTCCTAATTTGTAAATTAGGCAAAAAAAAAAAAAAAAGGCAGAATCAGCAGGAATAATGTGTGCTTTTCACTGAGGAATATGCCAAAGCTTCCCAGAGCCACCCAGGTCCCTGCCCATCCTGCTGCACAGAGAGAATGCCACTCCCGAGGACGGGAATTTACTGGGGAGGGTTTGGGGGAGAGCAACCAGGACAGGCAGGGAGATTAAAACACTGACACAGGATGGAAGCAGAGGGAATTTCGGCTTACTTATTCTGGAAAAGAAAGACGAGGCGAGACATGCAAACAGCCTTCAAACATTTAAAGG
The DNA here is from genome assembly GCA_013399945.1 of Ploceus nigricollis. Taxonomy (NCBI): domain Eukaryota; kingdom Metazoa; phylum Chordata; class Aves; order Passeriformes; family Ploceidae; genus Ploceus; species Ploceus nigricollis. Next base: position 260,502 of record VXBC01013337.1, read on the forward strand.
AAAGCTCTGAAAAGGGAGAGAATAAACAGGTTTTCATGTTTGCTATGAGGATGACAAGATAAACATAAACTGCAGCAAGGAGCATTCATGTTCGACATCAGAAAGGCGCCTGTGATGCCGAGGTGAGGCTTTGAGCGGCTCCGTGAGCGCTGCCGCCGGCTCGGCTGCCTCTGTCCTGGGGCCGGAGCCGGGAGAGCAGCACTGAGTGACAGGCTGGGCTCTCAGGAGCAGGTCTGGTGGCGTGATGGAGCCCTGGAGCCAGGGACAGACCCTGTGACCTCCCGGGCTGGTTGCCCAAGCCCCCGTTTCGCAATATCCATCGGCAGTGCTGGCAGAGCCGGGAAGGAGCCGGGAATGGGTTAAACCTTTCTGCTGAGCCCAGAGCGCTGAGCCCGCCTCGCCTTTTCTGTTCTGGCCAAGAATTGTCAACAATTCCAGCTCAGCAGCTGAGCCGGGGCATCGCTGCGCTCAGCGCAGGGCATCACCGGGCTTTAAACAATCGGCGCTCGGGGCCACTTCAGCCGTGTCACTTCTGAGCCCTGAGAGGCCGGAGAGCACGGGCTCGGTGGCTGCTGCTCCCTCCACTGCCCCCGGGGCTGGAGCTGCCACAGGGACGCACAGGCAGCCTCAATCCCCTTGGATAATGATAAGGGTGAGCAATTGAGCTGCACTCTGCTCCGCCAGGAGCTGAATCCCAGGCTGGGAGTGCGGCTGTCTGCGCTCTGACACACACTTTATTAGAAAGTGAGCCATTGGAAAGTATTGGAAATTCTTCTAAGACCATTTTGATTGTCCTCGAGGAATCAGTGGCTGAGGCTGGAATGCCGGGAGGACAAAGGCTGCCAGATGAAAGTAAAGAGAAAGGATTTCTCCTCTGAATCATCAGCCAATTAAATTTTCAGCACAATAAAAGCGAGGGCAAACGGCTCCACTAATGGCTCTCACCAGCTGATCCCATTACCAGGCAGGGCCGCCGGGCTGGCAGGGCCCGAGGGGGACACCGGGGACATCCGGGAGGCTGAGGAGCTGCAGGAAAGGCCAGCAAGGCTGGGAGCCGGGCAGAGAGCACAAGCACCGGTTACTGATGCCCATCCCTGCAGACCTGACTCCTCCTTTACCTGAGCCCACCGTGAGGGAGGAGCTGCGGGGGCAAGGCTGCACAGAATGGCTGCTTTTTCTTTTTCTGCCCAAATGGTGTTTTTAATTTGACTGGAAACGAGCTTGCACAGGGCCATAGGAATCTTTGTTTAACTTGAAAGGAACAGCCCTTGCTGCATTGGTTCCCATCCCTGATCATGAGATCATTTCGGGTTTAAAGACACATCCCGTGTGTGCCTGGGGCCACCACGGGCACACAGCGAGGCAAATGTCCGAGCACTAAAGAGGATTTTATTTATGGTTCTCGATTCTTTGCTGAGCTAAAAGATTTGCAGTGACAGAACATTTCTTCCTGACTCTGCCTTTCGCCCCCTTCAAGGCTACTGAAACATATATATGATCTGAAGAGGGAAGATGGATCTTCCCAGTCCTCACGGGTCGTTTGCCAGCGAGACAAAAGTCTGGAAAGCTCCATGTGTTGGTTGAAGAGAAATCCTCCCTCCCCCTGCAAAATTTGGGATGGAGCATTGTTACTAATGACCTCCTTGGATCTGTGCCCAGGATGTGGAGATATCATCTCCTGCTCCCAGTAATAAGGTCACAACTGATCCTGAACAAATGGCAAAGTTATTTAATAATTATTTTGGAAGGTCTGCTCGTGACCTTTCAGCTCGTCAGGGTAAGTAGCACGAATTTATCACCGGTGCCACACGAAGGGCCTTGATTATTTGAGTTGTTTTTCCTGGCAGGAATTTGGTTTTCCCCGTTTTCTGAGCCACTCAAGGTGTGCACCAGCTGGGAATGCAAATACAATTCCTGCCCACAGTGTGATGGGGCTTTGCCTGGAGCTGGGGCATCCCTGAAAGGGCATCCAGCCCAGGATTTATTCCCACACACGTCAGTCTGAGCTGGGAGCTCACTGGAGCCTGCAGCAGGTTCCTGAGCCCAGCATCCCAACACCTGCTCTGGCAGGAATGGCTTCCCAGGGGATGAGGATGGGATTGGGATGGGGGAGGTTTGCTGCAGAGCAGGAGAGGCCCCGTTCCCACTGCCCCAGGACCTCGGGAGCAGCTGCAGAATCTCTGGCTGCTCCCTTTGGGGAAAGCTGCCCAAAGCCTCTTACAGCAGTGCCTGGAAGCGCCCCTTGGCTGTCCTGTTTGGATAACTGTTCACAGGCAGCCTTGCCTTTCATTTCCTTAATCTTAAATTGCATCAAAAGGCAGAGATTAGAGGTAAAACCTCAATAAAAGACGGAACAAAAGCCTCTGCCCACATTGGATTCTCATACCCAGCTTTGCTGTGGTTTTGTTCTCCTCTTGTCTGACAGGCTGAGTAGCCAAACCTTAAAAAACTAAAAAACCCCCTAAGATTAAAACACTATTTAGAAAAGGCCATGCCAGTCTGAAATCACCTGTGGTTCATACATTAAACATCAAATGTATGCTAACTCTGAATTATGGCCATGAAAAGCAAATCCTTTAATACCATTTTCTGTGTTACACGGGCTGGAGCTTAGCATTGCGAGTCCTGGTTTTCTCGAGCCACTCAGTGGAGCAGGACTATCCCACCTGGAGTTCTCCCTCCGCCCTCGGAGGTGTTTGAAACTCCCCGCGCTGGGAAGGAGCAGGGATGCAGGAGAGCCGAGAGCAGGAGCAGGAACCTTGGCCGGGCGCCCCGGCCCCGCTGCCAGCGCTCCCAGAGGTTTCCCAGAAGCCGTGGCAGCTCTCGGGGCTCTCTGGCTGCTGGAGGGGATTTGCAGCGCCAAGGAGATGCTGCTCCTCTCCACTGTGAGCGAGCAAAACGGTGCCAGAAGGAGAGGAGAGGGGAGAGAGGAGAAATCCCGGCCCCACCTGCACAGCCCTGACCTGACGCAGGAGCATCACTGCCCAGGGCTCTCCGGGGCGCTGCAGAGGCGATGGATGCTCCTCACCCATCCCTAGAGGTGAGAGGGGGTCTGATTTGACGGGCAAGGGCTGGGAGCAATTGGATTTTGAGAGAGTACCAGCTTTGTGTTACATCTCCTCACTGAAGAGCTGGGTTCGCAGCCAGCAGCTGATGGGCAACACAGCAGTGCATGACACATCCCCCAACCGCACTTGTGTCCTAAAATAACCACAATTAAAGGCGAGCAGAGCAGCAGTGACACTTAACAGGAGCAAAGCAGAGTGTCAGAGGGAGCTATCCAGCCAGGCGTCCTCCTGGGCGACAGCACTTCCCAGAAAGTGGTGCCTGAAAATGGAAAGGGGAGACAGCAACTCCCACGCCGAGCAACCGGAATTACCCTCTTAGGACAGAGGAGCCAGTTCCTGCTCTTATTCCCAACTTCTCCCGAAAGTTGTCAGAACCAGTTCTGCTTTTCTCTGCTGGTTATTTTTCTAGTTCTCACCATGTCAATAAAGCACCCCGGGAGCGTTACGGGAGGGGAGCCCAGTCCCGGCAGGGTAATTGATCGGCCCCTTCTCACCAGGGCTGCCGCATATTCCGATTATTGCTCTCTCCCGTTCGTTCAGTTCCCGGGTATCCGGAGGGCACCTGGAGAAGCGGAGGTGACATTTCCGCTGCTGTCACCTGCCCCAGCCCTGTGGCTGCGGGGACCCCGCGCAGTGACCCCGAGGGCAGGAGCCAGGAGCACCATCCGTGTGCCAGCCCCATCCGTGTGCCAGCTCCATGCCAGCCCCTTCTCTGCGCTACAATTCAATTATCTCCTTCCCATCCGTTTCACCTTGAAGGCAGCGCGGGCGCTCCCCAGCACAAGCCGTTTAGGGCTGCCATGGGCACAACAGGACAATTTTAACCTTCATTCAGCAATCGCTCCTCGTATGTTACATTTCATAAGGTCTAAATGACCCGTGGATCTTCCTGGCTTTCCCGTCTCCCAGACACGACTCCGGCTTTTTTAACCCTCTCCTTGGAGAACCCTCGTGTCTCCTCCCCAGGCAGGGACCTGGCTCCTCTCTAGCTCAGCGTTTCTGACTTTTTGTTTTGTCACCCCCGCTCTCTCCTAATGAGCTGTTAATGATATGACCATTACCTATGCAAATTAAGAGAGTGGATTCCGAGGATGTTTTTTACCTGGAGAGAGAGAGGCTGCTCCCAAGCCTGAGAGATGATAAATCACGCTGGTGTTTTTATTAAACTGCCGCTCTTGGGGGACCTGGCTCTGCCCAAAGCCCCCACCGAGCAATCAACACCTTCCTCCGAGCGGCCCTGGACAGGCGGGCAGGGGAGCGCCGCATCCACCTCTGCTTTAATTAGGAAAACAAATAAAGCGTGATGTCTAAATACCCTCAGAGCCTGCCCAGCCGCGCCTGGCTCCACTGGAGCGGCCCCGCCTTTGGGAAGGGCCGGGATGCCCGGGCAGGGTTTGGCCCAGGGGTGCAGGGATGGACAGCCCAGGTGTAAATATTGCCTCGGGCATTGATGGTGTGGCCACGGCCCTGCAAGGCCAGATCCACCCCGTGCCCGCACTCCCCTGACCTCACAGCCCCGTGCTGGGGGGCCTCCGGGCCACCCCGGGCACAGAGCACAGAACTGGTGCCCAGGCACCTGCAGGAGGATTAAATCTCGGCTTTTACGGACCTTCAAGCCTGGCTGGGTGATAGGAATTTATCTCTAAAGCACTCATCCTTCCTTTTCTTTTTGTGGGCTTTAATTAAATATCTCTTTGTTTGAAGCAGCCACTGGTGGCCATGAGCTCTCCTGAGCTTTATCAGTGGCAGCAGGGAGATAACTGCCCACAATCTCCCCTGACCTTTCCTCAGCTCACAAGGAATGGCATTGGGTGGCTTCCTTCTTCTATTCTTTCCTATTATCTTCTGCTTTTTCTCCTCTCTGCCGCCTGCCGAGGGCTCCGATAGCGACTGAGTCACCACCAGAAATATTAAGAAGAGACCCTAAAATATCCCTGGCAGTTTAAGGGCCTGGGAAGCAGAAGGGCTTGTGTCTGCCTGGCCATCGTAAGCCATCGCTGAGAGCAGCAGGGTCAGACTTTAACGAACTGTTGAGAATTAAACAGAAGAAATGAAACTGAAAGGTGCCCCGGTGGCTTGAACCGAGTTTAAAGCAACTGACCTTTGGAGAGAATGAAACAATTCCCTTCCTTCAGCGTTCAGGGTTTGTTTTTTATTTCCCCCTGTGCAGCCTGACGCTCCTGGGATGAGTGGAGGTGGTGGCCAGAGCAGCGGTGATGCAGAGCTGGGGCTGGCTGATGCCTTCTGCTTCAGGGCTCCCAGGAGGATCTCTAGAGCTTTCCTGGAGCTGTGCCTGGGCAGAAGGGCTGGCACAGGGACAGCCATGCTCTCCCCACAAAAGCGTTCTGAGCTCTTCCTTTCTCCTGTTCCTTGCCAGGACCAACAAGTGAAGAGCTCAGAATGAGGCTGGTTCTGAGGAAGGTGGAGCAGGAGCTGCAGCACACCCAGCTCATGGTCCTCGTGTGCTGAGCTTCACCTCTTCCAGCACAGAGACCAGCACTGCAACGTGTCCCCTCGCTGCTGGGGACCCAGACAGAGCAGCCCAGGCTGCACCAGCACAGCCAGGGCTGGACAGAGCCCAGGGTCCTGCCAGGGGCGAGGGAGGACGGCAGCTCCAGCTCTGCCACGTGTCCTGATGGCTCCTCCACTTCCCACAGGTGTCTGGGCATGACAAGGACACTGAGCAAAGGTGGTAAAATCCAAACTGCCACTGCAGCTCTCCCTCAGCGTGACAGGTATCGGCAGCGGCAGAGTGAACAAATCCATTTTAATGGAATTATCCATTTCAGTTCCCAACTTAATTGAGCTCTGCCCTGGAACTTAGCACGAGGGTGCCTCTCTTCATTAACCCCATGGAGGCTGCAGAGTGTTCCACGGCCACTCACATGCACAGCCAGGGGTTTGCTTGGGAGCTACATGACAGGATTTATCCAGGATGGAAACCAGTGCTGCTCCTGGAGCTCCCAGCCTGCTCCTCAGCTGGGAACAGCACCCATGTGCTGCTCCTCGGAAGAAGAAGTTGCTCGAGCTGACAAATTCCTTCCTCCAAGATGGAATCTGGTGCTTTCAGGGTCAGTGGAGCCCGAGGAGGCCTGTCCAGCTCCCTCACAGGCAATTGAGGATGTGTGGTTTAATTAACTCACCCCAAATTCCGCCTCTCTCTCTCCCGTTTCTGCTATTAATGGTTTTCTCCATCTGATAAGGCTCCATCGCTAATTCTTTCTGGTTTTATAATGAATGATGCTGTGATGAAAGGCAGGTGCTTCGGGCAGATTTCATTATCCAGCTGAGCAGGTGACAGAGTCTCACTCCCTGCTTTCTCCCCCTGCCCACCCCACCTTTCCTCAGC
>VXBC01013337.1:266929-364685 GCA_013399945.1 Ploceus nigricollis
AGGAGCCGGAGGAACCCTCCTGCCCCTCTCTGCAGCCTGGGGGGGGAGCAGGGACAGGCTGCCCTTCCCCTCCCGTGCCCACCCGAGATCAGGGTGCACAGAAGGTCCCCCACCCCCAGGGAGGTGACAGCAGAGCCGAGGAGCTCTGGGGAGGGATGGCATTGCCAAGGCCAGCGCACGGGGTCTGGCACAGCCAATAAATCCAATATTGCCAAGGCTGCACACACACGGCAGCGCGGCCGTAAATCAGAACTCGGAGCAAAACTTTCCTCGGGTGTAAATAAAAGCTGCTTTTACAAAATGCATCGGCTGCCTGGAATACTGATCCAGCAGGAGGGGCCAGCTGGGGGCGAGCCACGGGAGCCACCCCCTGCACCGAGGGGCAGCTCCAGGGGGATTCTGCCAGGGGACAACCAGGAGCTCTCATCAGGAGCGTGACCCTGACAAGGCACCCTGCACTGAACCTGCCAGCAGAGCCCGGGGAGAAGCTGAGGCAGGGGATGCTGAGGGGTCCAGCCCTCCTGTCCCCACGGCCAAGGGGGGCCAGCCCCTCCCCAGCCCCCTCCAGGCCTGTCCCAGCCCAGCAATGTATTTGTTTTCCTGCTGTAAAACCTGAATGGAAATGTCACGAGGACAATCACCATGGTGACATTTCAGCAGCTCCATATAGAGCCACGCAGGAAATGAATTTCAAAAATCCCTATTAAAAATGGAAGGGCAAAAACAATTTTCTGGGGGAAATTTGTTCTGAGAGAGCTTATAGACTTTTTTTTTTAAAAGGAAAAGGTCTCCAGCACAGAAAGTTTGAGGCATGCTGGTTTTTTAGGGCTTCATTTCTTCCTGCAAGAACAGACCTTTTCCAAGAGTGATTTTGCTGTATGATTTTTGGTTCAGAAACTGAACTTTGTTGCACTATTTACCAGTTTCTTTTTCCCAGCCCGGCTGCTGCTCCAGAGGATGATCCCAGCCCAGGGTTTATTCTCCAGCCAGCGCAGAGCTTGGCAAGGCCAGGAGAGAGGCGGGTGATTATTTCAGTCCCTTGTTCCTCTGACTGGCTGGTACAGCACAAAAGAATGCTAATGCTCGTGTCTTTATGAAAGCACTCGAGTTCATCAGCTTTGCAAAGAAGAGAAATTAAATCAAGATTTAATTGGGATATGCATGTTTTATTCATGGTACTATCCACAGGAGAAGCCAGACAGCTGAAGGTAAAGAGGAGGGGGGGGGAATCTTTTGAAAAGTTGTTTCTCTCTGATTAAATAGAGATAGTTTCCCACTTCAAAGGGAGGGCTCCTTTAATGTATTTTAAATGCTCCAACGTGCCACTCCGTGCAGCAGCCTGGCAAGGGCAGCGCTGGCCCCTTGCTCTGCTCCTTTCCACAGCCCCTGGAAGGAACCCAGAGCCCTGGAGTGCCTCCTGCAGCAGATTCCGTGGCATGGGGGTGACCTGAGGATCTCAGCAAATGCTTGGTCTTGTCCTCTCACCTGTGCCCTGGCACAGGGTGGTGGTCCTGATGGTCCCACCAGCTGAGCCCACGTCAGTAGGGGCTGCAGGGCACAAGGCCCTGGGGAAGGTGGGGACTGGCAGCTTCTGGAAGGCACCAAAGGAAGGAAAACCCAGCTGGAGTTTTCACACCCATCTTTGCAACTTTGGTGTCTGGGAAGTGAATTGTTTCTGCCTCTTCTGTGGCTGCACCAGGAGGGGAGGATGGACCTCACTGCTGGAGGAAGTCTTCCTGTACTTTCCACATTTTCATTTTTCTCCATTTCTAGGACAGCAACAGGTCCCAGCTCTGAGGCAGCTGATGCAAGAAGCTGTGTGGCTCCGGTAGGAACATTTCCAGCCACCTTCAGGGTCCAGCATGATCAGCCAGGGGAATGAAGAACAGTTTGTGGCGCTGATCCTGCTCGGGGAAGCTGCAGACACTGTGAGAACAGCTCTGGTTTTCTTGTTACATTCCTGGTAGTCAGAGCAGAGGCAAAGCCAGCAGCAGGACAGGGAGGGGTGAGGGTGAGACCAGGAAGGTTTCCAATCTGTGCTGGAAGCCTTTCCCTCTCCTGCCTTTCCCAGTATCACTCCATCGGGCGTGGAGAGCTGTGTCTTTCCCCAGGGGTGCTGCAGGATCCAGCAGGAATGCCGCTGGAGCAGGGAGTGGGGAGCCGGGGAATGCAGAGGAGGAGAGAGGCCAGGGGAGGCTGGGTGCCACAAAAGCAAGGATTTAAGGACACAGGGAACTTCTGGTTCGCTTTTCAGATTGAAATGTGTATGCGAGGCACCGCGAGATAGCGGTTGTAAGGGAGGAGGGGATCTGGCAGCAGCACTCGTATCGCTCCTGGTGGGAATTTTTCTATAAAGGGCCGATTGTTCAGCGACGGCGCATGACAAAAATACAATTGGAAAAGTGGGGAGAAAAAAAATAAGGAAGAAAAGAAAATCTTCTCTGTAACTTGTGCCCTTCAGAAGCAGCCCCTGTCGCGTTCGGAGCCTGGCGGAGCCGCCGCTGCCTTGGGAGCCTAAGGTCTTTGTTAAGAAAAGGACACAAAGAGAAACACGAGTTCTCCCGAAGGCTCATTATTCAAACTGCTCCAGACCCGGCTTTGCAAGTGCCGGTGACTTTGGAAGATGAACAATCTTATCTCCCGGGTGAAAAGGACCATTTGTTGTTTGCTGTCCGGGAGAGAAAGCTCACAAAAGGCACGGGAGGAAACTCGGAGAATGTCTGAGCCAAACTTGCCGGGAGATGCGCGGGGAGGGAGCGGTCCCTGGAGAGCAAACCCAAATCCCTGGGGGGCAGGGTGGGAGCACAGGGACCTCCGATGGAAGAAGATGGCCAAAGGAGGGAAGGAAAGCTGAGGAAAGCCCAAGCTGAGCATCCTCCCACACTTCCCGGAGCCAGAGCCCAGCCAGGCCTGCGGCGTGCGCTGGCAGCGGCCCTGCCCGGCTGTCCTGGGCTGCCTGGGGATCTGCAGGCAACTGTTTGCCTTTGTCACTTATTTATTTTGGACACTGCAGCGCCAACTCCCTGCTCAGCAGGGCGTGGGGAGGCTGGCTTTGTGCAGCTGGAGCTCTGCAGCCCAGCTCTGGGCACAGGCGGGGACTCGCCGTGGCACGGAGCTCATCCAGAGAGGCTTCGCGCCCCTTTCCCCCTCCTGAGCAATCTCTTAATGATAAAAGTCTCCGTGGTTTATAATTACCAGTTTGACAAGTTCATGAGTTGTCTGTTAATTATTATAATTAGCTCTGGCTGAGTGAGAATGCAGCAGTTCAACAACAATATTAACGACGGGGAAACTATTACCGAGAATTAACCAGAGCGAGCCTCCAGGAAGGGCTGCCCTGCTCTCCCGGCCTCCCTGGTGCTCAGCCCAGCCCCAAACTGCCCTGGACAGTGCAAAACACTGCTGCTGCTCACAGGAAAGGGAAAGGGAACCCAAACTCACCCCGGGCTGCCCGAAAAAGGGTGAAGATTTGAGCCAGTAAAGGAAATCATGTGGTAAAGCTGCTGCAAAACCAGAGGCTGCAAAGGGACAGGCAGGAGTGACATCCCAACAGAGCAACACGAGAATCGGGCCCTGGGAACCTCTCTAACTCCTCTCTGTTTCACTCAAGATCCTGTGATTGAATTCCTGCACAAGCCTTTCCTCCTGGGAGAGCATGGCATGAGACACAGGCCTGAGCAAATATCAGAAAACTCTCAATTTTGGGCACCCATAATTCGCTGAGAAGAACAGATTTGACTTCTCAAACACAGCATGATCCCGCCCAACAGAGCTCAGCTTCCATCCTCCTTTCCAGCTCAAATGTACACAAAATGTTTGTCTGAATGTAGGAGCAAAGCTAAGTGGGAGCTGGGACCCTTCCGTGGGAGGGGGCAGGGACAGCCCAGCCTGGAATGCACCAGAAGCCCTGGAGCTGTGACAGAGCTTGGCCACCCCACAAACCCTGCCCTGCCACACAAGGAAAGCACCACAGCCCGGACCTGGTGACATTCAGGGCTCCAAAATCAGGCCCTGATATCCCACGGGACCAGTGACCTCCTTGGAGCCAGGCAAGCTCCAGGTTTCTTTCCTTTGCTGGGAAACTTCATTTGCTTTTCAGACAAGAGCTTCTGCACACCAAGAAACTCCATTTCAAATACTCACAATCTCAAATACAGACACAGTTATTTATTTTTTTTAACGGTAAACAGGTTTTGAAGAAAAGATCAAAATCAGAGGGAAACATTTTGAAGCTGTTGGGATGAAGTGCTCCGCTGTACATGATAGGAATTTCCTGGGAGTAATTTCTATTTGAGGGATTTACATTTGCTTTTTACATCCCAAAAACAGAATGGGGGGAAAAGGGTTGAAGTCACAAGGGTTTTGGAGGGGCAGCACAGGCGTTTCCCACCTCCACAGGCTGAGGGATCTGGCATGGGAAGGCTCAGCCCCCACAGCCTCCCCTGGCCACCCACTCAGCATTCCAGCCCCTCTCCCTGCCTTCCCTGCAGCATCTGTGATGCATCCGTGGCATTCCCCGGGGAGCAGCTCCTGCAAACACCGGGACCCTGCTGAGAGATGGGAGAGGGCCCCAGGAGCTGAACAGATTGCACACCTGGAAATGCAGAGGTGCTGAGTGAGCTGGGGCAGGGCGGGCTGTGCTCCTGCACGGCGAGGATCCACGTCCTTCCAGGGACTTATTAAAGGTTTTGCACCGGGGAACAAATAATTTTAAGCAGAGAAATCCCACTGGCTTTGTCCTTGCAGACAGATGAGTGGAGCAGGAGCCTCAACGCTGGGTTCCTCCCCTCCCTCAGCCTTCTGGGAAGCTCCTTTGAACACTTACAACATCAGAGCACAGGGCCTGATTTGTTAGACAAGCCAGACTTTATTATTTTTTTAAAAGGGGGATATTATCTCCTGCCTCCAAAGGAAAGGGGAAGAGGAGAAAGCCGCTGATACGGAGGGGGTAGAGACAGACACAGAACCTCATTATTAAAGAAAATAAATAAAATATACTAGCAGAAAATGTGTCTTGGCTTTATTACTATATTCTGTCCTCTAAATATTTCATTTCCAACTGATGCCCAAGCCAAATGGAAAATTTCAAGCAAAACTGTACTACTTAGAATATGCTTAATTATTGATTCAGCCAGGAGGGAAAAAGAAGAAAAAAAACCAGAGGGGAAGAAAAGGCACTGAGCTGGTGCTGACTCCTTTTTAACCCGTGCAGCATCCCACCTTTCCTCCTGTGGGAAGGGAGCTCTGGTGCTGTGCTGGGGGTCCCTCCAGCAGGCGGGAGTGAAAGAAGAAAACACCTTGCTCATTGTTATCCCCTGGCTTTTCCCTCCCTGTATTTACCTAAAAGTCCTTTTTAACCAGTGTAGGTAGTTTTGGGGGTAAATCTTGTGGTCATGAATGAAAGCTAAAAATGTGGACTTGGAAAAGCAGCCAGAAGCTGTTTGTAATTCACAACAAAATGTAATTCACAAAAAGCCCATCAGTTCAGACTCTGCTTGCTTGCGTGCCTGTCGATGCCACTGGCTGTATCTGTTCTCCATCTCCTGCCTGCAAAGCGATCACCTTCCCATAGCCAAAGGTAATAAGCTGATTTCTCTGTGAGGCACAGGTATTCCACAGGCACAGGAGCTGTTTTAAGCCTGGAGCCAACCTGAGCTGGAGTTTTCCTGCCCCTTTCTCCCTGCAGCCTGTCCCCCTGCTCTCGGGATCCTTCAGCCCCCGTGATCCCCACCCTCTCTGGAGGCTCAGGGCTGCAGGAGGGCCCCCAGCACCCCAAGGGGACCCCAGAATGGGGGGAGCATTGCTGGGGGGTCACACACAGGGCCTCGAGGAGCATCGTGATGCCCAGGGGATGCCAAACCCACTGAGGGGGCACAGCCCCCTGCAAAGGGAGCCACACACTCAATTAGGAGTTTCACTGAAATTTCAAATTACAGCCCTTTGTTTTTTTCATTCTTTTTAAGCGACAAAGTTGTGCCATGTTACAGAGAAAGTGACAGGTAATTTGGGACACCGAGGACTTCTCAGGCTCTGTAGTTAATGGGGAGTTTAGCACCAATTCCTCTGTAATTTGCACTTCTGAGAAACCACATTATTATAAAGTCAGAAATCTCGGGCACTTTTAACTCCGAGATCTGCCAGGCTGACGATGACCAGGGACTGAGGAGGCCCGAGCCCACAGGTCACCCATTTCAATATCTGAGCCTGGGTGGCTTCCAAAAACGGCCGCTCCAACGGCGGAGCCGAAAATTGGAGGTGACATTCAGAAGTCTCTGAAAATTATAACCCTGACTTCCTCCTTGAAAAGCTTATCTGAATCCTGGCTTATCCTTTGATGAGGTTACTGCAAAAGCATTCTGCTCCGAGTACTTGAAAGATAACAGGCAATATATGTGAGCCGGTGCGCTCCTCCCGGGGGAAACACTATCGAGCTCCAGAGCATGGGACACTAATTAAATGGCCTGAATCGTGCTGGACACTCAGCTCCCGGGTGCTTGGCTTAACCCCTTCCCAGCCTTCCACACCTGGAGCAGATGGGCACGTCCCTCGTGCTCTGTGCTCAGGTGTGCTCCCAGGCATCCCCCTCCATCCTGCTCCAGAGCCCTCCGTGGGAGCATTCCCTGGTCCCAGCTGAGGGGAGAGCATCCTTAAGGAGCTCCCAAAACCTCCACTCACTAAACAGATCCCATCTGCAGAACCAGCTCGAGTCACTCCCCAGGAGATGCTGAGCTGGGGCTCTGCCTGACGCTGCCCATTGGCGAGGGCGTGGCAACATTTAAACTCTCACAGAAGTTGAAGCAAGTGCTGGAATTTCTTGGATGCTAAACCCACAGCTGTGAGCAAGGATCTTCCCAGACTTTGGGAAGAAAAGGAACATGAGTGGAGACAAGAGGGAAAATGCTGAATTCAGTAATGCTTAATGGTCTGACAAAGGGGCAGGGGAAATGATCCTGCTCTGCTTTGGAGGGAAAATAACCAGGCTTCCTTTAAATGTTCTGCCCTCAGACCAGCAGGCACAGCCACGTTCCCAGGAAAATGGGAAGAGCACCCTCGGTGGGCAGGACCAGTGCCAGGGCAAGCTCCCAGGCACAGCCACCCTCCTCTTCCTCCTGCCACAGGCGGCCGTGGCTGCCCCGGGATGCTCCTGCTCTGCCTCTTCCCTGCTGAGCATGTAGCCCAAAAAGCAGGGGAAAAGAACAGAAGTGTTTTAATGGCATAATTTATTTCAAAATGAGCTGTCTCTCCGTGCTGCCCCAGCCCCCAGACTCCAGTAATTGTTGGTTGGTTCCCTGCCATCTCCCCGCCAGCGTCTCAGGCGCTGCTGCATGAGATTAGCGGGAAGCATTTGGAGTCCCGCACATCAAAGGGATGGAAAACTGGAAATTTAACAGAACCTATTATGCAGGTGAGGGAAAAATAGGCAAGTCCTCTTAAAAAGGATGACTCTTTTCTCCTCTTTCTGGGGCAGGGCATAAGGCAGCTGGGGAAAAAGCCCCAGTTTAAAGAGATGCAAGGCCCAACAACCAAGATATGGAAAGAGAAGGGAGAAGTGCCTGGGGTCCCTGCAGGAAGGGAGCAGAGCCCACCCGGGATGGGTGGGAAGCCTTGGGTGGCCTGTGGCAAGTCTCTGGTACCCCTCTGAGAGCAGCCCCACATCCCACATCGGGTCCTGCTGCGTCAATAAAGAGGGAGGGAGAAGGGGAGATGAGAAAGGAGGAGGGGAAGATGAAGTGGTGGAACTGAAGCCTAGGGTGATGTTTTTCCGATCGCCTGTGACACGCCCCTGTGGTTAACAAGCCCCTGGGCACTTGCCCTGGCCTCACGGTGCCCTGGGGCTCTGCCCGGAGGCTGTGCGCGGGCCGGGGCAGCAAAGCCCAACAGCCCAGGGGAAGCATCCAAAGGGCCTTCCTTGAAAACGCTGAGCGCTGCTTGCACAGCCCCTTAAACAGAATAATTCATTAGTCAGCTCAGAACAATCAATAGCGCCGCCGACAATTTATACACCAGCTCTGTTTACCCAGCAGACCCTCTTTGATAATATTATTTATGATTCCAAATAACTCCATCGGTGTTCAATAGAGCTGGGAGGTACCTGGGGGACCGGGGCACAATGAAATTATGAAGACATATGGTTTACTCAGCGCTGGAAATGTTCAACTGCATTTCATTACTGCTCGTCCTGCCGCAGCTCCTTCCCGAGCGCTCGCACGGCCGCTGAACGGGAAGGCTTCTTCAGGGAGAGGCTCTGGCTCTGCTGGTGGAGAGATGTGGCTGTAAAGGGGATTTTATCGTGCCTGCTCCTGCCTGCGTGCGGCTGAAGGACGCGCCGAGCAGCTCAATGCATCCCAGGCCAGGGCGGCAATCAAAGCCGGCGCTGTGGGGCTGGCGGGAGCGGCCAGGCAGGGGCGGCTCGGCCGCAGTGATGTGCGAGGGCTCGGCACGCTCGGCAGCTCCTGCCTGGATTTACGGTCCGTGCATGGGCTGTGTACTCTTTAATAAAGCGCTTCTGAGATGCCCACGGAGCGGCCAAATGCTGAGTCATTATTATTGATGGAGCAGAGCCTGAGGGGGGGCAAACCAGCACTGCTGCTGGACTGCTCTGTAAACTCAGTCCTCCCTGCAGAGGAGCAATAATTAATCAGACAATGCATGAGATGCAGCAAATTAAAGAGACTGAACTTCCCAACAAGAATGATAGGGCTGGAGAGACGCGGGCTGTGCTCGGAGCGAGCTGTCCCTGGCACCCCCTGTCCATTCCACAGGACTTCCACAGAGCAGGGGCTGGCTCCTGCCAGCTGCCCTGCAGCCCCAGTGGGTGCCCCAGGACGGAGCACTGCCCGCCTGGCTGCCCCGGGCAGAGGGAAGCCAACATTTCTTGCTTGTGAATGTGTCCTGGGAGCTCCTCCCCACACGGATCCTGCTCCTTCCTGCCTTGTGAATAGCCAAGAGTCTAAAATAAAGTGATAACAGTTATCACTGTGGAAATACAGTTTCTGAGAAAATCCCACCAGACTAATAATTAAAACAGAAACTGAAGATTCTGACAACCCTGGATGTCTTCTCGGGTTTCAGCTGTTTCTGCTACACGATTCCCCATAGGAAAATCTGAATATTCCTTCCACAGCAAACCCAGACACTTCAGGACCCATTTCTGTTCCCCTTGCAGCAGAATGGAGAAGTGAACAGTGAGATTTCCTGTGGAACAGAAAGAAAAAGCGTTCTAAATTCAGAAACAACAGGGGTTTCACTTCCATCTCCCAAGTGGATGAACTGTGACGTGGATGGACTCCTGGCTTCTGGTGGGACCATGTGAGACTGGGGAAGCTCCTGAGCTTGGGCAGGACAAACAAGACATTGCAGACCTCTCCCTGCAGCTCCTGAGACAGAAAGATCTGGGAGAGAGGGGTGAGGATGGGTTGTTGAGATGCTGAGCCCTCTGACCATCTTTGTGGTTCGTCTCTGGTCTGGATGTAGAAGGTCCATGTCTGCCTTCTCCTTCTGGGACTCCAGAGCTGGATGCAGTGCTCAGGTGGGGTCTCACCTGAGCAGAGAAGAAGGGGAGAAGGTGTGCACATGTTCCTGGGGTCAGCCTTGCTGCCTTGACTTGGGGAAGATGAGCACACCTCCCTTCCACAGTCACTGCCCTGCCCTTCAGGGCTAAGCCAGGCTCAGGTCTAAGGAGGCTTTGGGGCTGTGCACATCACGCTGCTTCTGTAGCCTAAAAGGAGGTGTTTGGATTTCTATATTTAGTTGTCCTTGCTTCCTTCCCTCCTTGACATTTATGAATTTTAGATGTCTTTCATGCTGGGCCTCTGAAGGGCATCCTGGAGAGGTGGCCCTGGCGCTGCATCCCTGGTCCTGCAGGGATGTGGCTCTGGTCATCTGCTGGCCTGGCCAGGGCTTGCTCAGGGGCCACGGGCACTGCCAGGAAGCTCTCCAGCCTTTAACACGAGTGTGGGGCTGCTGCTCGCTCTGCAGCTGCTGGAGGGAGGGAAGGGGAGGGAGAGATGTCTGGGAGCAGTGGAAAAAAACGAGATTACAAGGGATCAGGGAGATGCTGTTAAAGTACATGGCAACTTACAGATGAAACAGGCAGCAGCTGCCTGGAGCTGAAGGCAAATTTGGCAGTGGCCTTGTGCAGGAGACTGTCATGGAATTAGCCTGGCTGGAGTGTGGGTGGCATGGGGACCAGGCAGACCCTGCAAGCACGCCTTGTGCTGGCTGGGGTACCACTACCCTACCAATGAACCTCACCATCGCCCTAACCACTGCCTTAAACACTGCCTGAGCCTGAGCCTGAGCCTGAGCCTGAGCCTGAGCCTGAGCCTGAGCCTAACTGCATCACCTGGTGTGGTTCAGATCAGAAAGACGGAGGAGCAGCAATGTTGGAGCCCTGCTGGGATCACCTTGGCGTGCCTTTTCCAGGCTGGACGTAGGGGATGGAAAAAGGGGAGACACCCCAGCTAGATCCTTCCCAAAAGCCCAGGGGACTGATGGCCAGAGTGGCTCCATCCCTGCTCCCCATCCTCCTCCTCAGCAGAGCTGCAGAGGTGCAGGAGGCCTCTCGTGTGCAGGGGCAGGCAGGGAGCCAGCACGGACTTTTCCATCCCCCACCTCCACGGAGACTGACACCTGTGTCCCTCCTCTCTGCCGGGCCGTTTTTAGCAGCCGTAATTACACCCTTTCAATCTATGTATAAATAACTGGAATTCCGGGTAAAATGTCGGGTTGCTTGATTTACATCCCCAGTGAGCCGATAAGGTTGCAACAAGGATAAATCACGGCAGAAGTGCACACTCAGAAGATCTCAGAGGAAGAGAGAGAAACTTCTGGCCCCCCCTCAGCTCTGCCATTACTCATGCTTGTTTGTAAAGTGGCCAGGATAGTTTTGGCATTAAACAAACATTGTGCGATTGCCCAAGCATTCCATCATTGTCCTAAGTGCCCATGGAGAGTTGCAGGAAGCAGGCACTTGTTTTTCCTGCCTGCTTCTGTTTTCAGCCCACCAAAGACAGAGCTGTAGAGGAGGCTGCTGGATGGGGGCTGCTGCCCCATCAGGGGTCCTGGTCCCATCGCCCCACCGACCCCCTGGCCTCTCCACCCCAGGCTGGAATTTTCAGAGGCAGCCATGCAGGACCCACTGAGAGGTGGGGAAGGTGCTTTGGTTCCCGCAGCCCCCAGCCCTGCAGCATTAACTGCGGCTGCTGCATCTCTGCCCAGCCGGCAGCGTGGCGGGGCTGCAGCGGGAGACGGACGAGTCCGTCCTGGAGGTTTTTCAAGTGGAGATTAACCACTGAGTAGGTTGTTTTTATTTAAGATGCCATATGTCTCTTCCCTCTAAATATCTCTTCCATCAGATACCGCTGTGATTCCCACTCTGCCTCCCAACCCTGCCTTTGAGACACTATTGCAAACACTTCATAAAACCGTGTTAGATCGGAGATGGGAAATGCTCTGAAGCTCCTTCTGCCCCCTCCCTGCAGACGCCAGACCCGACGCCTGCGCAGCCGCCCTGTCCACCCTGCAGCATGGCCGGAGAGTGGACACTGCTCCCAGTCCGGCCGCGGGGCCCATTTGGCTCCCGTGACTCACTGGATTACGCTGCAAAATCCCTTCTCCGCCTGCTGAAGGGGATAGCAGCGTTATCCTCTTCCCCTGCTGTGAGCTTCAATATATCAAGGATTGTGAGGCACTTAGTGCTATGTAAATGGGAGACGTATCAGCTGTGCCTCAGATAAATGAATTTCACTTAGATTGATGGGTGTGAAGCACTTCCAAAATTAGGCCTATTCTTCTTAAATCAAACAGTTTCCCCAAGCCAGTTCAGCTCCATTGATGTAGAGGAAGTCATCAAGCTGCGATTCATCATCGAGCTCAATCACAGACCTTCAACACGCTGACCCACCGTGAGCTTCCTCCTCTTGGCAGGGGGAGAGGAGTCTGGCCAGGCACAGGAGGAGCAGGACCCTTCTTCTCCTGCATGCATGGGTCAGCCACAGCTTGGGCTGCAAACCCCTGTGCTTGTTCTGACCCTTACACCGAACCATCTTTATGCCCTTAAATGCTCCATAACATCACAAACGTCATTTCATTTAGCCAGCAAAAAGTAAATCCCTCACGTGTAGGAGCACCACCAAACTGCAGCTCGCTGAGTAACTCTGTAGTAAATCCACCAAGGGGTTTGTAGCAGCTTCTTTGCCTCTTTGGTGGGGCTGCCACCCATCCCAACCCCCTGGGATGTCTGCAGGCAGCCCGTCCTCTCCAGGCTGGCAGTTCTCCTCTTCCCTGTGCCAAAGCCGAGCACCTCCTGCCTGCGAGGATCTGTCTGGTGTTTATGCGCAGAGCAGCTCAGCTCCCTCCAACTTTTTAACTGCAGATAATCAACAAAGCTGGGCAAATAATTTAGCGCATATAATTTATTCTATGAATTTTGATTCTTTGCCCACAAGCAGCTTGTGCTGCTCACCAAGGTATTGGTGCTATGAAATTATGCAGGGGAGCTGCCGCCTCGGCCCGGGGCTGGCTCAGCCGGCTGGCAGCGAGCAGGACACCCTGAGCACGGCAGCGCTGGCCCGGGACTTGTCCTCCTCCAGCAGGTGCCTCGCTCCTGTGGCATTTGTCCTGCTGGTGGGCTGGCAGGAATCCCGCCTCAGAGGGCAGGTAGGTGTTGTTAGCAGGAACTGTCCCCACACACTGAGGACAGCGGTTCCCAGTCCCCCGTCCAGGATGAGGCATCCAGAGGGGAGCTACAACAACCCAGCAGCTGAGTAATTGTGGAAACGTGGCCGCATCATCCATATGTTTGTACAAAGTGCCCCACACTGTCATTAAATGAGGCTAAATATCCCTAGGAGCAGCAGTAAGCACAGCTGTGATGTTTTTCCCCGCTGGCAGCGGAAGGAGATGCTGCTGCTGCCGCCTCACGCATGGCCACCGTGCCAGTTACGAGCTGGCCCGAAATTCACCGTGGAAGCTGCGAAGTGGTGTGCAGCGCTTTGGGCCGTGTTTGCAGTGCTTTGGGCCGTGTTTGCAGCGTGCCTCGTGTCTGCCGGGCCGGTCCCTGGGCCGGGCTGGTGCTCCCGTGCCTGCTGTCACCATGGGGCGGCCATGGGGACGCAGCTGTGGCCACACACAGGCGGCACTTGGCCCTGGCGCTGTCCCCAACCTCTGCTCCGCTCCGGCCGCACATCCAGCAGCGTCTTTGTGTCTGACAGGAGCTGGAAGAGCTGACGCGAGTTTTCATTAACAGTTCCTCCGAGGTGGGAGTTAACGTGTTTGTAGAGAGGATGTGCGGCTGTAAATCATCCGCGGGCCCGTCCCCGTCCCTGGCTGTTTGCCACCGCCGGCGGCAGGGCGTGCACGCGGCTGTCACTCCGTGGATGCCCTCCAGCCCCTTTCTTTATCTCCTAAACATTGCAATCTTGTCGTCTGCAGCAAGAGCTACAGCCCTTCAACTTAAATGTGCCTGCCAAGAAAAATGTTGATTTTTTTCCTCCACCTACCTTCAGATATCTGATTAATTCAATGCAAGGAGCAAGGAATAAAGTTGGGTTTTTTTTAAAGCTGAATACAGAAACATTGATGTAGAAAACCACTGTGGCTGTTAGAGCTGCCTGGTGACTGAGACAGCCTTAGAATGCATTTTAGCTTGGCTTGGCATGCTGGCTTTGAGGAGCTAAATGGAGAACTGAACTAATCCCAGGTCTTAATGAATAATGTTCAAATCCAACTTTCATTTTCCAATGCGTCCATACATTCAAGAATGACTCACAAGGTGTTTGTTGTGCGGTGGAAGAATAGCCAAGCTGGGAAGGGTATTTTTATGTGTTTGTGAATCATTGTATATGATATTTTCCTCCACTGTGCCTCTCTGTCCTGGCAGTTTTCTGCAGAGAAATCCATTCAGCTGCACTGGAAATGTAGGCACTTTATAGAAAATCTTTAATAGCACCAGCACAAATGGATGGCTCTTATTTCCTCTCCGCAAAGTGGCGATTTGCAAAACCACCGCTAACAAATAGTTCCCCTCCTCCCCTAAACCATCGAACAGAGGCCGATGGAGCCGCCTCCTGCCCCCATGGGTCGGGCAGAGCCTGGCACAGGGACAGGAGCCTCGTGCCCCCCGGGTCTCTGAAGCCACAGCCGCCCATGGATGGGGACACGGGGGTGGCGTGGGACGGCCCAGCCCGCGGCTCCGGCTGCCCACGGGCGTGTGGGAGCGGTGGGTGCAGCGGGGCCGGGTGAACACATGGCTGCGCAGGTGCCACTCACATATGGGAGAGACAGGGACCCGCACGGATCCCTTCCAGCTCGCTCCGTCCTGGCTCCCGTGCCTGTTTGTTTTCTGGTGCACTCGTCTTGCTGGAATTTTTAACATTTAATTAGTCGAGCCAGCTGCTTCTGCTTTGCAAAAGGCTGGGCAGTTCTGCCTGGTTTCAAAGGCGGCTTTCTTTGTTCCCAGGATCCATCCAGGCTCCGGTGGAGGCACAGAGCCCGGTCCCCTGATCCCAGCGCTGCTGCTCCGAGCACGGCGCTCCCCTGGCTGGATCCAGGGGCAGGCTGGAGCTGCGGGCTCTGCACGGCCGGGGCTCCAGCCTGCCTGGGCTAACAGCGCAGCTCGGAGCTGCCATACGTCCCCTCTCCATCCCTCTCCTCTGAACTGGAGCTCAGAGCAACCTTCTGCTCCACAGATGATTGTCCCTTGGAAGCGGGATGGAAACCAGAGGACTCAGCGAGGAGGAGAAAGGGAACGGAGGCTCCGTGACGAGGACGAGCAGCTCTGGGCACTGCCACACTCCTGCCTGAGCCACCCCTCTCCACCCGGCCCTGGCAGAGCCCCCCCTCCTTCCCCGGCGCCCCCCCAGCCCTGGAGGAGCACGGAGCCCCGGCCCCACCAGTGGCTGCAGGAGAGCCCGTGGGCTCCGGGGGAGCGGGGATTGCAGCCTGATTATCGGCACCGCTCATGGAAACACTTCTGAGGCGCTTGCCTTCAGAAAAAGTCAGAGCGCCTCAAATGTCAGGTGTCAGCAAAGCCTTTCTGCAGCCCCAGGCCGCTCCCCTCTCCCGCTTCAAGTGGCACAAAGGCCCCTGCACGATTCTATTCAGCCCAGATACCATCTCCAGCCTTTAAAGCCGAAGTTTGCCTGAAAAAAGAGACGTGATCTTTATTCCGATCGTTCTAATCATTCCTTTTCCCCCCGGGAAATAAATTTTTAATTGTTCTTATTCTTCCATAGCACCTTTGAAGTGCTTTTACATTCAAAGTCCAAGATAGAAGAATACTTTAAACTTTCCAATTTTCAGACCCTGGCAAACCCATCGCTTCTGACATAAACAAACAAAGCCCAAACATGTTTAATGAAACAGTTTCGGTTTTTAAAATGAACGATTTTGTTTTGATCAAAAAGCCATTTGTAGCTCCAATCCCGGAGACGTTTTCCCAAAATCCATTTAAGCCAGCTCTAAAAACCTCTTTGCAGAGAGAGGTGTGACGTAGGCTTGTTTGCCAGCCTGGATTTGCTTCCCCTCATTAGAGCTGCCAGAAGTGAGACCTCGGTTTTGGGGGGATGGAGACCTCCTGTGCTGGCCACAGGTGATTCCCATGAGAGGGGGGACAGAAGCAGAGCCTGGCAAACAGCATCCAGGAAACAAAAATGTGCATTTTCCCTCTGCTGGGAAACGCCGGGAAGCAAAACTATCATTTTCTCCCGTATCCCAGTCCCTGCATCTCTGACCCCGTGCAGGGATTTCGGTCCCGGCCGCACCTCCCGCTGCTGCCACATCCAGCTCTGGGCTGAGGCCAACAGCCCTGCTCTGGACGAACTAAAAATTCATTTCCAGCAGGCGCTGCAGCCCAAAGTGCTGCGCATGCAGTTGTTGCTGCCAGCGAGCTCATTAGCACAGCGACTCACCCGGAACCCGGCCACCGGTGCTGAGGGGACACGAACAGCTCCCACCTGCCCGGCCGGGGGACAGCAGCCACCCTCCGAGGCCGGGCCAGCGACACGGAATGGTGTGGTACGGCGAGGGGCTCTGCAGGGCGGTGCCCGGGCCCGGCAGGGGCTGAGCGCGGGGCGCCCGCAGGGAATGCAGCAAAAGGCGGGGCTGCTTTGGTAGGGGCAGAGCTGGGACCTGTTCGAAGGAGCCAGAGCTGCCCCACTGCGAGAAGGAGCATCCATCCCCTCCTCTCGCTTCCCCTCATCCCTTCGAGGACCCGCAGCGCCCGCACGAAGCCCCGAGGGAGTCCCTGCAGCCGCGGGGCGGGGAGCGGTCCCTTGTCACCCATCCCAGGCTCTGCTCACCCCTCGCTAATGGCCCTCCGAGCCTCCCCGGGGATGGCGGTGCCCGGGGACAGCCCGCAGCTCCCAGCGGTGCCTGCGGCCGTGGCAGAGCGATGAGCAGCATCCCCCAGCTCGCAGCAGAGCCATGAACGTTGTCCCCCCCCGGCTTCCCAAACGCCGCACGAGCTCAGTCCAAGGTGCTGCCTGAGGCTGGTCACTCTGTCGCTGCAGGGCTACACCCGGCTCTCGCTCCTCTGGCACCTCGTTACCCTTCGAAGTGTCTCAATAAAAGCAGAAAAAAGAGCAGTAAAGTCGAGTGGAAACAAATCCGAGAGGGCTTGGCAGACCTGACTTATGGGAAGAGATGAAGGAACTGAACACACAGGCCTGTGAGAGAGGACACATGTTCCTCCCGTGTTCTCCAGCCTGGAGCAGTCCTGTGCTCCAGCTGTGGGGACAGCGGGATGAAAGTGCAGGCACGGATGTCTCCAGCTGAATCTTTCTCTCCCCAGGCACACAAACAGGCTGCTTTGAGGGGTTTGCATTTCCTCCATCACAGAGCAGCCGTGTGCCTTTCATACTGGGAGCCTTTAAACACTTTGGGAAGCAGTTCCAGCGTGTTCTGTGGGCACAGGGAGATAACAGAAAGCTCTCAAGGAACCCTCCCTGGCAGGGAAAGTTCAATCTTTGTGGTGCATTCTGCACTCACCGGGGTCTGAGCATCCCACCCACTCCTCATCTCCGAGGAGCCAAATTACCCTCAGTGCTTTCCTGTGGCTTCTCTCTGATGAGGCACTCAGGGTTGGGAAGCAAAACCAGACCAAAAGTCAGCCAAAGCCTTTGCCACAAGCCAGACACGGGGCCTGCTCTGACTCCTGCAGGAGGGAGAGCAGGCGGCGGCTCCTGCACAGCGCCCACGGGCAGAAAGGCTCTGCCGAGCTATTTTTAGCCTCGACATTGCAGAACAAGAAGCAGCTCCAGGCAATTGTCTGTTTTCTTTCTATTTTTTCCCCTCCTTGTCTCTTTTCTCAGATCTCTCCCCGGGGAGCCAGGGCAGAAGGGCTGTTTCAGGAGGAGGGGGCTCCGTTTCTGAACACTGGCTGGGGACATTGCATCCGCCACCCTGGGGCTGTACCCGCTGCCCTGCGGGATCACGGCCACAGAGCAGCTGAACGGAGCTGTTTTTCTTTCCAGAGCACAGCGGAGGCGGGTGGTGTCTCACACAGCGAGGAGAATCCGCCCCCGTTCCTGCTCTGCCTTCGGCCGCAGCCGCAGGTGGAGGCGCTCAGGTGAAGGTCACCTGTGGGCTGGAATGTGAAAGCAGCCGGCCCGGGGCGGCTCTTCCCTGCCGGAGCATCCCCGTGGTGCTGAGGGGCCCTGGGGGATTTGCAGGGAATTTGGCTGCTCTGTGCAATGCCAGCAGCAGTTCCATGCCAGCTAATTGCATCCACATTATCTGTGGTCCAAAGCAAAGGCTGATTTGAGCCCCGTTTCTATGGGAAGTGGCACTGCTGATGCACAGCCGTGCACATGCTTCGTACAGCCTCAGACAGCTCGGCTTGACATGAAACAAGCCTACACAAAAATAAATTGTATTGTATTTAAATATTCCTTAAGTCATTTTAATGTATTTAAGTCTTAATTCATCTTCTCAAAGTCCCTTTTCCCTACACTAATGTGATGTATTTGACAGAAAGATGAATGACGTTATTAAAGAGCCTCTCTGGCAAATTTCAGTAATAAAATCTCCCCTTCCCCCCCGCCTCTCTCCTCCACACACGCAGACCTCTGCTTTCTTCATCCTCACAGATCACTCCTGGTTCCTGAAAGGGACTGCAGAGCATTTCCTGACTCCTTCCCATGGGGATTATTGAACCTCCCGTGTCCATGCCAAGGGACAGGGCCTGGCTGTGCTGTGCCATGTGCCCCTGGTGAGAGGCACCTCCCACATCCCGAGTATCCAGGTACCCTCCTCATCCTCGTCAGGGCCCTCAGCCAGTCAGTGTGAGGGTGCCAGGGGACACCCAGCCTGAGCCTGGCCTTCCTCCACACCACCCCCACACAGACAGGCTTTTCTCTTTGCAAGTTTTGCCCTTTGCCCTGAACAGGAGGAATTTTGCTAACTTTATCTTCCAAAGGCCGGCACACAGAAGAGAGGAGAATGAAAGAATGTCATGACCTCATCCATCTGCCCCGAGCACAGAGGCAGAGGCTGCACCCTGGAATGCTCCCATTTTTGCCCGGGGTGTGTGGGGTGGCAGCCACAGAGCTGCCAGAGCCCTGCCCTGGGCTCCCAGCTGGGCTGGGCTGGAGCAGCAGCACATCCTGGGGGTCCTGCCCTGATCCCATGGGCCAGGGTGCCGGGACGGATAACAGATAACAAAGGGGGATTGCACAAACAGCTCAGTGCCACTGAGGCACTCGGGGTGCCAGGCTGGAGGGCAGAGCCACGAGCTGCCCCACAGGATTGGCAGCACTGAGGGGATTCCCGAGGGAGAGCGGGCGCTGCGAGGCACCGGGTCAGGCTGGGTGAGACCGAGGCCAACCCCCTCTGCAGAAGCACCTTGCCTGCAGTAAAGACGAGATCTGCTGCTCTCTGCCTGTTTAGACTCTCCAAAGCTTCAGTGATCTACCTAGATTAGGCCTCAACAAGCTGAATTTCTGCTCCAGGTAGTGCAGCTGCTCCTCGCTGAATAAAACATGTGCTCACGCTGCTGCGCCCCGAAGACGAGCTCCGAGGAACCTTTTATTTCTCTCTCTATTCATGCAGACGCTGATTTTTTTGGCAAACACCTGCAAAGAGGGGCCCCGCTTGTTGTTCCTCTCAGGTGGTTCCATGCAGGGAACGACGCTGCTGCTTTCCTAAGCTTCCCAGAGCTCGGGAGTGCTGAGGCACCAGCGGGCCCTGCTCCGTGCTGCCTTCCCAAGGGATGCACTCCCAGCGTGGAGCCACACGGGGCTGGGATTGCTGCTGCTCCCAGGTGGTCCTGACTACCAGGGGAATGACAGTGATGATGGCAGAGCAGCTGAAATGTGATGGCCAGAGCAGGCAGCTCTGGGCTGGGATGGATATTCCAGCCATGCCTGTCTCTGTGCCAGGGGAGCAGCTCTGTGTTCTGGGCTGTGTTTGCACACCCACACCCCCGGGACAAACATTGTCTCTGTCCTCTGAACTTGCCAGGAGCCTGAAACCCCCGTGCAGCTCTACAGCGAGAGAGAGCCTTTCCATAAACACGCCGAGATCTGTTTGGCATCTGCTCCCATAATGACACAGCAGCTCATTACAGCCTGTGACATCCCACTGTAAACAGAACACTCTGCAACCCTGTAATTTCGGGAGCTAGATCAGGTACTCATGTGCTTGCATAATCCAAAACACAGTGGCTTCCAAGCTGAGTTTTCCTCTTCTTTTTCCTTTTTTTTTTTTTTTTTTTTTTCCTTTTTGCTGGCTTTCCATGTCTTCTCTTCTGGTTGACATGGTTACAGGATCCTGAGGATGGGGTAACAGGAGATACGTGGCTTTGGGTAGACTCAGAAACCCACTGATGCCTCCTGGAAAAGCAGGAAAGGCAGGAAAAGCAGGGAAAGCAGGAAAAGCAGGGAAAGCAGGAAAAGCAGGCTGCTTTGAGACAATTCAGCTGCTTTGTCTTCTTCCATGTTTCTCCCCCTGTTTCTTATTTCCAAATAGATTCACATGAAGGCAACACTTTCTTTCCCAATGTCCTCCACCCACTTCTGCCTTTTCCCTGCCCAGTCTCGTAATTCTCTGCCTGTACCATCACCATCACCTGGCTGTGATTCACTGCTCTGGCAGAGGAGACCCAGGTGGGGACAGAACTGCTGGTGGGAGTGAGGGCTTGCAAAAGACAGAGATGCAGGCAAAGCTGCTCCTAAATTGAATGTTTTTCACGCTCCTCCCAAGCAGTGTCTGCAGTACTTTGAGATTATTCTCTCCCGGGGGGCTTCATAAAAGCTGTAAATACTCCAAATAGCTTTCAAGGTTGGCCTTGTGACAGTTCAGTTCCTGAGAAAATTTATGCTAATGTGCTGCTCCGTCACCATCCAGGAGCCCTCGCTGCAGACGCGTTTGTGCCTTCCAAGGAAAGATTTCAGGTCGTGGTGTTTTGCTAAAAGTTAAATACATCCAGGCTTTGAAGCTGAAATCTCCTGGTAGTGGCTCCCCTTCCACCACATCCCATCTCCAGGATTTGTTTAAAGGCTACAGATCCAGTTTTCCAGGAGCTCAGAGTGCTGCTGGGGTGGATGGCAGTGGGATGCTGGGCCATGGCTCGTGCCCCACATGCTGGGCTGCTGCACAAGCCCCCCCAGCCTGCTGAGCCCCAGCTAGGGTGTGCTCCACCAGCTTCCCCTTCCACACCTGTGGAGCCTTGCAGAAAGCAGCAGAGACAAGGGAGTTGTGGAAGAGGGTTTCTGCAGGAAGGGGAGCAGCAGGGTGCAAATCCCATGGCTGGAGCACAGCACGCCCTCAGCTCTGCCTCAGCTGAGGCTGCAGGCGCCGAAAGAGAAAAGAGAAACAAATCAGGGAGAAAACACATGGAAGTGGCAAAGCTCCAGTGGATCTGGGGCTCCTGGAGGGGGCCCCACGTGGCTGATGGAGGAGCATCCACGGCTTCTCTTCACAGCAGAGTTTGTGGGTGAGGGAGGGAGCAGTGCTGGGTCCGGGGGCAGGGTCAGCCTGGAGCACAGGCAGCCCCAGAGGCAGCACAGCCACGCCTGCGGGGATGGCCTCGGGGAAATGGTGCTGACACCACACCAGGAGCTCCAGCCTGAGCCCAAATCTTGAACCATCTTCCCTTCTGAGATGGGTTTGCAGCTCCCCTTGGTGGAGGGAAGTGGGGGGACAGGGGACAGCCTGCCCAAAACTGGGTAGAGGACTTTGGGTTCCATGGGAAGAGAAGTCCTCACAGTCCTCACAGTCCTCCCCAGAAGCCCCTTTACCAATCGAGAAGCTCACAGGGTCTGGGGATCTGTGGATCAGTCTCCAGTGTGGATGTTGTGTATGGCTGTCTTGCTACAGTGGTTTCTGCAGCAATCAAATTCTTTCATCCTGGTGAAAACAGAAGTGCTGAGGTTGCAGAGAATCCCAGCTCCCCCAGGAACCACTGCTGGGCTCAGCTCTGCAGCAGGGTCCTGTTCAGGGGGCACCAGCTTCCTCTCGGGGTCTGGATTAGTGCTGGAGTTCCTCTCTCTCCTCTTCTTCTGTGGTGCCCTTGGCCATCAGACCCCGTTAGTGCACATGGTGATATTTGGCTTTAGGGGGTGCCAGGAACACTTCCCACATCCCTCAGAGCCCTGAGCCACCCCACAGGGGCAGGCTGGGATCCCCCAGGGATCCTGCTGGGGCTGTGGCTCTGGGGAGAAGGAGCAGGCCGAGGTTTCCTGCAGAGGAAAAGCCCCTTGTGAAGGTGCAGCTCTGTGGGAATAACACCCCATGCCATGGGAATGCCCGTGCCCAAGGGGAGATCCAGCTGCAGCATCCACCAGGGCCAGACTCTGCTCTGGAGCAGAGCCAGGAGTGCCCAGAATTAACAGATCTGCATTGATTTTCTGTTTAAGTTCCCATTTCTTACAGCGCTGTGCACAGAGATGGACTTCTGTTGTTTGGTATTTGTTATTGCTCCACCTGCTTCCCAATGGCAGCCCAAGGTAAGTGAATAATGAACCAGCAGCTCTGCCCGCCTGTGCTGTGGCTCCCAGGAAGGTCCCTGGGATCCGGGATGCACCTCGGATCCCTGAGGCTCTCCCTGGGTCCAGCCCCGCAGCTGGCAGGAGCGGGCCGGCACCTCCCTCCCCCGGCAGATCATGAATAATCATGAATAATCATGAATAATCATGAATGATCATGAATGATCATGAATAATCATGAATATTCATCCCTGCCATGCCCCAGCCGCGGTGGAAGTGCCGATCCTGATTGATCAGGGTGCTCCGCCGGGCCCTCCCGTAATGAGTGCAGCACGCTGGAAAGAGGGGAATTACTCTTGACACCGGGATTATATCTCTGCCAACAGCATCAATATTCTATTAAAGATATGTGATAATATAACACTAATTGCCAATCGAGGGCCATTAAAGGCAGCCTGCAAACAGCGCTTCGATCTCACCTTTCAGATTAAAAACACCGCAGTGATTTCCTGCTCCTCGGGCTTCATTCCTGTGTTTTCTGCCCATGCATAATGCAGCAATGCAAACTGCCAGGCAGTGCCCAGGCTGCTGCCTTCCCCTGCCATCCAAGGCTAAGGGATTGCTGAGCCTGGAAGGAGGCAGGGAGGACATAAATCATGTCCCCAAGCCAAGAACAGGGTGGGGGGGAAGTCCTTTCCCATCCCATTTGGCATCAGCACAATTGGCCCTGGCTCAGCAACGGGGGAAAACACAACTTGTGTGGGAAGAACCAGGAGCAGCCCAGCCCTGCCAAGGTCTGGTGATTCCTCACTGAGCCTTTGCCTCTGCCAGATCAGCAAATCCCATCTCCACAAGGAGCACTCAGTGATTTACTGTCCCCTCCGTGCCAGGCACTGCAAGGCCTGAGTGTTTCTGGGGCAAGAACAAGCCAGTCTGGATCTTCCAAGGCTTCAGGGCTTGGAGACATTGGCCTGAATTCAAAGATGGTTTTGATTCCTTTATTTTTTCCTAAGGCTATGCAGGGCAGAGAGCTCATGCCAGTGGTCACAGAGTCAGTGAATATGAAACAAAGACCATAAACCCCAAAAACCTCATCCTGCAGGGGCAAAGCTGCCCCTGCCATCAAGCCTCAGCGTCCACAGCCTCAGAATGTTTTGCAGAATGAGGAATTGAAAGACAAAACCAGGCTCTGGGCATCCCCACGTGCAGCAGGCACAGCCCCCTGGAGATGGAGTGAGAGCAAGGAGAGCATTCCAGCCGAGGAGGGAAGAGGAAGGAACACTTTCCTGTGCAGAAACAGGAACTGGAGCCTCCCTGTGCTCCCAGCTGCTGCTCATGGTGTGCTCAGCAGTGCTCTCAGCACAGCACTGAGGGGCTGGTGTGAAGTAAATGTGCAGGGATGGAGTGGATGAACCTCCCTCGGCAGGACATGGCCGAGGCTCTGCATCGCCCACGCTGCCAGCGCCTCCCCAGGGCAGCCTGGGCACGGGGAACTCCCTGAACGCTCCTCTCCAGAGTGCCAGCCGTGCATTATTGTAATGAGACACAGGAATATTCTCTCAGCTCTACCAGCTATAGATTGAAGCTGCAAAGAGAAATCGTCTGAACCTCCATCTGATCAATCTTGTCAAAACATGCTCATTTAATCCCTTACAAATGAAAGGAAGATGTGTTTAAAATGTCATCCTTGGGGTCTGGGAGCCCCGTTCCTATAAATCAGTCAGCCCAGGTAAACCGTGTTATTTAGGAGCTCTTTGACAGCAGATGTGCCAGAGACATCTTTAAGCTATGCACACAAGGTTTACATCACCTCAGATGTAAAATTATTCGCTTTTTCCTTTCGTTTTACCTTCCATGACTAAGTAGCAATGCGGGGAGGAGATGGATGGGTGGAGGTCACACAGGGTGAGCCCCAGGAGTGAGAACCTCCCAGATGTGCCAGCAGGGACAGGAGAGGTGTCAGGCAATGCCTGACTCAGCCTCCCCCTGGCTCGAGCTGCCAGACCCAGGTGTGCCCCGGGTCCCCAGCCCACGGACACACCGTGGTGACAGCACCCCCAGGAGCAGCAGCGGGGAAAACACGGCTGGCCTCGCCCACAGCAAGGTCACTGCTCTCCAGCACGAGCAGCTCGCCAGAAGAAGCGATGTGGGAACGTTTTCTGTGCCGCCTCCAGGAGGGATTGACCTCGCAGCCCTGCCATGGGCTGGGCAGATCTGGGAGCTGCAATTTTCTTTTCTCCATTGGGCCAGGAGCTTCACCTCCTGAGCCTCGTTTGGCTCCTGGGTTTGTACTCTGCAGCCTTGCCCGAGGTGAGCTGTGAGGCAGCCCTGGTACCCCTGCAGCTGCCCAAACTCAGCACATCCCACAAGAGCCCCCCAGGTCTGACTCCCTGGGGATCCGGGTTTGGGCTGAGCTCCTTTGGGCCACCCCCCAGCGTCCATTTAGCAGTAAAGATGTTTGACAGCTGTGACAATGGACAGGGATCTGTTGGGTTCTTTATTGGTCTTGAAGGTGCTTATATTTAAAACAATTTGTTAGTCTCCCCATGATTTACTGCTGCACTGGAAAATGGGGCTGAGTATTGATTCTTTGCCTTTTCTATCGCAAATGGGTGTAATGTTTTATAGTATGTCAGAATAATAGCAGTGGGCACTTTATCAATGTCAAATGTTAAAAATGATCAGCTATTGTGATGTAGGAGATTAAATATGAAAGCTTGATGGGTATATAAAAGCAAAATGGCAATAATAAAGGGATTTTTTATGTCCAGCTCGTTGCTCTCCCAAATCTACCTGGGGAGCCATTAGAACCAATGTGCTGATCAGTGACACGTCACCACGGGGTAAAGGATGGCAAAGTGCTGCCTTTGGTTCCCGTGGAGCTTTTGTGTTGCCCAGCTGCTTCAGGGGCCAGAAGTCAAATCCTGCCCTTCCCTGCCAGGGCTCTGCAGAGTTTTGTGTCCTCTGAGTTGTGCATAAACCCAAAGCTTGGAGCTGGGATTCCCATCAGGCATCCCAGAGCCAAGCAGCCTCTCCGAGCCCTTCTCTCCTTACAGGGATGATCCACCAGGAGCACAGAGCTCCTCCATGGAGAAAGGCACACGCAGGACAGCCCAGTTCTGTGCAGAGGGAGCTTAATGACTGTGAGGCTGCAAAGCCTGAGGGACTCAGGGCACGGTGCAAACAAACAGACCCCTCTGTGATGAGCCCAAAGCAGACCAGAAAATTGCATGTTTCTCATTGTTCCCACACTCCTGTAACCCAGACGAGCAAATTAATTGCAGAGTCACTTAATGCATTGATTGGATGAGATGCAGGAGCTGATGCCAAGCAGTTGGCGAGGACACGACCCCGGGACCACAGCAGAATGCAGCTCCACTAGAAGTGGTTGGCAGGATGAGAGCTACACCTACATGGGATTTTTTAAACTCACAACACGAAGACCTTTCCATGAGGACATCTTCAAGACTAACTAGTTCTTAAATTTTTAACATCTGAAGCACAAGCATCTGCGCCTGTGCTCTGCACCAAGCACGGCCCGATGAGTGGAGCTGGTTTCAGCTGGCTGCTCCAGCAGCTGTGCCAGAGCCCGCTGAGCACAGAGAGGCAGAAGAAGCTGTTTCAAGAGCACAGAAGAGCTTCCTGCAGCACAAGTGCGAGGTGGAAACCTCAAGAGGAGTGTGGACTCGGTGAGCAGGAAAGAGCCTCAGCTCCATGCCTGACTCTGTGCTCACCTCGGGGCTTCCTCGCTGCCCTGTGGTCTCGTCCAGAGGAATTGCTGCAGGTCTGCCAGCAGCCACCTCTCTGCAGCCCTGTTATCTAATACTGCTAAAAATATCCCTTCCTCAGGGCTCCTGCCCTCCCTGCACACTCCGAGCTCCCCTCGGCACTCAGAGCCCGGAGCTGCCAGCACAGACCTTCCACAGCCACTGACAGCAGGCTGATCGCTGCAGCCGCTGCAAACCCTGCTCACGGCAAACAGCCGGGCCCCTCCAGCAGCCCGGGCTGCCCCGGGCTCCTGAGCACCCTGGAGGGCATGCTGGGGTGCCAGGGATGGGAGCAGGGTGTGCCAGGGACAGGGTGCAGGGTGTGCCAGGGATGGGACATAGACTGTGCCATGGGTGGGACACAGGCAGTGCCACGGGTGGGACACAGGCTGTGCCACGGGTGGGACACAGGCTGTGCCAGGGATGGGACACAGGCTCTGCCATGGGTGGCACACAGGCTGTGCCACGGGTGGGACACAGGGTGTGCCATGGGTGGCACACAGGCTGTGCCATGGGTGGGACACAGGCTGTGCCATGGACTGTCGCCACGGCAGCAGCTGTCAGCGGCAGCAGCAGGGTGGGGGCCGGGGGTTTCAGTGCCAGTTTCTGGCGGGGTGACAGCTCTGTGGGCTGGCAGCTCAGCTCAGCTCCTGCGTCTCGGCCCCGGAGCGGAGCCAGAACGCCGCTGTCGCTGGCACGGCCGCGTGTGCTGCAGACAGAGAAGCTCCCTGAGCGCGTCCCGCCCGCGCCCCGCGGGGAATCAGCTGCTGGGGCTGGCTTTGATCCGTCCCCCGAGAGCTCCTGCTCCACGTCAGACAAAACAGCCAGAAAGAGGAGGGAAAAATTCCAGAACTCGAGCACTAGAGGCAACTCCCCCTAGAATCATTAGCGGTCTCACCAAGAAAGCACCAAAAAAAGCCTTGTAATTCCTGAAGCCTGACTCCAATTAATTTTTTTTGAGTCGTCGTAAGCAAGAGGAAAAAAATCTGCACAGGCAGGACAAATGTTCTCCTAATTACCTAAACACTTTATTAACCAATGCTAATTAAAGCATTTCTTGGACTCTGACAAATGTCTGGAATTACTCAATTTAGAAGTTAGTTTTGTCTCCTGTAATTTATACAGCAATGGAAAGTTGGGAAGGGGGGGAATATCTTTCAACTAATGTTTTTTTATTAAAGCTGACAGCAATAATTAGTTATTTGCTACTAATGGGGTGGCCCCTGGAGGGAAATTTGCTGAGATGGATGGCTTGGGCTCACGCCAGCAGTAATTGGTCTGAGCCTTGGTCAGGCGCTGGCAGGGCGTCCCGAATGCAGCCAGCAGTGCTCCAGCCCTGCCTGGAGCCCCAGCGGCTCTGGAGATGGAGCTGGCAGAGCTGAGGCTGGAGGAGAGGCTGGAAGGTGGGAATTGCAGCTGGGGTTTACAGGGAGCTCCCATTGCTCTGGGAATAAGGGATTTGTGTTGTGCCACCCTGGCGGACAGCTGCTGGGAAGTAGAAGGGATCCACAATAAAAACTTCATTTGTTTTCTTCCAGAGAATATCTGGTTGTGTTTTCCAGGGGCCACTGGGAAAATGCATTGGGCCTGGATGTAAAACTGTGCCTGATAATGAGAGAAGAGAAGAGAAGAGAAGAGAAGAGAAGAGAAGAGAAGAGAAGAGAAGAGAAGAGAAGAGAAGAGAAGAGAAGAGAAGAGAAGAGAAGAGAAGAGGTTTAACGCTGAGCACTTACCATGGGCTTTTACTTTGCTGTTCCTCATCACTGGAGTCAACTGACTACAGCTCTCCTTAAAAGTAGGTTTCTGGTTTCCACAGACAAAGAAAAACCCCAATCACAGGAAACTAATGAGCTCTGCAGGTTCAGAAATCAGAATGCAAAGAAAGACATCCAGATTTTCTTTTCATCTCCTTTTTTTGAGCTTGACATATAATTTTGAATGCTCACGTTGTCAATACCTTTTGTTTCTCATCCTTCCTATAAACTGCAAATGATCCAATTATAGAGCAAAAGGAACAGAAAAGGGGGAAAGCAAGAGGAATAGAATAATCTTTGGGGGAAAGAAAGTATCTGAGATGAAAAGCTAATGAAACAACAAACCCAGAGCAGTGTGGAAAAATTCAAGGTGGTTTGGAGTCAGACAGGGAGGGGAGGGCAAGGCAGGGATCCCTTGGCCTCCTGCATCTCCCCTCTGGCTGACTCCTGAGCCCCTCCCCGGGCTCCACCACTCAAAGGGGGCAGCCCTGGCCCCTCCTGCAGAGCAACCCTGGCCGTGCCCGGGACCCAGGGATGCCCTTCCGTGGGCTCAGCCACACCTGCCGTGTGCAGCCAGGGACGCTCTCTGCAGCCTGCCACGGAAAGATCTATTTTCCTTCTCTTTTTGTCCCCAGGAGGGAGAGCAGGAACCTGTCACAGGCTGAGGAAGGCGCTGAGGCTGCGCCGGCGGAGAGGTTAAGTGGGGAGCCTTGACGGGCGCGTTAATTCCGTGCTGCTCCCGCAGGGACTGACACTGAAAGCCCTGGCTGCAGCCAGAGCTCGGTGTTGGAGCCGTGTAATGAGGTGTTTCACATCGCCCGGCCCTGCTGGAAGCACCACGGCCTCCAAACGTGCCAGGCTGGGCGTTCGCCCGCGGCGTGGCCGTGCTGGCAGCCCCGGCACCCAGAGCGCCTCCGCCAGCCGTGCCCACAGACGGGACCTCACCTCCCAGAGCCTCTCCACACCCCACACTGAGCCCAAACCATCGGCACGGACCCGGAGGGACTGTCCCACCCCGCGGCATCCCTGCCCCGTTCCCAGGGAAGGAGCAGCTCCCCTCCTCTCCCGGGGAGCAGGCTCTGGGCACGGCTCTGGGCAAACGGACCCTCGGGAGCCTTGCCACGGGCACAGCCCCGGGAGCTCCGCACTGGGAACAGATCGCTGCATTCCCGCCTGGGAAAGCTCCGCATTCCCGGTTCTGCAGGGGCAGAGTCCGTGGGGGCAGCCCCAGCAGAGCCCTGGAGCGTCCCGGCCTTCCCAGCGGGAACGCTCCAGCTCCCTGCAGAGCCCTGGAGGCACCAAAAAGGCAAGCCGGGAGCCAAAAAACCCCTCTTTATTTTAAAGCTTTTAAGGGAATATTGTGAAGAATGGAAAGGGGTTTTGATCTTTCTTTTTTCCCCAAACTCACAAAAAAAAAAAAAAAAAAAGCTTTTAAAATAAATAGCTGACAATGTCTCTTATTTGAGTAATTCTTTGCCAGCAATAAATGTGTCACTCTAAAGTGCTTTATTTAGAAATAAAAAAATGTTTTTCTTTGTAGAGTGCTCCACGTTACAGCAAGTTACAGGCTGGGAACGAAATCCTCCTCCTCTCTCTGCATCCCCCTCCCTGCAGGATACATTCATATATTCTCCTATAATCTGATCTGGGTTATAAAAATATAAAAAAAAGAGAAAAAATAGAGAGACATCTGGCTCTCCCACACATCTGACATTTCCCTTTATGCCTGGTTTAACTTTTTTATGACTGCCTGGGTTCGCTTCATTGGAGAATTTCTCCCTTCAAATGAGTTTCCTGTTTTATGCTGAAATTTTCCTTTAGACAAACCTGGTAATTTTTCAAGTTAAAATGTGTATGTTTTAAGCACTTAGGAAGTTTAAGGATCCGACTGACGGGGACATAAATCCCAGTTTATTCACTCTGGAGTCCCTGTGTCTAACCGATCCTTAAAAAAAAAAAAAAAAAGAAGCAGGAATGAGCCTGGCATATTTTTTACTTGTTTTACAGTAGGAAAAAAAAAGCCTCAAACTGTCGATCCAGGGAGTAATTTATTAGTGCCTGCTCACACTTCCAAGCCTTTATGTGCAAACCCAGGGAAGGCAGCCCTTCCTCAGGCACTCACTTGTCTAATAGGAGATGAAAAGGGGCTGGTGGGGTCTCCCTGCTTTGGGGCAGCTTCTCCTCAGGGCATGGAAGGGTGTGCCTGGGCAGTTCTGCCTCTGCCCGGGTACCACGGCATCTCTCTCAGCCTCCTCATCCTCCCCTCAGCTCCCTGAGGTGTCTCAGGACACGGGATCATGTCCTGGACATGGCAGGACCAGCCCTGGGGCTCGGAATGAGGAGGAGGAGGAAAAAGATACCATCAAAAAAGGCAGGAGAACAAATGACCAAAGCGGAGCAGGGAAGGAAAAGCTGCCCCGCCCTGAGGTGGTGTTGAGCAGCGCCTGCAGGTGCCCGGTCCCGCAGCTGGGGCTTTGGGAGCGCAGGTGACGCTGCCAGGAGCCTGGGCCATGTCCCCAGGGGCACTCGAGGCCGCACAGGAGAGTTCTGGGCCCCGCGGGCACGGAAGGGACACTGAGGTCGGGGACTCTTCCAGGGCAGCATCCCCAGAACGAGCCCTCGGAAGCCGGGTAAAGCTCATTTCTGAAAGGCAGAGAGGCAAAACTTCAGGCAAGAGCAAGAAGCCGGATTTGGAGAGATCGCCTCCTCCTCCTCCTCCCCCGAGCCTCACTGAGCGGCTCTCTGAGCCCAGCACCCGAGCCCTCCTCTGCAGCTCCGGGCCCGACACCGGCACTGCCCCCGCTCCATCCCGCGCCTGGAGGGGAAAACATCTCCATGGATGCTGGCTGGTGAGCCGCCCGCCAGCCCGGCAGCAGAGAAACAGCATCCCCTTCCCTCCAGCTGATTCCGCCCCTGGCTCCGGGAGCAGCAGCCGGGGACAGGCTCTGAGCGACAAACGCGCTTCCATCTCCTCCTCTGGGAACACGGGATATTTGCTGCTGGGGCTGGGAGGGCTCCCGTGTCCCCCTGGGGGCTCCTGTGTCCCCCTGCCCACCGCAAAGTGGCCTTAGGAGAGAGCGGCGGGGCCAGGGGAGCCCAGTTCCAGCCCAGGCTCAGCTTTCAGGAGCCATCCAAATACTAATTAAATTTTCAGAGCGCTAACTGCTCGGGATCCAACACAAATAGCTGCAGAAGCCAGAGGGAAAGCAGGGAAAGGAGGAAGGGGGGTCGGGAGCAGAAAGGAGGGAGAAACCTAAACCAAATAAATTAATTAAACAAATAAGCAGGGAGAGAAGTAACAAAGGGAAAGTAAACTAAAAGCAGCAGCA
This sequence comes from Ploceus nigricollis, assembly GCA_013399945.1. Lineage (NCBI taxonomy): Eukaryota > Metazoa > Chordata > Aves > Passeriformes > Ploceidae > Ploceus > Ploceus nigricollis. The sequence goes on from VXBC01013337.1 coordinate 297,706, forward strand.
GCTCTGGCCGCCAGAGCGCTCATTAGCTGCGGGAGAGGAGGGAAGTGTCTCGCTGTCTGAGGCTGTCATCCTTCATCCTGACGAGCACTTAGGGAGTCGCGACCCCTTTCAGCATCGCCATACAGGCAATCAGCCCCGCGCATCGGTCACCGCCGCCGCGCCGCATCCCCGCCTCGCCAGCGGCGCGGAAAGAGGGATATTATACCCCGCCAAGCAGGGCTGGGGGCGGCTGCTGCCCCCCTGCCTGCAGCTCATGCCAGGGTGGGCAGGGAGGAGCCGGCAGCGGAGGCAGGAGCTGCCGAGCCGCAGCCTCGCCCGGTGCCGCAGCCCCGGGGTGCCCCCGGCCCGGGGGGAGAGGCTGGGGAGCGGCACGTCCCTTTGTGCACAGCCGAGCTGCCAGCAAACACGGAGTGCAGCTGGGTTTGAAGCCAAAAATCCGGTGTCATCTGCCAAGGAGCAGCCCGGGAGCGGCTCGTGGCGAGCGCAGGGCTGGGGGTGGCTGTGAGCGCAGGGGATGCGCGGGGAGCGGGCACGGCCGGTGCCTCTGCCCTGCTCCCCTCGGGCGCTGGGATAATCCGGAGCTGGGCTGATGCCCAGGGAGGCTGGGCTGCAGCCTGGGAGCGCGGGGCCGCTGCTCTCGGCCTCTGCCCTGCGCTCACAGCAGCGCGTCCCTGCCGGGAATGGGAGCAGCCGCCGGCTCGCCGTGCTCGGGGCGAGAGGAGGAGGAGGAGGAGGAGGAGGCGGAGGAGGCGGCAGGTCTGGGCTCGTTCCAGCCGGGCTCACCGTGACACAGAGCCAGCAATGTCGCGGTTCCCTCTCCAGGAAGCCGCTGCCCCGAACGCACCGAAGCACCTCTGGATTTCCTGAGCAAACATTGCTTGTTCTGCTGGACTGTTTGCTCCTCGTCAACACAGGGGAAATTTGTCCGGGTGCTTCAACACCTCGAGAGCAAACAGTGTGGGGTTATTTAAGCAAAAAAAGCAAACACTTCTTCCACCGAAACGTGGAGTTAAGAAAGACAAGGGAAGGCAGGGATGTGCATCCTGGGGGAGGATGCAGAGCACCAGGACCACCCTGGCAGTGTGGCACAAGCAGCTCCATGCTGGGGCAGCTGGGGCTGGGGTAGCACACGTTTGGCGCTGGCTTTGGCACAGTCGTGCCCCTTTTTGGGAGCCTCTGCTTTTGTCCATGCCCTGCATGGGGTGTCACGGGCCACGCCAAGGCACCACAGCTTTGGAGCCACTGCTGCTACAGCTCGAACCTTTAATTTTGATTTATTTCTTTCTCTACTTTAACTAAAAAGGAACCGAACCTCTGTTCCAGTTTCCTCTGATTCCATAAAGGAATATCAGTTACACTGTGAGTCCCATTTATTCTTTTCTATGTATTCATTAAATTCCAGGTTGTTACTGTGCTATTTAATGGAATTGATGGTGTAATTAAGCTACAGGCAGACATTAACCACCAGAACCGTCAGGGAGGTTTAGGATCCTTTACTGCCCTGCTCCTGGTGTTATATGGCTCCTGGTTTCATAACGATGTCTCCAGCCAGTTATACCCAAATATCCCCTGGCCTGCCCAGCCTCAGCTTCCATAACGTGGGAATGATCTCATCCTGCTGCTGGGGCTGGAGCAAGGGGAGCAGCCTGGGACAGTTTGCAAACCCCTCTGAGGCTCACCAGAGGGGGGATGTGCTGCTCTCGGAGGCATCAGCTGCACAGACATGAGCAGCTCGAGCACGTGTGCGAGTGCCTGACCCCATTTCCCTCCTGCTCAGGGAGCTGGATCCAGTTTGACGCGGCTGACAGTCCCACCCAGCACTCCGTCCTGTGCCAAAATCCTCTTTTCTCCTCACAATCAAATCTGCTCTGGTCCCTTCCCTCCTCATCACGGCAAGCACGAACCACAGACACGGCTGGAGCACTCTCACCTCCCCCATGGCAGCACCGAGAGGCTCAGAACCTCCCCAGCCCTGGGTGCCTCCCTCCTCCTGGGCTCCGAGCATCCCCCGCGCTCCTCCAGGGCCGGTGCAGAGCCCCGCAGATCGATCCTGCCCGCTGGAATTTGCCCGCAGCAGGAGGAGCGGGGCTGGGCTCTGCCAGCCCGGGAGGAGATGCCCAGCTCCGGGGGAGGCCGGAGCAGAGGGGAGCTGGAGAGTGGCACCCGCGCTCCACAGGGACAGCCACAGCTCCTCCCTGCTCCCTGCCCGAGGCTGCGCCTCCCGGGGGCTCTGGGGATGGAGGTGAGGCCACCAGAAGAGCTCACATTGCCTTCAGAGATCCTCCCGGAGCCTTGTCTGCCCGGAGACACCAGCACCTGATGGCACGGTAATTACCAGGCCGGATTTGCGCTAATTGGCTCTCTGGAGTAAAGTTACGCCCGGTCTGCGTGTCCTGGGTGCTCAGCAGGCAGCGATTTACAGCCCGGCAGGTTCGCTGGGATGTTCGAACAGGGATTAGCTGCAGCCCCCAGCCGGGGAGCCGGGGACCCTCGCCAGACACTCGTCTGCAAGCCTCAGGACACGGCTTTTTAAGGGAAAATCCGCGTCTGGGGGTTCTGCCAGCAGCTGTGCCCAGCAGCCTCTCGCTGCTCTGGCTGTGGTGACATCTGGGTCACTCAATGGCACCATGGAAGGACGTGGTGGCATTTCCGAGGGGACGGATCCACAGCAGGGCGGGTGTGCTGGGGAAAGGACAGCTCCCTGCCTGCCTGCAGGACAAAGAGGGCTGGAGGGGGTCCTGGGGAGCATCGCCCCGTACCCCAGCGCTGGGGGCAAAGGCTCCTCAGCCTGGGAGGCTCTTTGCCCTCCCCTGGTGCCAGTTCTGCCCTGCTCCCGCAGCCATCCTGCAGCACCAGCAGATTTTACCCCCTCCAAGCTCAGCTGGTTTCTCCTGGTCCTCCCTGGCATCCTTGGAGTGGCCAAATGCCACCTTTACTCGTCTTTTCCCCTTGTTTTTCTTCTGTAATACCATATATTTTGGAGGGCAAGTGTCTCAAAGGCACTCCAACACGAAACCCACTGGTTAAACGTGGGAAATGACTCTTTGGTTTCACTGCAGCTTCAGCTGAAAAAATGGAGACCAGGGAAAAGCATGCAGAGCAGCCAAGTTAGGGTTTTTTCACTATTATTTTATAAATCAGTTTTCTTTACTGAAAACACCTCAGCAAAGCTCTGAATCATCACCTGGGCGATGGGAGCTGGTAACATGGAGAGGGGGCCCTTCTCCAGGGCAGGATTTTTAATAACTTCCTCACCACGGGAAGCTGTTAGAGAATCTCAGCTGGAAGATTTTTTTCACCCAGCTGGATCTTGCAGTCTTCTTACATCATTAACTCAGTGAGATAATTTCTGAAGAGGGATTTGTTAGGAGCTGGTTTGATTTCCTTCCTGAAAAACCTTCCAGGTAAATCTTGGTGCTGTTTTTGTTTTCCAAGGGAGAACAAAGTCTCTGATGTGACAATCACTGCGTCCTGCCAGACCAGCACACTCGTCCCAGGGTGGGGAGCGCAGATGACAAATTTTTGGCTCCTTTGGGGCAGCGAGGGCTCTGCCTGGGGGATGCTGGCTGCTCTGCTGCTGTTCCTGGAACTCTGGAGAGGTCCCAGCCCGGTGCTGGGGCAGCAGCAGCAGCTCGGAGCCTCCCGAGCCCTGTCCTGCTCCTCAGCTCACGCTTCAATTGGCAGGTTGGAGGCTGAGCAGAAATGTTTCTTTCACAGCACATTACCAGCAATCACAGTCTTTCTTTCTTCTTTATATCTAAAGAAATCCTCACTATTGCCAGGGCCAGAGGTCAACGCTTTCCTTTCTGCTGCTCTCACTGCCACAGTCTGCTCGGCTTCTCCTCTTCCAGAGCTCTGAAGTTCGTAACAGGTTGGGGATTTTTCCCTTATCTTCAGCTGAGCACTTGGGATTCGATTTTTTTCTTTATACTTCCTTTCAGGAGCCCTGCAAACACGACTCCTGACTCTGGGACCGTTTGGGCACCCATCCATCTCCTGAAGCCTGTGAGGCTGGCCAGGTTCTGCTCTGCCAGAAGTAACACAAGGTCACAGTTTAAGCCCACAGCAAATTATTACCGGAAAATGACCCTGCAGCCATGAGTTTCCAGGTAATCCAACTGCTGCTCTTGCATTGCTTTTAAATGAGCTGCCTTTTAATTCTATCAAGCACTCGCTTGATCTCACGGCACAGGGAAGGATAAATATTACTCCTGCTCCAGGGAACAAAGTGGCTTTGGCTGGGAAAATATGCCTGGGGGAAAAATGGGTCTGGGCTGGCTGTTATGGATGGCACAGGTGGAGAGGGAGCGGGGAAGTCTGTCAGGAGCTGCTCCCCTGCATGCCTGGGCCTCTCCCCGTGACTCATCCCAGGCTGAGGGATGGCTCAGGAGTGACGGGGAGAGCCGATCTCCGTTACACCCAGAGCGTTTGTCACTGTGCAAGGAGCAGTGACAAGGAGGACAATTAGTGCGAGCAGGAGGGGATGTTTATGATGTGGAGCCGTGCCCATTAGCCGAGTGTTTATCACCGGGTGTTTGCCCATCCCTGAAGGGCAATGAGGGAGTCTGGTGGGGTCAGGGAAAGGCCTTGCCATCCTTCTCCAGAGCCTCAGCTTTCATTAGAAAGATCGTAAAAATTAAATAATAAAGCAGTTCTCTGCTGGCACTTGTGGCAAAGCCATCTTGAGGCAGCTGATGCCACCTGGATTTGCAGAGAGCTTGGACCAGGATTCCCCAGCTGAGGAGAGCCAGAGCCTGGGCTGGGCAGGGGATGCCCCATCTGTGGGTGGGGGTCAATCCCTGGATTCTGCAGCTGTAGCCACCAAAGAGCCACGGCACCGTCACTGCTTGCAATGCTCAGGCAGCACGGGGCACAGGAGGGGCTTCATTTCTTTAAGTGCAGTCTCATTTTGCAGATTTGGCTCAGAAAATGGGATGTGACAAGGGCAGAACAAAGGCACGGGGTCACCACAAGGAAGCACCGTGAGGGCCCGTGGCACCTCCTCCCTCCCCAGAGAGCAGCCGCTGGCCCTCGCCGCCTCCTGCAGCCCCTCCTGTGCAGAGCAGAGGAGCTGCACGTGGCCCAGGCTGCCATCCTGCTCAGCCGGGCTGTCCCAGCGGGGCCGAGGCGCAGACCTGGGCTCCCAGAGCCGCGTCCCATTTTCTGCTTTCTGCTCCGCAGCGCCGGGGAGCGCTGGGGCGGCCCTGCCCGGAGCTGCCCTGCGCCGGGCCCTGCTCGTATCTGCTGTACCTGGGGGTGCATGGGGGAGCCTTTGATCACCCGGGATCGCTGCAGCACCGCGAGCTCTCCAGCAGCTCTCCTGCTCTGGATACAGAAGTGGGTCACGCACGGCGCTGTGCCCGCACGGCTGCTCTGATGTGCAGGGAAGGGGGGAGGCCCTGCAGAGGATGGAGGGAGGGGCTGGGGCACGGCTTGTGCGGGGCAGGGTCAGCCGCAGGTCCTGGGAGCTTGGCAGGGCTGCCCGGGGACTAAAGGCTCTCTGGAAGTGGAGGATTGCTGCTCCAGAGGTAAGAGGAGATGTGGGACACGGAGGCACGGCCAGGCTTTCCCTGGCTCTGAGCTTCCTCCTCTCCCAGCCCCGCAGTGGTGCACAGCACAGGAGCTGCAGCAGCTGGGAATGGTGCATTCCCTCAGATGTGTTCTCCTGCTAATGAAATAATGTAGGAGACATCGTTCCCCGTCACTTCCAGTTACACCCCCCTGTGCCAGAGCCTGCCAGCGTTCCCCTCCTGCACAGGGTAACAAACCTCTGCTAAAAAGAAAGGCCATTAATAATAATTACCACAAAGAAGAAAAAAAAATAGCCCTCTCTCTTCCTCTCTCTCTTTTAATGAGTCCTAAAAAAATAAAAGTTTCTTAATTGAAAAGCTTTCTGCTTTGGAGTCAGCTCCAGGACTTCAGAGCAGCCCAGGCAGCAGCAGCAAGAGAAGATGAAACAGAGGAATGGGTCAGACAGTGCCTGACGGGGCTGAGGGACCGACCTCAAAGCCAGGGGCACACGGACACCACCACTGACATTCAAGGAGCCACCAACAAAGCACTAATTGGGTTGGAAGGAGGCAGCAGGTGGAGAGAACCAAGGGGAAAACAGCTCTGGAGCAAACATCATTAGGAGGAGAAGTTCAGGAGAGGAAGAGGAGCTGGTCTGAGCATGGATCCAAGCACAGCGTGGCTCTCAGAGATCCCCCGGCCCTGCCTGTGCCCACAGCCAGGATCAGCAGGCTGGGGCTCCTCCTCCTGCCTGTGCCAGGGGCCGCAGGGCTCAGGGGGATGGTGCCAGAGCAGGGGAGCAGCCCGTCCATGGCGTGGGAGGATGCAGGTGGCTCCCTGAGCAGGACCTGTCCCCACAGGGTCTTAGGCAGAGCCTGTAATTCAATTCTGAGCAAAACTCATCGAGGGCAGGCAGTAATCTGCTCTCATCTGGAAGGGGCCAGAGGATTTATGAACCCACCTGTCTGGTGCTGAAGTGCCTTCCTGGTAAATGCTTTGCTAAGCGAGCGTTCATCTTCCTCCCTGGCAGCAGCCCTGCAAGGACAGGCAGTGAGAGCAGGAGGGGGAGCGGGGAGGGAGGGACAGCAGGGACATTGACCAGGCTGGATGGTCACTGCCCAGGCCTGGGGACTGCCCCACAGGGTGACAAGGGCCCCAGGACAGTTAATTTAAGCCACTGCCCTGGCACAGGAAGGCCGAAAGCCATGAGCCACCCGCAGGCCTGGCACCAGCTCCTTTCCTGTTTCCAGCTCATAACTCACGAGCTGAAGCTTTGTCAGCTGGCCAGACAGGCCCCACTGCTGGAGCATCCACTGCCCCCATCCCCCCCGCGGGTCGTGGCTAGTGGCCGTGGCCACGTCACCCCTGAGCTCTGAGGGCTCCTTTCCTGCCGCACTCGTGGCCGTGCGGGGCGGCCGCTCCTCCTGCGGCGCTCCGGGGCTGGCAGCAGCCCAGCCCTGGGCACAGAGCACCTCCTCCGAGGCTCCACCTCGCGTTTGGCTGCTGACCTGCTGGAGTAACGAGCCCTGGGTCCAGGATGTGCCAGTGGGCTCTTCCCAGCGGCCAGCGTGGCCTCCCTGCCCGCGGGTGACCCTGAGGGGACACTCCAGCCCCGGTTCCCGCGGTGTCAGTGCCCTTGGCAGCCCACCCTGCTCCCTGGTACTGTGCTGGGGAGCTGGGGATGGCTGCAGCCACTCAGGACACCTTCAGTGCTGAGAAGATGGGGAGATCCAGCAAGGGCTCAGCACCTGGACACGCTGGTGCTGCTCTCCCAGCCCTTCCCACACTGCCAGTGTTTGTGCCCTTGCTCATTACAGCCTAATTACGGCACAGCCCAGACAGAACGAGCAGAAGCCCAGAGCACCCATTTCATTATCTGGATGCAGGCAAATGTTTGTCTCTGCCAGCACCCCCCACTGCACTGGCCCTCGAAGCAGCTCCACAAATCAGACATTATCATCATTGGGATAAATGATGGAAGGAAGAAAAGGGATACAACAGTCTGTGGCAAAGTTACCATCAGGCTCTGCCTCCCAAATTGGCTCAGAGAAATTAGCAGGAAGGAAGGAAGGATCAGACAAAATGATAAACCCGCTTACCTGCTCATTAATTTAATCTCTTCTTTTTTCCTCCCCTCTTTCAGCCTTGTGCTTTCTGTAACTGTAGTGAGCAGCAAAGTCCTAGATGAAAGGGAGACGACATCTGGAAGCACAAAGATTAAAGGAGAGTTTTTAGGATTAGCCTTTGATTTTTTTTTTAAATTTTTTTTTTTTGTCTTTGGGTTGTGGTGATTGCTGCTGCTCCTCTCTGAGCAATCCTTGGGTGCATCTGAGGGAGCACATGGGCTCTCCAGCAAGTTCTGGGTGTTATTTCGAGGACACAGCAGCAAATGTGCATCAGGCCCTGCTCCCTTTCCCCCATCAGAGCTGGGAGTGCTCCCCTCGGGCAGCCATGCAGTGCTGGGGAGGTTGCAGGGGTGGCAAAGCCATTCCTAAATCACTCAGGCGTGGATTTATGAAGCAGGACCTGGCTGGGGAGGGCAGGAGAGCCTGGCCCAGCCAGGCAGCAGCCCTGGGGCAGGAGGGCTCCTTCCTTCAGCACTGGAATGTTCCTTCATTTGGAACAGCTCTTCCCTGTGGAATTGGGCTTTTGAGCCCTGTCTGGAAAGCAGAGCCCCAAAGGAGGGCTGGGGTCCTGGGGGTGCAGAGCCTGTGGGTGCTGTGCCCCGGCAGGGCACAGCCAGGATGAGGAAGGTGACTCCCCCCACCTGCCCAGACCCACAGTGGCCAGGCAAAGCCAAGCACCACCAACTGATCAGCTTTTGTTTTGCCAGCATCCCTGGAGTGTTTCCAAAGGCAGCTCCGCAACAAGCAAACAAAGTTGCAAACCCTGGTGAATTTCCCTTCTGGAAAAGCAAACTATTTCCTTGCTAAGGAAAACAACTGGAGGCAATTGCTGGGAGCCTGGAGCAGCACCTGCCCAGCATGGCTCAGCTCAGCTCAGCTCAGCTCAGCTCAGCTCGGCTCGGCTCAGCTCAGCTCAGCTCGTCTAAGCTCAGCTCAGCTCCCGCGTGCCCGTCGCTCTCCTGCTCGCTGTGCAGTGGGAGCCAGGGCAGGGATCGATGGAGCAGGGAGGCTGTGCTGGGCTCACAATGTGATTTATGATCTCCCAGCCAGGCTCAGGTGCTGTGCTCGGGCTCTGGCTGTGCTGGCGCTCGGGGAGCAGCTCCAATGAGGTGCCCCCCCGGTGTCCCTATTGATTCTGGGGGGAAGGTGTACTTTTCTCATTACGCCTTTGGCAGCAGTGCAGCAGGGCTGGGGGGGAGGCCCTGGCAGGGGAGCAGCTCTGGAGTGCAGTTCAGGGCTCTCTGGTGGCCTGGCAGGGTGGGGGTGCACACAGAATGCCCACCAGGCATCACCCCCCTCTCCCAGGGCTGGGGCAGATGGGCACCCACAGGTTCCAGCTCCCCCTCACCACCTTGCTGCTCCTCCAGATGTCCCCAGCTGCTCAGGGCCAGAGCAGGCTGTGGTGTCACCTCTGCTTCCACGACAAGTCCCCCTCTTTGAGCCTGGGAGTGAAAAGTTCATTTCTCAAGCCATGCTGCCTCCCCCTCGCTCATTAAACAAAGGAGGGGGAAGAGCCTGAGAAGACAGAGTTCCTAAATTAAGCAGCACAGTTTCCTAGCGAATGCCCTTTATGTTTTACATAATAATATAAAGCTTTTTTCAGAGACAAGAGCCTCCTACATCAAAGATCCCTCTCTCCCATTATGAACTTTTGAGCCCTTCTCCTTGGAATTAATGTGGAAATACCTAAATAGAGTTTGAGAGCGGCTTGAGAGCACGTCTGGAGCGAGGAGCAGGGCTGACCCTGCCCAGGAGGAGCCTTCCTTGGGCTGTGGGTGTTCACAGAGAGAGGTGGAACTGCTGGAACAGCCAGGGAGACCAGGGATGGGAGCTCTGTGTCCCTCTGGGGTGGCTCAGGGCAGGAGGTTTCATTCGATTCTGCAATCTCCAAGGCTGTGCCTGGATGCTGTGCACCGCGGGCTGTGCAAACACAGCGGGACAGGCTCCGGATTTACCCCGCTCCCGGGCCAGCCTGGAGTGCTTGGGGAGCTCAATGCAGGACAATGCCAAGGCACAGCAGCCCTGCCAGCCCTTCCTTGGCTGCTGTGGGCACAAAGCTTTGCAGTCAAGCCTGGCATTTCCCTTCGGAGGAGCATGGGCAGGGGGCTCAGGAGCGAGGTCTCCACGCTTTAGTGGAGATGGTGGCGCTCAGTCAGAGCTCGGACCCGATGAGGTCTTTTACAACCTGAATGATTTTATGGCTCTGTGACCTCTCCCTCCAGCCAAGATGAAGACTGCCACTCCTTCCCCTTCTTCCTTCCCAACATGTGGCACCCTCTGGGAGGGCCTGGCCAGCCCCAGCTCCTGGGGACCGCGGCTGTGCCGAGCTCCTGAGCCCACTCTGCCCCATGCCGGGATCTCTGTGCCTCGTTCCGGCCGGATGAGCTCCGCCACCGCTGCTCCCGGATCTCTGCAAAATGCAAATTGCTGCGCTTGACCTCCCCGGGATAACGAGGGGAAACCTCCCCTAATTAGCACTGCAGTCTGTGGATGAGAGAAACCAAATGTTGACTGTGGAGCGGCTGCACTTACTGTAAATTCCAACATATGCTGTGGAAAAACGCCGCCCAAATAAGGCTGGGGAAGCACGGGGTGTTTAAATAATAATGAACGCTCGCTGCTGTTTATTGCAGAACACAACGTAATCAAGGCAAAGCTGCGGTGCTGCGCCCTCCTCCCTGCCAGGACGCCGTGAAGGGCCAGCAGAGGAGGCACGGGAATCCCCGGGACACAGAGAGGCTGCAGCAGGAATTCCAGGGCTGTGCGCAGGATTTACAGGCATTAGCGACAAGAGCCATGGTGTCCTTTGAGGGGACCCTGCGGGACGGCTGCAGCAAGGACTTGCAGCTGCTGAGGAGTTCGCCACCACTTAGAGGCTTCTGCTGGTCACTTGCAGTAGTCCAAAGCATATAAAATATTTATTTGCTCCTAATTAGGTGTAATTACCACTTAACCTGGAGGAGGGATGTACCCAGCGTGCCCGGCAGCTCGATACACTCGCAGCGGAGCAGCCTCCACCGCTGCAGATAATTAAAATGAGAAGGGCTCCTGCCTGCCTGGCCTCGGCAGCCGAGTGTTTGTTTTAGTGAGGAAACCTCGTGTGCCTGAGCTCATCCAGGGCTGCCGAAAACCAAGCCGGCCTCATCTCACCTGCAATTTCCATGTGATTATCCCCTGCGCTTCTCGGGAATTCGGCTCTGGCTCAGGCTGTCCTTCCTGTGCCCGTTTCCTGCCTCCAAGGAGACCCGGAGACCCACGGCTCCATCCCGTGGGATTGGGCTGCTCCTCGCTCACTCCTGGCCTCCTCCCTCCGCTGCTCCTTGGAGAGCTGCAAGGATGGGAACAAACTGTTTGTAAGATGCCCGATCAACATTTCTTCTACCAGAATCATGGCAGGAAGAAGAAACACGTTCATTCCCATGGCCACAGCTTCCCTGCTGTCCCTGTGTCCTGCACAGACCCACCAGGGCTGGCTCCTGTCCATCCGAGCTCTGCCCGAGCCACAGCTCACAGGGGACAGCAGGGTCACCCCCGCTGCTCCCTTTTCCATCCCCCCTCCTCAGGGACAGCAGCAGCAGCCGCCGGGGTTCCAAGGACTTCAGCACGTCCGGGCAGAGCTGCGCAAAGCCCGCTCGTTTAGAGCAGGGTGTGCCCAGCGGCTCGGGGAATGCAGCTCCCCTGCAGCAGCAGGGTCAGAGCAGCCTGCGGAGAGCCGGGCCCAGCCAGGGCACAGCGGGGAGGCTGTGCCAGCTCGTTCCAGCCCTGTGCCACGCCAGCTGCCAGCCCCCTCCCGTGGGGTGTCCCACAGGGCGGAGGATGCAGCGCCACGCCCGCGCTGGGGCCGCGCTCCGGGACAGCCCTGCGGGACCAGCCCAGCCCAGCCCAGCCCAGCCCGCTCCAGGAGCAGCTGCTGCCGGCACACGGAGGCTTTGCGACCTTGCTGGACCCAACAAACAGCTGTTCTTCCCCGCTCCCAGCCATCAATCACGGCTGACAGCCCTCCCCCCACGGTCAGGAGTGTGCTTCTCACCTTAATTTCTGAGAAGGGCTTTTTCACCAGTTGGAAACTCATAAATACCACTTTGCAAGCCCAGGTAGGGCTAATGATGGATGGCTGCTTCACAGATATGCCAGAGGCTGTGACCTAATTGTCACCGAAATACTTCCTGATTAACTAATAGATAAAACCCAATTAAAACTTCTGCTCTTCCCAAAGTCCCTGGCACCTACTATTTCTCCTCTTCTCAAACTCTGTCTTAAATTAGATCCAGCCTGACTGGCCTGCTCTGAAGAGATGAGGATGCTCTGTCCACCACCTTCCCTGCAGCCATGGGGGCTTTCGTGGGAGTCCCAGTGGGCCTAAAGAGGGATTTGCAGCCAGTCACAGGTTTAAAATCCCTCGGGAGAGATCCTTGAAACTAGAGGATAGTGACAGCAGGAAGGGCACACTTTATTCCCCCTATTTTACTGGTTCCTCCTCAACTGAATAGAACTGCTGCATAGAAAAGCTGCTTTAGCACATTTCCTTTGATGTGCAACAAGTTAATTACTGTAATAGGTTCATCCTTCTCCCCCAGTATTGAATCGTGAAGAACATCCATATCAATTGTCATGGAGTTCCTCATTTTGACTCCATTTATTCTTTAAGCAGCCCTAGCAAGAGTGTGCCTGCAGAAGGATTTGCTCCAAATCCCATGTACCGGGTGTATCCACTATTATTTGCTCTCCTGATACTCATCTCAATCCACCTTTGGAGGGAGGGGGCTCGTGGATGCCTCATCCTGCAACTGCTGGGGTAGGGAGCAATTCCAGGGAGCACGAGGCTCCCAAGCCCACCTGGCTCCTGGCCTGGGACTCTCTTCCAGCTGCAAAGGAAACCCAGCTGCTCCTCTCGTGTTTTCAGCAGCAGCCCTCTGCCGGGGGTGGATCCTTGGGCCAGCCCAGCAGCTGGAGCAGAGCTGCATCCCTGGCCAGGCAGCTCCCGGCTCACCCAGTCCTGGCACCCTGGGACCGCAGCCCGGGCCCCCCACCCCTCCCGAGGGGGAGCAGGGAGCCGTTCCAGCACGGAGCTGAGCCCAGGACATTAAACTGCCATATTTCCTCCAATTTCCTGCTCTTGATCCAGCTCCGCAGGCAGGATCAGCTTGACCGGGCTCATCGCAGCGGTGTAACCTCGGCAGCGCCGCTCCGGCGGCGGCACCGCAGGGGGAAATGGGGAGGGAAATGCGGGGCAGGGAAGCGGCGCGGCTGCCGGGCAGCGGCTGAGCATCAGCTCGGTGCGAGCCGGCCCCGCTGACCTTCCCGGCAGCGCCGCAGGGGCCGGCGGGTCAGGCCGTGCCCTTGCGCTGCTCCCGGTGCCAAATGAGCCGCGGGCTCCCGGCGGGTCCCTCCGGCTGCCGGGCACCGGCTCCCCCCGCAGCCCCAGCCCGGCGCGGCCAGCGAGGCTGTTTGCTGCTTTACACAGGCTATCATGTGCTGTGCCACAGCGGGGGACCGAAAATGACTTTATAGTTATTGTTCCTCAAATTGGACACCCCCTTGGAGCTTAGATAATATGAGATGAAACAGCCTGCGGGAGGCTGCAGTCAAGTGGAACAGTGATGGAGGCTTTTTTTCCCCTTCCCAAGAAGAAACATTCCACCTATTTACTTCTCCCGCACCCCTCCTCCTCCCCCCTGCCAGCCTGTTGAGCACAGCCACAGCTGGCAAGGCCAGGGAAGTGGGATAACATCCCCCACGACCCGGGCCACCCACATCTGCCCGGGAGGGAGGGAGGGAGGAAGGGAGGCATCGCACCGGCTGGGCTCGGGGAGAGCCGGCGAGCCCTGCAGAGGGAGGGCGAGGGCGAGCAGCTCCTCACTCCATTTGCCGGGCAGCGGGCTGTGCCAGGGAACGCGATCAGCGGCACAGCAGAGCCATCAGCTCGTGTCATTCGGCTTCACGGAGCCGGGCTGGCCGTGCGAGGGGGGCAGCAGGGAGATGCTGGAGGGAGGAGGCTGCGAGGTGAGAGTGCAGGGAGGAGGCAGAAATAATGAGGGATTCGGGGAAGGAGGATGTCAGGGCTTACAGCTGTGCGCAGGGAAGGCAGCTTGTTATGGAGAAAGGGGGAGCAGGGGCCTGGAAAGAAGGGAAAGAGCAGCCGAGAGCGGAGAAGTTCACAGGAGGCTGCGTGCCCCTGGCAGGGAGGGGGCAGGGAGGAGCAGGAGAGGGACGGACCCGGGTGGAGACGCTCAGCTGGAAGAGAGAGCTGGGGACAGGCAGGAGGGGACAGCGGCACGGTGGGAAGCACTGGGAGTTTGTAAGGACCCCGAGCCTCCAGGCACATGCCCTAAAATCACAGAGTGGAAGAAAGACATAAAAATATCATTCCAAGAGTGGCATTTCCTAGGTTTCCCGAGAGGCTGGGCACTGGAGGGGTTGCTCCTGCCTGGCAGGGAGCAGTTCTGGGGGGCCCACACGAGCACAGACATCCGAGCTCGTCCATCAGCCCCTTTCTTGCAGGGCACGTGGAATTCTTTGTGTTCTACAGGCACGTTGGAGGTCAGGAGGAGCCAGCAGCTGCTCCTGACTGCTCTCTGCTCCTGCAGCCCCGCGAGGGGAGCGGGTGGTGATGGAGGCAGCAGAGGGAGAGCTCCAGCTCTGTTTGCCTTTTCCACAGCAGATCTGATGATTTAAATTAGGTCTCGATTCTTGTTTAAATTATAGTTTACTGTTCTGCGCCCCGCTCAGAAGTGAATTACCTTAAGCAGCAGTATTAATAACACGGTTATAATTAAGCTTCATTACTGTAGGCAGTTTGCTGAAACAAATTGCTGCTTCATTATTATTATGGCACCTTTGGTAAAAAGACATTTCCCCAGAATGCGACCTTGATGCTTTATATAGCAAAAGCCAGGAGATGATAGAGATGTAAGGATGAATTAGCATCTTTTACTTTCTAGATCAAGCTCATTAAAAGGAAAGCAACTCAAGTCAAAACCAAGCAGCCTTGATGGAAATTTTAATCGGAGTGAAATGGGTAATGAATAGGTTTGAACTTTCCCTGACATTTTTATGGCCGTGCTTTATTTGTATTATGCTTCTGCTCAAACATAAATAAATAAAGCAGGGGCAGGGTCGAGGGTGGACGAGGGAGCCACTGCAGAGCCCACGTGGAGCTGCTCCTGCTGCCACCAGCGCCGTGTCCCTGCTGGAGCAGCGCTGCTGGTGGGAGGTGCAGGTTGTGAAACCACTTCCCCACCCTGCTGCCCACGGGGCACCCGAGGGAAAGTTGCTCCCGAGCAGAGGAGGGCTGGCTGTGCCGTGGGTGCCCAGCTCCTGTCACCCTGCAGCACCAGGAGCCCCTGGCAGAGGCAGTGAGCCCCAGGAGAGCTGCGGCAGCAGCCTCCCACCTCCCACCATCCCTGCTGCTCTCACAGCTCAGACATTAATTCCTGCACTGTAAGCGCTCGGCAGCTGAAACAGGACGTTACAGAGGGATGCAAATGGATATTTAGAGCCTGGAAAAGTAAAGGCAAAGCAGTTTTGGAGGAGATGAGATTAAGAGAGCACAGAGAGGAAACATCAGTGTCAGTACATCCGAGGGGGGGCTGGAGGAGGGGGCACCCGGGGGCAGAAACACCCCTGAAGCCCACTCAGAGCTGGGGGTGGTGCTCAGCTCAGCCAAAGGGAGAGAGGAGACAAGCTGGGCTAAAAAACTGAACTTTTCTTATTGTTCCTGCATGCAAAAGAGGTCCTGAGGCCCAACAATTCTGGCCTTCCAGTACCGGAAGGGAGACTGCAAGGAAGTGGGAGAGAGGGCCTGGGGGGCCAGGCCAGGGAATGGCTTTGAGCTGAAGGAGAAGGAGCCCACTCCTTGGCCAGCACCCCCTGCACCCCGGGGTGATGTCCAGGAAGTGTTGGCTCTGCCCTGTGCCCTGCAGCTCTGGCATTTCCGTGCACAAAGGCTCCTGCACTGCCAAGGAAAACCAAAAATGCCCCAAAGCCTCACCCCAAAAGCCATCAGTCCCCCCTGGAAACCTTGGCACAGTCCCTGGCAGCACCAGCTGGGGCTGGCACCCGCAGGGCAGCCGGGCAGCAGGGCTGCTGCTGGTGGCAGTGGCACGGGGAACACGCCGTGTGAGACCTGGGGAAGTGCAGAGTCCAGCCCTGACAACCCTTCAGAGCTGTCTCTGCTTCCCTCCGAGCGCCCCGGTGAGCGGCTGCTCGCGTGCATTGAACCCGTCCTGCAAAGGTCACGGAGCCGTCTCCCTGCCGCTGGCAAACGGGCATTTCCTGGCGCCTCGGGTGACAGCAGGAGCGCTGGCTCTGCCGGGCAGCGTCTCCCGGAGAGACCCAGCCCCCGGGGCAGTGCCACGCCCTAAATGCCTCAGTGGCCCTGAAGGTTCCCGGAGCAGCTCATGGAGCGCATCCCTACGGCAGCTGGGATCCTCCTGGCCCTGCTCTTGCACCAGTGTGCCCAGCCCTGCAGCCACAGCACTGTGGGATCCTCTGCTGTGGGTGCCAAGCAACCCTTAAAAACCAGATTTGAGCCCCCAGATCTCCTGGGACGTTCTCAGCAGCCCGGGCTGACAGCTCCCTGTTACACAGGAGCTGCCCTCTCTGGGGCTGCACCCGGAATCGCCCCCTCCCCACACGTGTGTGTACACACACACTCATTAAACAAATGCTGGCTATCAATTTCTCTGAGTGCTCCCTCTGATAATAGCTGTATTTATCATTTAGCATCTCTGGAAGCGGTTCAAGTTTAAAATCTATTATGGGTATTATGATATTTAATAACCGTGGTTTATTTTTAAATGCAATAAAAAATAAAGATAAGGGGATGTTTTTTAAAGCCCCCTCCTGGGCTCTGAATCCGTCTCTGTCACCAACACGCTGGGTGACCTTGGAGAGGTCGCTGATTACTCCAAGCTGGAGCTTCTGGATGGTACAGTGGGGATAATCACAGGATCCGCTGCCCAGGGTGGGTGTGAAGCCTCCTCTTAATTAATGTTCATCGAGTGATGCCAGCTCCTGGGATGGAAGGGGTGAGCTCTGGCTGTGTGGGGCAGCTGCACCCTCTGGAGTGCCACAGCCAGTGCCAGGATGGGTCTGGCCCCTGTGTTCTCACTCAGCTGTGCCTGAACACGAGAACATCAGCCCTAAATCACCTCCTGCGCTGGCCAGACAGAGCCTGGGCCTGCCCTGAGCTGTGGGACACGGAGAGGCAGCCCCTGGGTGATGGGAACAGGGGGTGCGGGCTCCACAGCAGCCCCATGGTCCCTCCTGAGCCCGCAAGGACCACGGGCTCCCCTCCACCCCTCACTATTACTTTGTTTAATAATTTATTACCACCTGCAATGCCCCTTTCTGCTGGCTGCCCCCCTCTGCTCAGAGTGGACAAACAATCCGCAGCCCTTAATTCAATTTACAGCAATGTCCCCCAGGTCAGCCTGCCGGGGACGGCGGCTGCACGGTCCTGGAGCAAACCAGCGCTGCTGGTGGAAGAGCCCATTGCAGTTAAGCAAATTATGAGGAGGCGGGTGATGTCCTCGGTAAAATAATTCCATGTGAATTATTTATACGGAGTCTGCAATTACACTGAGCAAAACAGTGCATAAAGCACACTTAATTATCCAACCACCTGTTAGGAGCGGCGGCGCAGCCGATGGCAGCCTCCGCCGTGAATTCCCCGCGGGAAGGGCGAGCCGGGGACCCTGCCGGGAGCCTCGGGGCCGGGGGGGGTCGGGGGGGCTCTGCTCCCAGCCCCAGCCGCTGGAGCACTCGGGGATGTTCCCAGAATCCAGGAACCGCTCCACTGCAGGCCGATTCCTGATGGTTCTTTTCCTGCTGGAAAGGTCCTGTTTGGATTCTGAACGTGGCTGGCGGTTGTTTTTCCAAGCTAATGCTGAGCAGAGCTTTCAGTGAAAGGATTAGCTGCTGCCGTTAGTCCCTGGAGGCTCTCGCAGGGCAAACAAACTCTCCTCACCAGGAATCCCAGGCGGGAGTCAGCCTCAGGGAAGGGAAATCCCCTCTGCTCCCGCCTGCTCCCGCTCCACCCCTGGACAGAGATTTTCTGGGTGATAACTCTGCGGTTTTGGCAGTCCCTGCCCCAGCAGCACATGAGCTTTTGGCCCCCAGAGGCCGGGCCACTCCTGAGTGGTTAATGGAAAAGAAACGAGTGCTTTTTCTTTAAAGATTTACCGCGTATAAATGTATGAGAGTATTAAAGGCAACAATTAACTTTATTGGAAACTTTATATTCTCCAGCCTCATTAGAACTGCCAACAAGATCTATTATTAGTATTACTATGCAGATAATGTAATAAAAAGGGTATTTAAAGTGGATACTTTTGCACTGAAATAAAATAGCCTTTCTCTGGTGTTCTTCCCGCCTCTCTCCCTTTTGCCCTGTGCTGCATCAGAGACCTGGACCGAGACCCAAATCCTTTTTAATCCCTTTTCCCAAACTCCCAGCCAGCCCAGTGCCCCTGGAAGGAGCCAAGGAGCTGCAGCCCTGCTCCCATCCTGCCTTTACTGCTGGAATCAGTCACTGCAGCCACCCCTGGCCATGCAGGTGAGTGTCACCGAGCTGGGAACTGGAGGAGGAGGAAGAAGAAGAGGAGGAGGATGAGCTGCTGAAATTATGCTACACAGCGACCTCACAGCACAGGTTCAGGTCTAGAAACTGTCAGGTTTCCTTAAATAGCCCCAAGTACTCATTAAAACTGCAGGGACAGAACAAAGGACTGACATGTTTTTGCCAAAGATGACCCTGATAACCCAAAAATATTGTCCGTGGGCAGCTGGAAGGGGAGTGATGGAGGTTAAGAAAGCGCTCGGTGGCGTTTGGCTTTTTACGGCAAATCTGGGAGCTTTGGAGGAAAAAAGACACATTTCATCAGCCTGTTTATTTAATGGATCCCCTGTTCTGTAGGGAAAGGTGTCAACAGAGAATTCCTCCTGGCCAAAGTGGGTTCAGAGCCTGGTCTGCCTGCCCAGAAGGAGAGTTAATAATGCTGGTTTTTCCCCTGTATTTTAAGACTCATCTCTCACCTCTCCCACACGTTGGAAAAACCCCAGGGAGCAGAGAGTGGTGCCTTGCTCAGCACCCAGCTGGGGACCCAAAGACTCCACTGGAGCTGGCTGGAAGGGAGAGCTGCAGTGAACAGCAACATTTCAGCTGCCATCAGTGTCCAAGGAGCCCCAGCACAGAGCAAGAGGTGCTGGGGGACCTGGGCCATGGATTCCATCATCATCACAGAGAATCTGTTTCATTTGTGGGTTTAAATTTTCAATAACTGTTGGAGCAGAGCTGCTCTCGGCTCTCAGCCACTCCATTCACACCCTGCTTCAGCAGGAGTCCCTGGGGCAGGGGATCCAAATGTCATTTAAACAGCTCATTTCAGCTTCCTTTCCTGGTATTGGTGCAGGGCAGGGGCAGGACAGCTCTGCCTCAGGCCGGGTTCCACCCATGCCTGGGATGTGCTCAGCATCTTCCATCCCTGCAGGCAGCGAGCCCTGGGGTGCCAGGACAGCAGGGCACAGGGCAGTGGGTTTGGCTCCGGGATCCAGGATGGGCAGTGCAGCCCAGAGGGTCCCTCTGCCCTCCTGCCCAGTGCCAAGGCAGGTGTGGCAGCTCCTCCATGCCCTGAGCAGCTCCAGCTCCCTCCGCTTTCCATCACCTTTATTACACCCTGCAGCCTAATTAACAGAGAGGAGCCAAAGGACCTGAGAGCAATGATTGTAATAAATAATCCCTTGGCCACCGTGGAGTTAACGTTCCACCAGGGTCTCCTCCTGCCCCCTGAAGGAATGGCAGAGAGGGAAGGGAAATGAAGCCTTGCAGTGAGGTGTGGAGCAGTGCCTGGGGGAGCAGCTCTCCTCCAACAGCTCCTGCCCTTCCTGCCTCGCTGCCCCCCCAAAACCTTGGCAGTGCTTTGACTCGGCATCCCGGGGCTGGGATTTAGGGATGGTCCCGGAACTGAAATGTGAAAATCAGTGTGTGCCAGCTCATCTCTTCCAAAGGGGCTGTTCCAGAGGGAACAGGACTGCCACATCTTGGACTGCCACAGCTCTCTGCTTCTCCTGGCAGACTGCAGCTCCCAGCACAGCGGGGTCCTGTTCCTCCATCCACGGGAACATCCATAGCCAGAGAAGGAGCAGCGTACGGGGCACTGGGATCACTGTTCTGCTGAGGACAAGGGGTCTGAGACTCCATCCTACCTCCTCCTCCTCCAAGGGAGGAGGCAGAGGATGGTCTGGACACTTCACTAATCCCTGCACATCCCTCTTTCCCGCGGATCTCTGGCTGCTTTCCCGGGAGAGCCCGCGCTCCCCGCGAGGCTCCGCGGCTGCCGTGGGACCCCGCGCCAGCCCCGAGCAATTATCCACGGAGAGCTGGGCTGTGCTGATCATTTGTTAGCTCCGCACATATCCCTCCTAATTATAAATCTCAGCTGAGATTTGCATTTTTATGAAATGCTTGTGCTGGAAATCTTTATGGAAAAACGCACATATTAATTCCATCTAATCTCGGGCATTTCGGGTGCCGTGAGGAAGCGTTTGCAGGGAGCTCCAAAGCCACAGCTCTAATTCTGCAGTTTCACCAGAGCATTCCTCCAGCTGAAGCTGGACATTTATCTCCTGAGCCAGAGCTGATGGAGCCCTGCAGAGCCTCCAGCCTGCTCCTGGGACACTGAGCCATGGCCAAGCCCTTCCAGCGATGCTCAGAGCTCTGTTGGCTGCAGGTGTGGGGTGGAGGTTCAGGAGTTCAGGAGCCACCCCAGCCCCACCAGTGTCACTGCATGAGCCACGTCCCACTCTCCAGTTATTTTCTGTTTAATCCACAGCAGCGCCTGGAAATGCTGAAACCCAGCGTGTGAAGCCTCAGCATCTTGTGCAAGTGACCTCCTCCCCTCTGCTGGGGACTTCTTGAGTGGCCCTGTCCCACCTGAGGCTCAGAGACAGCAATCCACCAGCAGTTTGTATCTCCTTCCAAATGCCTTTGTCTGGAGCCAAAGGGGAAGCAGATTAACTTTTCCTCCCTGAAATATGGCAGCGGGATGCAGGGGAAGAGAGAAGGCAAATAAGCCCAGCAAAGTTAAGCTTTCTGCCCAGAGCTGGAGGCTTAGCAGCACAGATTACAGCAGCAGGTGAGGGGCAGCCTGGCCTGCGCAGTGTAGGCTGCAGAAATCCTGTTAAACTGCAGAGGAGGGTTGGCCACAGCTCCCAGCCCTGGAACGGGGAGCACAGCGGGCTGAGGCACGGCCTGGGAGGAGAGCAGCTGGGGGCCAGCTCAAGGAAAGGTCAAGAGCTTCACTTCTTGCCTTTAATAATTTATGAGGTGCCCATCTTCAAAGGAAGCGGTGCCAGGGACAAAACCACGTCCACGGAGGTGTCACAACCTGGGCAGTGGGTGGGTGCTCCTGGGAGCAGCGTCTCTGTGCCCTCCTTCAGGTCTGGCTCCCTCAGCACCCACCCAGCCTGCCTGCCAGGGCCACAGTGCCCGTGAAGTGCCTGGCCATTAGCTGCTAAGAAGAAACTAATTAGCTAATCAGTTAATATTTGATCCTTTGTGTACTGGGGTCTGGCTGAAGGCAGTGCCATCACCACCACTGACCTTTGGAGGGGGACACTGCCTTTGCTGGGTCCGCAGGACGAACCCCTCCCTGGCCTGTGGCCACAGTGATCCCGGGGTGTCACCTCTGCAGGTGTCCCCTGCACCCAGCACAGGCCTCGGGGGGCACTGGGTTTGGCACAGCACCCTCTGCCCTGGCCGTGCCACAGCTGCCAGGGCGGCAGAGGATGCTCTCAGACAAGAAAACTCTCACCATCCTCATCCTCCTGTCGGCGGCACATCCCCGGAGCCCAGCCCAGGCGGTGCGGGTGCTCCTGTTCCCTTTCCTGCAAAGCCGAGCCAAATGTTCACTTTTCCCAAAGAAAACCACGCCGGAGGGCCCCCTCAGTTACCCCCAGGGCCGCACGGGGCCGGGAGCAAACGCGAGGCTTTCCAAGCCCGGGAAGTGCTGCCCAGCTCCCGATGCACAGGATTGCCAGATGAGCTTTAGAAAAGCAGCAGAAGTTTTCCAGCTTATCCACAGTGAATCTCCAGTCCCTGCGAGGTTTGTCCTTCACTAGGAATTAGAGGCGAGTTTGCAGTGCTTTCCTGCGCCATCTGCCCCAGCCGTAGTTGGAATGCAGGGTTTTACTCCGGCAATCAGGAGGTAATCCTGTCAGCATCGCTTAGAGAGCCCGGCTCTGTCCTGCCCATCTGATGCTCAGTGCAGCAGAGGGAAAATCACGGCTCCCTCTTGAAAGGAGGGGAGAAATTAAGGTTGACTTTGGCACAGGAAAACAAGCAATCCAGAGATGACAGTGTGCCACAGGAGCTTAAAATAAGCATCAACTAATTCAAACAAAAACAAATCTGCATTGAAAACAGCCTCTTCCCCAGACCACATTCCCGCTTTAAAGTGCCTTTGAAATCTCCCCGGCGCATTTACAACACGCTCCCCCTCCGCCGCTCCCGCTCGAGCTGCTTTGCTGTTTGCTGGCAGGCAAATGAGGGCTGAAGCCTGGAATGATGTTTTCTTATTAGTGCACATGCAAATACTAATAAATAGCTCCCCATGCTGCGCTGGCTCCCGTGCCCCGAGCTCTGCCCCCGCTCCCGGTGCCCCCTGCTCCATCCCAGCTCCTGGCACCCCCTGCTCTGCCCAGTCCCCCTCCCGCAGGCAGGAGAGGGCAAAGTGACTTTCAAAAAACCCCTCAGCACATTTTTAACTAAGGGCAGAACCCAGCTCTGCTCTGTAAGGGGCATGACCCAGGCTGAGCTTCAGCTCTGCCCCTCCTCATCGCAGCTCTGCCGAGGGAGGGCTGCCAGCCCCGCCAGAGCAGCTTCTCCAGCAGCAGCAGCAAAGGAAAGCAGCAGGAAATCAGGCAGCCATCCTCGGTGGAGCTGATGGACCTGAAAACCACCTGCAAATGGGGATATTTGGGCCTCCTGGCTCTTTGGTCTGTCCGGGCTGCAGGATCCGAGCTGGTGCCGCTGTTTGCCAGGCTCTGAAGGAGCCAAGGCTGGCACGAGCCACCTGCACAAGGCTTGGAGCAGCCTGGTCTAGGGGAAGGTGCCTCTGTCCATGGCAGGGGCGTTGGAATGAGATGATCTTTAAGGTCTCTCTGACCCAAACCATCATGAGATGATCTTTAAGGTCTCTCTGACCCAAACCATCATGTGATTCTGTGGGTCTGTGATTTTCCTTGCTAGCTCCAGGTTTTGGAGCAGATTATGAATTGTTTGATATGGAATTTCAAATGATCACTTAAGTAGCTAATTAGCTCGTAGCAACTTCGAGCAACCTGGGTGTAGTGTGTATTTAAGTGTTTAATGCCTTTTTTTTCCTCTCTCTCTTCCTTTCTAATTGGCATTTAATTAAAAGAATAAATAAAAAGAAGAAAAGCAGCTTTGCCTGGGCTGCTTGGGTTTAAATATTAAACTGCTTGGGTTTAAATATTAAACAGTTTGGGCCCTGCAGCTGAGGGGAGGCGGGGGGGGTGGCACCGGTCCCCAGAGAGTCAGACCATGTTCCCTGCTCCTGGGTGGCCAGGCAGCACCTCTGGAAACATCAGTTACAGCCCTGCCTGTTTGCCACAGCGGGTGAAGGGCTGCCAGGAAAAGGCAACGTCCCGAAGTTTAACTTTGCACATCTCCATCAGAGTTTGGGTGGATTTGCTGCCAAAAGCCAGCCAAAGTGCCTGCCTGTGCATCCGGAGAGCCTTAATGGGGCAAAGGAAACCCAAAGTAACATTTGAAAGCTGGAAGATGAAAGTAGATCACAGGGCAAAGATCAAACAGTCCAGAACCACTTCTGAGCCTTTTAGCGCTGTGGATTATTAGCATTTGAAAGTGAAGAGCATTAGTGGAAGCAGAGGATGGGGGGCGAGGGCAGGAGTTTCTGTTGTGCAGAGAAGAAGTGAAGCAAGTGACAGCGCAGGGGGAAGGATTAAATGATCCAGATTAGGGAGGCTCCCAGCCAGGGCAGGCTGAGCTCGGCAGTGGGGCAGTGGCCCGATGTGGCCAGGAGGAAGGGAACTCGTGAGCCACGGGCCCTGCCCTTCCCTGGCTTTGGCTCCTTGGCACGGACCTGTCCGTGTGCACTGCCCTTCTGCCCAGTGCCAGGGCGGCAATTGAGTGCAGTGAGGCGTGAGGAGCACCCGGGCAGGGCACCCCGGGCACCCCAGCAGCCCTGGGCACAGCCCTGTGACCCTGAGGAGCACCCAGGCAGGGCACTGTGGGCACCCCAGCAGCCCCGGGCACAGCCCTGTGACCGAGATTTCAGGTGCTGGGTTCCGAGGGAGGCAGAGCCACTGGTGTGTCTGCAATAAACACAAAGCTGCCTGTTCCCAGAGGAACTTGCTAATCCGGGAGACTGCTCAGTGCAGTGTAGGCACCCAAGGGCTCTACACATAGCTCTGACTAAACTCCCCATAAAATCAATCCAGCCTTTTCACCACTTTTGACAGGGTGTTCTAATATTAATCTACTCTCCTTGTCAGTCAGCTCTGCTAACAGAGGCTCTAATGATCTTTAACCAGGCACAAGAAACACTACACAGGTGGGTGGACGGCTCCTGCATTCCTCCAGATGGAAAAAATCCCACCCTTTGCATTGCTGAAGGGTTTGCATTGCTGCCAAAAATAATCATCCTGTAATTATTATTGACAATAAAGCGATGAAGATGCAAAGAGCAGCAGGGCAAAGCTGGGCCCAGGCAGTGAACACATTTCACCCCTCACACGCCACAGGGAGGGGCGAGCAAAGCCAGGGCTGGCCTGGGGAGATGCTGGGGAGGAGAAGGTGCAGGGCGGGCGGTGCCAGTGACCGACAGTGCCCGGAGGCACGGCAGGATGATGAGCACCCTGCTCTGCATAGCCCCGGGGGAAACTGAGTCCTCTCAGTGAAGCGCCTGCCCCTCTGATCAAAACTATTCCCTTCCTCCTGCAGTTTCCACGTCTCTGACTCAGGGCAAGCTCATCCTCCTGACAGCTCGCAGACACCTCGGCAGACACCTCTCCTCTCTCCCGCTGTAATTAGGCAGGTCCAGAGGCTGTGGGTCCTGGCAGGATGGAACTGCTGTGCGACCAGAGGGGCTGGGAACGCTCTGTCCCCCTACCCAGGTGCCCACTGCCCTCACACCCAGCCCAAACCCAGCCGTCCAGCACCTCCCCGCAGAGATCCGGGTACCGCTGCCTTCCCCCACATCGATTCCTCCCGGAGAGGTGCGACCCCCATGGGGCAGGGACTGCCAGACCTCATCTAGAGGTGTCAAACAGGCTTGGTTTGTTGCTAGATGTGTCTTAAGTCTAATCACAGACTGTGGCCAGATTTTTCCAAGCAGAAATAGGTGTTTTCTCGCGTCTGCCCTTCCCGGGCGCAGTCACAGGCAGCTGCATGCCCCCAGCCTCCACGGAGCATCCCTCACAAAACAAAGCATCACAATGGACACAGGGCAGAGCTGGGTTGATTTCAGCCCCGGCCAGTGTTTATTTATTTATTTTATGCACTGGGGGATGCTTTTTCTACCAAGGAACCTCCCGGGTTTGTAGCAGGTGTGTGATGGCGAGGCAGCTGCCTGGGGCTGCAGTCAGGCCCGCAGCCTCTCCTGCCCTGCCGTGGTTTTGCTGATGTTTTGATGACTGTGCTGCAGCCAGGGCTGCTGGCTCTGCTGACTCAGCCCCAGCACCGGGGGCAGCAGAGGTGGCTCTGCTGAGGGGGACATTTGGCCGGTGCCTGGGACACGAGCAGGGAATCCAGCTCACCATGCTCCTGCCTCAAGCCCTCCTACTCCCCTCCCAACCTCGGGCAAGGCTAGGGCAGATTTTCCAGCAGCATGAACACTGCTGAGCCCAGAGGGGCCGAGCACGCTCCCCTTGCCTCTGCTTCAGTCAGGCAGAGCAGATCTTTAAAGGGAGATGCTGGAAATTGGAGAAGGAAAAGGGATCATGATCTGAGCTGGTGGTTAACGAGCCCCCAGACCCAGCCAGATCTTTCCCTGGATTCATTATAGAGCAAAAGGGATCACAAATACTTAGTCAAAATTAACGTCTCGCAGGCATCGCTGGGAAATCACAGCGACGTGGCCTGAGGAGCACCCTGCTGCTGGAAGAGGAGGTCCTGGGCAGGACTGCACTGCCAGGATGTTCCAAACAGCTGCAGTGCTTTGTTTGCATCCCCCCTCCACACAACTCCTAATTATGTACCTTGTGATATGTGAACACACTTGGAAAATGGATTATCCCCCCCAGCTGCTCACTGCCATGGCACAGCCTTCCCCACGGCACAGCCTTCCCCATGGCACAGCCTTCCTTCCCCCACGGCACAGCCTTCCTTCCCCCATCGCACAGCCTTCCCCGCTCCTTTGTGGCTGCTCTGAAGTGTCATTGTCCCCCTTCCCCTCCCAGGAGTGCCCTGGGTGGGGAAAGGATCCCTCCGGGCAGCGGGGAGATGAGCTGGGCTGTGAGAGCAGCTGGGCAGAGTTCTGCCAGAGTCAGCCCAGCTCGGGGGATCCGTGGATTGAACAAGGCTGACCGACATTGCAGCTTGCCTCATTCAGCAGCAGGATGGCAGGAGGGAGCTTGGGAGATCTGCAGACCCAAAGAGAGGACACATTAAGGGGATTTATCTCGGCCTGACAGGACCAGCGTCTGCTCCTGCAAAGCCCTGGAGCTGACACCCCCAGGCACAGCCCCAGCCCAGCCCAGCTGGGTCACTCAGCAGCAGAGGAGCTAATTTGTGTGTCCTCTCATTTTTCAGCACTCGGCGTCACTCGGACAGCGCCGTCCTGGACGGGACCCGGGCAGGAGCAATCCCCGAGCATGGCACAGCCCTTCCCTGACCCGGGCCGTGGGACAGGCACAGGTCATGCCCAGCTGCTGTGCCCTGCTGTGCCCTGAGGGGCCCCCAGCCCCTCGCTGGGCTCCCCCATTAACAGAGCACCACTCCTCTCCCCCGCGGGGCGGGCAGGGCGCCCTAATGGAAGTTTCAGCTCAAGCAGCAATGACTTTGACCGTGCAAAATTACACTCTATTCTGGCCAAATTAACTAGGTAATGCCTTGCATTAGTGTAAAATCCTCCATCAAACCATGAAGGCTGCCGTTAAAACCACTCAAGGCCAGAATGTGTGCTGGTGGGGGAAGAGGCCTGCTCAGTGAAGGCCAAGAGGAGGATTTTTCTGCTGCTTTGCACTTCATGGGCAAAGCAGGGCTGGGAGTCCAACCTGCTGTGCTTGGGGGTCCCAGCCCCACCTGGCCCTGCTCCCTCTTGGGCTCCTCTTTGCTGTGCCCCCACTGAGGAGCCGTGGGACACACAAAGGTGTCCACAGGATAGGCAGGAGCAGGTCCTGCTGGTAACCTCTGGCAACACCCCCTCAGCAAAGGGAAAGGGAAGAAACTGCAGAAGAACCTATTTGTTTTGCAATTATGGCTGAAAGAAAAAATTACTTGGGCTAATTAGGCCTCTCTGAGTACGAGGGCCTGCAAAATAAACCCCACGTCACTACTGAGGCCTGTGCGAGTCCCTCTTGCACTTTATGTGTTTAAGTGGAAGTCTGGAAGGTCAATATACTGTGTAAATTTTCACAAATTTGGCTAAGCTAAAATGATTACTCTAATGTGTATGCAAATTAGCTTAATTGATAATGACTTCTCTGGAAATTTTAAAGGGGGGGAATTATTCCAATTGTGACAACCCTCTAAAGTGTTTCTTCACCCAAGAAAGAAATGATATCTTGACAAATTAAAGAGAATATAATGAAATCAGATTAATTAAAGCTAAGACCAATTAGCAGACACAAAGAGAGAGGGAGAGATTTACAGAAGGAAAATTCACTAGAGAAAGGCTACGAGAATTCATCACCTTTCAAGATGTTTATATCCCTTCCTTTTCTTTGGAGCAATGAGTTCTTTGCCAAGACGAACGCCTGGCTTTGCCCAGGGAGGGTTTGGAGAAAGGAGGGGAAGGGAACAGGTCTGGAGGTGACAGCACTGGGGATGAGGGTGCAGGAGAGCAGTGCTGGCAGCAGACTGGCACCAGCCCAGTGCCCACCGCAGCCCCTGCCCCTGGCACACCCCGCCCACGGGCACAGGGAACATTAATTACCCCAAAATGGGAGGCGGCACCTCCAAACGCGCCGAGCCACCACCATAAACCTCACACAGAGCCATAAAAATAATTACCAGCAACACCGTGTGTAATATCCTTGTGTGTCATCTCTCTCCTGTTGGCAATAAAGCTCCCTAACACATTAACTGCGAGGGAGGGCCCGTTATTCACCCTGTAATTAGACCGTGCTGGAAAACTCTTCCCGTGGAAGCCGGCGTGGAGGGGGAGACTGGGAGCACTGGGGTGTGGCAGGGTCCCTCAGCAGGTGCTGGGGAGATGGAGGGGTTGGCAAGAGGCACCCAGGGATCCCACAGTGGCAAACCCCCCAAAGCCTGCCCTGGGCCCCCACAGAGGAGCCCCCTGGGATCCATGCCCTGGGATCCCTCAGGGGGCTGCATTCCCCAGCCCAGCTCCATCCCCACCACCCCCTGGGCACACACAGAGCCTGGCTCACACGCTGAGGCTGAGGCTGGGGGCCCTCTCTGTTTGTAGAACTCCCACATGGATTTTACAGGCTGCAAACTGTGTGAAAGTAAATTAACTTTACTTTTAAATCCAATTCACAGCCCTCATCTCGCAGCCCTGCTGATCCCCTGCTACCCACAAACACAGTGGTCCCATAAACGCCCCGTCTGTCTTTCCACTGGGGTTTTTTGGCCACCCTCTTTCCTCTCTTTCTCTTTTGTTGTCATTTTGTCACCTACAAAGACAAGCAGCAAGACGGAGGGAGAAGCTGTGCCGTGATCTCTCCTCGCTCCATTTTCCTGGGCAATTTGTTCAACTTTAAAACATTAAAGGCAGGCTGGGGGGGCTGATGTGTTTTTTTCAACTTTGTCTCTCATTTGTTAATTGTGCTCATCAGTGAAAATCATTCATGGCAGAGCCGGGGGAGAGAACAAACCCGAGGAAGGAGCTGATCATATGCAGAGGAAATAACTCAGATGTGAAAATACTTCAGCCGGGGAGATTGCGCTATTTATTCACACAAGTGTCCCGCTGTGCTTCAGAAACGCCGTGATTTAATGAGGTGCTGCAAAGGTGTTTGTTATTATGGAATCCCATCCCTGGGTGCTCTCCCCACGCGCTGAGGAGAGGCCTGGCAGAAGTTCTGACTCGATGCCTTATTGAGGATTAGAGAATCACAGGACCACTGAGGCTGGAAAAGACCTCCAAGTTCATTAAGTCCAAGCTGTGACTGATCCCCACCTTGTCATCCAGCCCAGAGAACTGAGTGTCACCACCAGTCCTTTGGACACCTCCCTGGGCAGCCCCTGCCAAGGCCTGACTGCCCTTTCCATGGAGAAATTCCTGTTGATGTCCAGCCTGAACCTCCCCTGGCACAGCTTGAAGCCATTTCCTCTTGGCCTGTCCATGTTCCCTGGGAGCAGAGCCCGACCCCCCTGGCTGTCCCCTCCTGTCAGGAGTTGTGCAGAGCCAGAAGGGCCCCCTGAGCCTCCTTTTCTCCAGGCTGAGCCCCCCCAGCTGCTCCTTATGGCCTTCCTCAGCTTCACTGCCCTTCTCTGGACCCACTCCAGCACTTCAGCGTCTTCCTTGAAGTGAGGAAGGAAAGTGAGATTTGGAGGCTCTTCCGTGCCGCTCCTGATTCCGAAGCGCCTCTTGAACCCACTCCAGGGCTGCACTCCCGAGCCAAGCAGAGCTCGTTCAGCGCAGACGCCGAGCACGAGGCACCGGGAGCTTCGGGAGGCATTCCTGGGAGCGGCTGTTCCTGCTCTCTGCCCTGCATGGAGGAGCCTGGCGAGGGGGGCACGGGGCAGCCAGGGCTGCTGGGCTCTGCCCAGACCCTGCCCAGTGCCTGTGGAGGGGACTGGGGGCTGAGCAGCCCCTCGTGCTGCCCCAGATCCCCCGTGAGCCCGGCAGGAGGATGCGCATCCCCGCCGCGGCTCCCCGGGACGAGCCGCCCTCCTCTCCAGGGGCTGGAGCACCACGATTACTCCGAGGCCAAGCAGCGCTCACCGAGAGCGTCTTCCAAGTTTCATTTTCCTCTGTAATGGAAAATGCAAGAGCGAGATTTCAGCCTGTGAGCCCTTCTCTGAAAAAACAAATATCTTTCCAGCGCTGGACAGCCTGCCAATCAGGCACAAAATTGCTGGCTTCTCTTTCTCCCCTGAAGGAATGCCTCTGCATACAAAGATACCAGGAAAACTTCAGGGCCGCAGGATAAAAGGCCCTTCTCTGCCTTTCAGAGAGTGATTTGCAATGCATTGCTTCAGCATAATTTCCCATCTTCAGCACTCACAAAGGAAGCTCTGTTGCTATCTGAGAGTTTAATAATTTCTCTCCCCTCCACCTTGCATTTGGAATGCATCTTCCAACACCTCGACTCCTGCTCTCCAGCTGGGCTGCAGCTCTGCCCGCACTCTCCCTCTTAGGTAGAGCTAAAGTGGTAATAAACCCACAGCCTCAGCATTCAGAGGACATCCTAAACCCGGGGGCAGGCAGGACGCTGGGCTGGAGCAGGGACATGGCACAGAGAGCCCTGGGACACCAGCGCTGGCACTGAAACGAGCCCCCAGGAGCTCCATCCTTTGGTCCCACCACGGGTCTCTCTGTGGTCAGAGCAGCATCCCCCATCCCAGGACAGCAGTGGGCCCATCCCCACGGCGTCTCCACACCCCTGCTGCACCAGCCAGGACCAAGCTGGCTGCCAGGTTTTCCTCCTGGGCTTTGGGTGACACCAAGCAGTTCTGAGTGTCCTGAGAGGGAACTCATCACCACCTGCCTTCAGCCCGGAGAATTTGCATGAGTTATTCCCCAAAGCCTGCAGTCCCCACAGGACATATTCTTTATCCATTTAGCCAGGAATGCAGCTATTAAGAGCCTGCAGACATACAGCATTTGCAAAATTAGCACAAGAGGCTCCAAATAATCCATAAATCCATCTGTTACACGAGCCACGTCTGATCATCTCTTTTCCCTGTAGCTTTCCAAGGGGAAATGCTACAATTCCTCCAGCAATGGTAGCAACCATTTTGTGTGGTCAGGCACAAACCCCCGCTCCCCAGGCTGGGAAAGGTGAATCAGGAGACACCAGGCTGGAATCTGTGCTGCTCCTCAGCCAGTGCCCGCGCAGGGACCTCTGCATTCCAGCATGAAATAAATGTCCCCTGGCTCTCACTCACCGGCGCCTGACCCTTTTACATCCAAACGCATGCAAAG
Organism: Ploceus nigricollis; assembly: GCA_013399945.1. NCBI lineage: Eukaryota > Metazoa > Chordata > Aves > Passeriformes > Ploceidae > Ploceus > Ploceus nigricollis. The sequence goes on from VXBC01013337.1 coordinate 328,664, forward strand.
GCTTCTCCCGTGCCAGGCAGCAGTGTTTCCACAGCCATGGGGGGAAGAAGCTGCTCCATTATTTATCTGCACAGTCCTACAAAGTTTGGCCCCAGCCCCTGGGGAAGCACGGTGACTGTGCCACATCGGGCACCCCTGGCAGCCAGCCAGGGGATGGAGTGTTCATTATCCCTGGCACAGACGAAGGGACAGCCAGAAACAGGAGTAGGAAGGGCTGGTGCCCCCCTCCAGGCCCCCACCTCACCACCAACCCCCGGCCCTTGGAGCCCCCGTGCCCAACGCAGACCCCAGTGGCCGCTGGTGTTTATTTTGGGCACAGTTTGGCTCATACTGTACACACATAAATAATTCAGGCCACTAAAGGCTGCTGCAGCAGCGACTTTCCAGGGGATTTCATGTTCCAGTCCCTCATGTTCCTGCCACAGCAGAACAGAGGAATTACAACTGGGTGGGAAGGAGCAGGTTCCCCTCTCCAGCTCCTGGGCTGGGCTCACCCTGGGAGCTGTGGGCACCTGACAGGCAGCCAGCCATGCCAGAGGCTGCTCCCCGCTCCCGCCTGCTCCTGGGGCCTCTCCTGCAGTCCTTGACATTTCCCTTCTCAAGGGGCAAGTCCCTGGTGCATCCTCCCAGAGTAATTGCGAAATTATTATGGTTGGTGTTTTAATTTAAATTGGATGGAGAAATGTTGTACTGCGGCTGCCTCATTTGCTATGGATTTTCACTTAACCAAATTGATTAGTCAACCAACTAGACTTACCTTGGAAGTTGTAATCATTCATTATTAGATCTAATTTTCGTGTCGCTCCCAGACTGTGCTCAGAAATGGAAGTGCAAGGACTTTAACGGAGTCAGGGTGGAACCCTCGGAGCTGTCACTGCCTGGCCAGGGCACGGTGCCAGTGCCAATGTGCATCCCATCCCCTTCCCGGGATTGTCCAGGCTGCTCAGGACTGACCATGAATACGGCAACAAAAGCGTCCCTCCCGTGGCTTATGGTGCAAATTAATCACTGCAAGGAAGGAAACATCTTCCACCCAACACATCTTTCAGAAAAATGTGTTTCCTGACACTCCAACTCTCCTGCTTGCACCAGGTCTCGCTCACAGCACGCTCTGGGTGCTCAGAGGGGCCGGGGGAGATCAGGGAGAGCAGGGACAGATCCAGCCCCGCGGGCACTCCTTGGGCTGCCAGCACCAGCACTGTCCTTCCCAGGGGTGGGGACAGAGGTGCCTCGCAAACTGCTCTCCGTGTGCCCGGCTCTCCGGGCAGCTCTAATTGCTGCCAGGCACCGCAGAGGCCACTGCCTCTTTAAATAAACAGGCTGCATGCCAATTAATACCTTTAATTAACAGAGAGGACTTGCTGGAGGCGCTCGGACTGGCTCTCCCAGATGGACTCTCTGCCTGTTGGTCTGGACGCTGCAGCTCTGCCAGGTCAGGCTGCCCGGGACCTGCTGCCCAGGCACTGCCCTGCCCTGCCAATTAAAATGCCTGCGAGGAGGAGATACAGCGGGTGGACGGACAGAGGGACAGCGAGGGACAGCGAGGGACAGGTGGCCCAGCCCGGCCTCCTGCGGACCGCGGGGAGCGCTCCAGGACAGGCGCGAGCTCCGCACCTCCCGCGCCTCGGAGCGGGCGGAGGCGGATCGTTATTCAAAGCGATGTATTAACGTCTCCAAAAGCTTTTAGCGGAGGCCATTATCCCCTGCCCCGGGGATCGATGCGTTTTAATTCCCTCCGAGCTATTTGTTTGCCTTCGCTCCTGTTTTTCAGATGCAGGAGCCACCTTTAACGAAACGAGGGAGCCCTGCGAGAGGCGCGCTGCTCGCTGCTTCTTCCCTTGAAACTACTGGAAGTTCATTTTCAAAGCAGGGCCGTTTTCTTAGAATCGATGCATATCAACCAAAATCAATAGTTACTTTACGCAGATGGGCCGAGACACCTCAGCGATAGCACTCGGTGCCATCGGTATCCAAATCTGTGTGCTTTTCAACAAGTCAATGCATTTAAGCAGCTGCTACTGTCTTTTCACTTAAAAATAATCTCTTTGTAGATGAGGCAGTTCCTGGCCATGGAGCCCTGCTGGCAATTTGGGGACCGCAGCTCCCCACCCAGGCAGCTCTGCCCGCGCCAGCAGACCATGGATGCTCCTCCCAACCCTTGATTTAGCCCACACCAAGGTGCCCAGCCCTGCTCAGCATCCCACAGGGGACCCGGGAGCTGCTCATGCCACAGGCTACTGCCGCTGGGCGCCCCTTCCCTTCCTCCAGACCCCGAGGGGCTCTGCTGGAGCCCCCTGAAGGCCTCGCTGCCGGTGCTGCCCGTCGGGTGCCCAGCGCCCGTCTGGAAGAGCATCCCAGCAGGCCACGTCCTGCCCGCCGCTGGCTGTGTTGCCATGGAGAAGGTTTCTGTGCCACCGGCGACACAAGGGAAGTGGCGCTTCCCCGGCTCGCCTGGGATGCAGCGCTAACGGCGAGGAGGAGGAGGAGAGCGGGACCAGGGCGCGCCTCCTGCCTTCCTTCCTCGCAGGGAAGGGACAGAACACGCGTGTGGCCGGTCTCACAGCTCATCCCTCGTCCCTTCTCTCACCCTCTGCAGCCCCCACGCTTCACGCCAGGGACGCGCGAGCGGGGTGGGTGACACCCGGCACTGCACGGCTGCCCCCGCCGGCACTGCAGCCCGCTCGGCTCCATCAATTCTCATTTGCTCTATAGCGTTTGATTTTTGAGCGTCTCCCAGACACTTCCTCACTTTACTACAATTGATGGGATCATGTGTAATTTGTAAATGATGTTAAGTGAGGTAATAACACTCTGGGAACCGAGTGAAACTCATAAATTATTAAAAATTACTGCCCTGAAATGTTACTACTTTGCTTTTGCACCTGACTGATGGCTCGCACGCTGTCTTCTCTGCCCCCAAGACCTTCAATCCCACTCCTGTCCATCCATTACCCCTGCACGGGAAGCCGGCGGGGGAAGTGAGGGGTGAGCCAGAGGAGCAGCTTAGCCAGCACTTTCCTCTGCTGAACTTCGGGAGCAGCACTCCAGAGCTCTCATCTTCCCCGAGACCTGCCCGGGAGGCTCCTGCTGGGTTAACAGATCCTCTGTGCTGTGCCCGGAGCTTTTATGTCGGTACAGCAGGACTGGCACTTCCAGCGGCCCTGTCCCCAGGCAGCCAGGAGGGAGGGGCCCTCCTGCTGGATGCCAAGCACTGCAGACCCCCATAACAGCAACTGAGGGTTTGGATCCCCTCCTGCTGCACAACGGCAGTGCCACAGCAGCATCACACCCCGGGGAAGCTGGCACTCCAGGGGGCTGGGCACCCCTGGCACTGCCAGGCCTTCTCAGGATAATTTCTTGGGTAAAATGGGATTTTTCTGGAAACTGCAGTGAGGAACTGGTGCCAGCTGCAGCAAGAGCAGCAGTGGGAGGGTTTGCTCTCCCACGCAGGCAGAGCACAGCACCACTGCTGCTCCCGGGCCATGAGGATACTGAGGAGGAGGCTGAAGACTGAGCTGCCCGTTCCCAGGGAAGGAGCAGGCTCATGCATTTTTCAGGCCTGGGGCTGCAGCCCGGCCCCCCGCAGACATAATGACTGCGCTGGCCTGGATGCAGAGCTGGCCTGGGGGAACATCTCCTGCACTGGCAGAACAGACAGAGCCCGGTGAGAGCTGAGCGTTACTTATAATTTAACTTATAATTTGCTGCTCAAACCCAGTGGTTAAAAGTGGTTAGGTGCCAGCATGCCTTTGGAGGAAGGAGCAGGACAGGAGAGAGGAGAGCTCGGTGCTTCCCACTTCCCAATCCAGGGCACCTGGAAAAGCCTTTGCTCAGGTTCTGACCTACTTTGCATGGCAGAAGCCGCCTCCATCATTGACTAAAGGAGACAAAATGGCAAAATACAACGCAGCAGGCTGTGAAAACAGAGAGCTCATTGCTCTGCACGGCAGCCAGAGGCAATTTGGGAACACCACCGTGGGTACTGAGCACAGACCCTCTGCAAGGCGAGGGAAACCAGACTGGGGCAGCTTCTCCCTCATGCTCCAGCACCCCGGAGGTGCTGCCCCATCCTCAGCCTGTGCCTGGCTGCAAAATCATCCTCGAAATGAAATCCTCAGCACAACGGCTGCTGAGGGGAAGCGCTCCAATGAGAGGAGAAAGCGACTTCCAGAGCCGGCGGCAGACAGGGCCCAGGTTACTATAAAAACGTTTTGTCAAAACTTTTTCCCTCCCACAGAAAACAAGGTTTTCAATCAAACCCTTTCTGGTTGAAAGCAATCTGCTTCCTCTGAGCAGCTTTCCAGACCCAGCAGCTTGGGCCAAAAACGTGTCACTTCTAAGCCAGCACTTCTCTCATCTTTCAGCAGATGATTTTTCACTTTCAGCAGAGTCACGAACCATCCCCTGACGGGCACCAGGCAGGTCACAGAGTGCAGGCATCCAATGGGATGTGATAAGGGAGTGGAGAATCCCCCTGGCAACTTCTCCTCTGCCTTTCCCTTCTCCTTCCTCTGCATGTCTCACCCAAAAACCCTCCAGCATTCCAGAGCAGGAAGAGCTCACCTGCCTTTGAGGGGAAGCCAAGATGGGAAAGGCAGGACAGAGCTCTTGCCTGTCCCCAAAATCCATCCTGCCAGGTGTGTGACAAGTCGAGCAAACACCCCAGAGCAAAGATCTGGGCACCATGGGGGGTCAGGGTGGGTGCTGCATCCTGCCCACTTCACCTGTCAGATCCGTGCAGCACCTCATGAGTTGACAAATCCCATTTTTGGAAGCAAATTGCTTTTAAAATTAATTTAATTACTATTACAGCACCAAGTTTTTGTATTGGCTTAATAAACATAATCAGGTTTTGCCCTCAGCCTCCTTCCCTACTCCTGCTTCTTTCCCTGACTTGGGTAATCTGGGGAGGGGGAAACCCAGGCACAGATTGAGTAATTAACGTTTCAGTTGTTGTTTGTTAATGATACACGTTTTAATTACCCGCTGACTGTGCCCAAGCGCTCGTGTGGGCCGTGGGTGGTGGAGGAGGAGCNCTGCTCCCTCCTCCCTCAGCCAGGAATTGTGCGTTGCCGTGGAAACGGGCGGATGGGGCGCTCACCATCTCCTTGTGCCACCGCAGCGGGAAGAGCTGTCAGCTGCCCCAGCCGGTGCCCCCCAGCCCAGAGGGGAACCCAGGCCTCCATCCCAAACCTTTGGGGCCCAGCTGGGCCATCTCCCGGAGCCGAGGGGCACCTCAGCAGCACTGGAGCCTTTATCAGGCAAGCTTGCAATCGAATCCAAGAGATCCCAGCTCAGCCTGGCAAGGGCTGTGCTCCACTCCCCGTGCTGGTTGGCACTTGTTGTATCACCTGCTTGAAATTTTTATTAATGAGGTCCCACGTCAGCTCTTCCATCACATTGTCCAGGACGGATGCCCGCCTGACAGGGCTGTAATTACCCACATTATCCCATTGACTCCTTGGAAACCACGCCACGAGGCTTCCTGCAGCCTCCCTGGCCGGGACACCCGGTGAGTGCCGTGCCCGCTCCCGGGGCCGCCGAGCCAGCGCCGTGCCCGCTCCCCCACCGGCAGCTCTCTGCCAGACGCAGCCAGCGGGGCTCTCCGGCCTGTCATCTTATTAATTCCTAATTTCCAATTTGCAGGAGGAGAGAACCTTAGCCCTCCATCTCGCCAGCCCAGCAATCACAGCGATGAGCCAAGTATCTCTGGACAGTCTTTAATTTATTTCCCGGCGCACACGGACACTGCTGAGAGACTTGATGGCACCGGCTTAAACATAATAAATTACTCAAGTATCAGAGATTAGTTAATAAAGTGTCAACCGCTTGTAAAGTGCTGCTTTGTCAAAGATACAAAATATTCCTCTGTTTCTCGCAAGATAAATAGCTCCGAGGGCGGGAGGAGCGCCCATCTCCCCGGGCACGGCCGCCTCGGGAGTGGGTGCTCCGGGCAGGCAGCATCCCTGCCCGGGAATGACGCCGCACCTGTCCCACCCCGAGGAACTGGTTATCCCTGGACCAGGGACAGGCTGTCCCTGTCCTTCTCCCAGCTCCAGCACCTGCAATGTCACCAGCACGGCCGCCTGCCCTGCCAGCAGCCTCCGGCCCCAAGGACAGCAGCACAGGCCCTGCCCGAGCTGCTGGGGTCCCCTGGCAGCACGGGAAACCTTCTGCTGCCTCCAGGACGGAGCCAAATCACCGCTCAGGCTGAAAATTCCCTGTGACTGGACGCGGTTTGGAGCACATCCCAGGCAAACCGAGCGGAACCCGGGCCAGGCACCCGCGGCACGGGCTGGGAGCTGCCAGCCTGAGCACCGTGACCCGCCCGGGGCTGCGGCTCCAGGTGAGGCAGCACGGCACCGAGCCCCCAGCCCTTCCCCTCAGCTCCCACTAATCCGGAGTGCTGTGGGAACCCTTGGGCAGAGCCAGCACCTCACTCCTGGGGCAGCATCGCCTCGCACAGCCTGGGCACAGGGTCCTAGAGGCGCCGAGACATGGGCAATGAGATTAAACAGTCTGTTCCCAATGAGCGGTGTGGAGGCTGTGCAGGAAAACTGAGGCATTGGCAGCTTCGAGGTGTTGATGTAACGCCAGAGTGGAGCTCATGAGGTATTTCTGCCCTTGTGCTGCTTGATTTAATTACCAGAGAACAGAAAATGTGGATGGAGAAGGGTAATTACAGAGTGAGGGTGGATTACTTGGGGGTAAAAATATAAAATATTCTCAAGGGAGCTCTGAGGAGCCCTGTGTGATGCCCAGCACTGCCCAGGGCTGCTCCCACTGGGCTGGGCTGGGGGATGCTCAGGGCTCGAGCTCTCCCTCGCTTCATTGCACCCCAGCAGCTGTACCCGGAGGAGATAAAATCCTCAACGAGGTTTTCAGATCCCCCGTGCTGTGGTCGAGAGTCTGCAGGTTGTGTTTGGGCTTTTTCATCGCTGTGGAGCTCCGGATTCAATCCAAACGCACGAGCGATTTCCCGGCGCCGGGACCGCGGATCCGCCGCCGTCCGCCTCCCCTCTCTCCGCACAGATCCCCTGGCTCCCCTCTCCCCGCACTGATCCCCCTGGCTCCCGGCCCTGCACACATCCCCTGGCTCCCAGGCAGCTCCTTCCCTCCGTGTCCCTCGGAGAGCGCCAGCGCTGGCGCTGCCGTGTCACAGCGGCTCTGTTCATCCCATTGGTGCCGAGCCCGCCGCCGCCGCCGCTGACTCACACCCGGAGCCGTCCAGCTCCTGGCAAATAGCTAATGAGACGCCGGGTTTCGAGGGAAGATTCCTTGGCAGGCCAGGCTCAGCTGGGATGGCATCCCTCACCTTTTGGCCGCCCGGGGCTGGTGCAGGGACAGAGCCCGGTCCGCGGGTCCCCGTGGGACAGCATTCCCACGAGCTGGCTCCTGACAGGGCTGTCCACACCGTGGACCGTGCTCGTGCTGGTTCTGTACGGTTAGCGGGGACTGTCCCAGCCTGGGAGGGACATTCCAGGTGCCAGCACTCCCCCTGACCAAGCGGACAGCTCAGGATATCCCAAACTGCTTCCAGCAGCGCCCACCCACCGCGGCAGAGCATAAACCCCCCATTCCGTACAGAGCGAAACAAACACCGGAATAAACCCGGCCTGAGAGTCCTGCAGAGCTCAGTTCCATCACCACCCAACACCAGAGGCCGCGATGGGGACAGGGACAGCATTCTGACACTGCTGTGACCGAGCCCACCTCAGCCCCCCGTGGTTCTCCCCTTCCTCTGCGGCTCCCCGGCCCTGCCGCGTTGCTAAGCGATGGGAAGAGCAAACCCAGCCCGACCTGATGCAGGCAAACCCTGCTGGGCTGGCAGCGGTGCCTCAGCACACGGACGGTGAGTCCTGCATGTCCCTGCGCCCTCGGAGCCCGTGCCAGGTGTCCCCCTGGCCATGGAACAGGGCCCCCTGGCCAGGCAGTGCCATCCCTGCCGGCCCTGCTGCCACACCCGGCCCGATGTGCCCGGGGCCGGGATCAATGGGAGCACTGACACGGCCGCGCTGCAGATCAAACCTGCCAGCCCTGTTTACACGGCGTGTGCCTCCCAGTCAATAATCCTCGTTGGGAAGATCTGGCGTGTTTGCTCGATGCAACCTTTGGGGCTGAGGAAACCACCAGGGCTCGGAGAAAAAAAACATTTTACACAGGCTTTCCTTATTTAAGCCTCGGCACAGTAACAGCGGCGTTCCTGCTGCTGTTTCCTGCCTGGCACAGAGGGGGAGCGGAGCTGGCTCGCAGGGAGGGTCCTGCTCCTCAGGAGCGTTAATCACCTGCTGCAGAGCACTGCCTGGGGACCAGGGGTATGAAGGGAGCCGGGCTCGCCGCTATCCCACGAGGAGAGGCAGAGGGTGGTGAGTGGGAAAATGCTGCTTTGTGTGCTTTACACGAGGCCCTGACTGGGCGGGTGAGGCAGCACAGCCGGGAGCCCGGCTGGGATCCTGCACCGGGCTCAGCAGCCCTGTGCCAAACAGGGGGAGAGCTGTGCCAGGGAATCCCTGTGCCAGGGAATCCCTGGGTGGGATGGGGAGCTCGGGGTGATTCCCTCGGGAATGGGGAGCACTGCCCTACAGGGGCCACCAGGCCCTGGAGAAGCTGGGACAGAACTTTCTGTGTGCTCAGCACCTGCAGGGACAGAGGGGTTATTCGGGAGCAAAGGAACATTCCCTGGCTGCTCCAGAGCCCCTGGGAAAATCTGGTTCCACGTATGCAGGCAACCAATATGATATCAGAAAAAAGCCAGGGGAGGGGGAGCTGACTGGCAATAACCCATGGAGTTACTTTGCGAGGAAATCTCTCTTTCCAAGCGTTCCTTCACACGGGCTGACCCTCAGGAAACGCCAGGTGAGGATTGCTTCCTGCAGCAATAATCCCAATCAGATTAACAAGGCCCCAGATCGGATTAGCGCCAAAACATCCTCCCGTGAAATCCGGAGAATTCCAATCACATTTTTGAGTAAACTCCAGCCAGTTAGGCGAGGATCTGTAATTCCCTTGTGTACATCTTTGCATGCTTCAGTAGAGTTTGTGGAGTCTATTTACCACATCTAAGACCAATTTCCTTCCCTTCAGTTGCTTTGAAGATAATTGAAGGTCCTTGCATCGTCTGCTTTCGAATGTAAAAGCCGGCTAATGTCGAAATCGATGCTCCCCAGTTAATGCTGCCTCTCCGGCGGCATCGAGCGCTGTGTAACAGCCCTGGCTGGCTGGATCAGCAGATCCTGCCTGCCCAGGTGCTTTGTTAATCAGAGCAGGCTGGCAGCGAGCCCCCGACCCTCCGGTAGCACCGACTCTATTGACTTGTTAAACGGAATTAAATATTTAATAGCGCACTTTGCAGCTCTCGGGGCTGCGCTGCTGAGCCCGGGCTGTCCCTCTGCCCACGGGGCGTGCTGAGGGCACCAGGTCAGTGCCACAGCCAGCCTGCCACCACCCCCTGGGCCCACAGAACACCGAGCCAGGTTCTCCAGAGGCTGGGATGAATTTCATGGGAAGGATTCACCAGGAACTGCTGTGACAGGGCACAGGGAATGGCTTCCCAGTGCCAGAAGACAGGGTTGGATGGGATATTGGGAAGGAATTCTTTCCTGCGAGGGTGGGCAGGCCCTGGCACAGGTGCCCAGAGCAGCTGTGACTGCCCCGTCCCTGGAAGTGTCCGAGGCCAGGATGGACAGGGCTTGGAGCAGCCTGGGACAGTGGAAGGTGTCCCTGCTCATGGCAGGGGTTTGGAACAGAATGAGCTATAAGCATAAGCAGGGAAAGAAATCCTCAGGAGGTTTGGAAAAGCAGCAGGAGAAAAAAGCTGCCTTTGGGGAGCTGAGCTGTCATAAAAACAAAGCTTTGAGGAGGAGGAAGGGCCTGAAATGTCAGGCTGGAACAGATGGAACGCTGCCACAGTCAATAAAACGTGTGACCCGCGTGTGCAGCTGGAACAGGGCTGGGCTGGGCTGGGGTTTAACTCAGGGACTCTCCCCGTACGTGTCCTTGTCCCTCCCAGCCCCGCACAGCCCCACAGAGCCCCCGAGCCCTCCTGCCCCAGCCAGGGGAGCTCTGCCCAGCACCAATGACACCGTTGTCCCAATCAATCACTCTCGGGGTGCCCTGAGCCCCCCCCGCCCTTCCCGGTGCCGGTGCGGAGCTCCATTCCTTTACAACTTCCATAAAGTTTATGGCACGGCAATGAAAACTCATTATTTCACCTGAGCCTGCGGGGCATAACGAGCCATTGGGCACCTTTATGAGGGGCTGTAACGAGGCCCCCCCACGCCACCCTGCAGAGCCAGAGGGATGCACGGCAGGGGTTAGGGTGGGCTGGCTCTGGGGACCCACACGCTGCAGGAAAACCAGCGCTGTGAGAGATTTGGGGAGGAAATTCCCAAATTCAGGCATCGCTTGGGAGATATCCTACAGGGCAGGTGTCCGGATCCCTCTTTTCACACTCACCTCTAGCAGGGCAGCCAGATCCTGGTATCCCTCCGTCTGAGCCACCCCAGCAGGCTGCTCCTCTTCCCTGCCTTCCTCCAGAGGTTGAGGATCATCACCCAGGAGCTCAGCGAGGGGAGGAGATCCTGGGAAATGCTCCGTGCTGCTGACAGCCTTTCCCATCCAGCTGGCTTTTCCCCACACTGGGAAATGGGGCTCGTGAGCTCACAGTGTGGCTTCTGCTGGTCCAGGGGAGGCGTTGGTGGTGGCATCTGCTCGTGGATAACATGGTGCTTTCTGGGACACTCTTGGAGGGCATTAGGAATGGCACCAAGCTTTTCCTGCTCAGTGTTCCAGGCTCTCTGGGACGTGGCTGCTCCAGCCTCACCTGCGGAGGGTTCTCCAGCCTGGCACAGAAAGCTCCTCACCAGAGCAGGCAGCCCTTTCCCCTCTCCCTGCCAAGGCACTTGGGATTGCAGCTGCAGGCAGAGCAGTGTGCAGAAAGCTCCTGAACACAGGGAATGCGTCTTTAATTGTGCCCAGGCCTGACGTGGATCCCCCTGCGTTTGTAGGTACCTGCTCTCGGCAGGAACACCCTTGTCCTTGTACGGCTGAATTAGGGTTGGGAAGTGCAAATGTGGTGTGGAAGTTAATTGTGGTCTAAAAGACACTCGGAATAAGAAGAGGAGTGCAGCTTCCTTTTAACTGGGGAGAGGATCCTGCTGGAGCTGCCAGAGCCCCCTGGAAGCCGTTAATGTTTTAACAGGAGAGCCAGGGCTGCCGGAGCCTGCCCCGGGCTCTGCCGCTCACCAGGAGCATTCCCAGTCCTGGCTGTTTGTAACCAGGACACAGAGGGTGTAAATGTCTCCCAGCCCTTATTTACAGCCTGCTGGCGGCAGCCTGCCCTAAACCCCGGCACTGAATGTCCGGAGCGGGCACGGGGAGCAGGACAAGGCGAGGGAAGGGAATCCACGCCAAGGAACGCCGATCAGCAAGGAAGTGAAACATAAAAGATCTTCCTTCGGCTGCTCCATCCCTTCCTGACCTGTGGCTTTGTGGATCCTTTGCTGTGGCAGAGCCAGACCATAAAACCAGGGAATTACCAGAGGCTCACAGCTGGAGAGGGCACAGAGAGACAGCCTGGCCTCAGGGCTGGACTTGATTCCCTCCTGGAGCTTGGGGTCCCTGGGGGAGCAATCCCAGCTCAGCCCAGGAGCCTGAGCTCACACTGTCCCCTTGCCACCTTTGGGATTGGCCATCTCGTGGCTTTGGGGTCCCTGGGTGTCTCCAGAACAATAAAAACATTTTAACCTCCATCTTCTCCTCCTCGGGCCAGCGAACAGCTGCTTAACAAAATGGATCTGCAATAATTTTGCTGCATTACTTAATATAGCTCTCGGCTAAAGACATAATTGAGTTGGTTCACTAATCAATCTCTCCATAAGCAGAGATTTCATTCTGGGGCCCATTTATAAGTAAAAATAATAAAAATAGAAAGCCATGCTAAAAAGCTGTGGCAACAGGGCCCGGAGTCCAGCTAGTCTGAGCCTTTACTGGGAAGGTGCTTGGAAGAATCACCTGGGTGGGATGCAGCCCTGGGAAGCAGCAGCAGTGGTCACTGCTGAGCCTCCTGGTGTGTTTCCCAGGACAGAGGAAGAGGGGGAAACGTCAGGGGTGGTTTTTGGCAAGGCTGGCGCACAGAGTTGCAGTTGTCTGGCTTTATCCAGGATCGGGCACTTTCCCGGGACACAAAGCACCCAGGCTGGGCAGTTCTGCAGGACCAGGGGAGTCAGACACGCTCCTCCCTGCCCCATGGATGAGTTCCCTGCGTTCACACCCCCAGGTGGGGACTGGAGCCCGCGGGAGCGAAGCTGCCGCAGCCCAGCCTGCTCTTGGCAGCTCCACGTCTCCCTGCTTCCCTTCCCGCGGCACTCCCCGCTCCCAGCCCGGTGCCCCGGCAAAGGCGAGGCGGGCAGAGCCAGCGCAGCTCCTGCTGCGACCTCCCGGTGTCCCGCCGCGAGTGCCGCTGCTGCGGGAGCCGCTGTCGCACGCGGAGCCGACAGCGACAGCCCTGCCAGAGCCGGTGCTAAAAGCTTCCAAAAATAACCCCCGAAGCATCTCTGACTCAAGCGTCTAATTCAGGCGAAGGATTGATCCTCCTCCAACTGTTGTTTCACGGTGTTAAAAGCAAGATTGATTGTAAATTTATGTTGTAAAAGTGCATCATTATTTCGGCGCATTAATGCAGCGCCTTTCTGTGCAAATTGATGTTATTTTTATGGTGTTGTTTATGGGCTTGAATAATCGGATTGATTCTTAATTTCTGAGGCGCTGTTGGGAACACAAGAGGAGACTCCAAAGGCAGACTCCATCCCGGTGGGGCCACCAGGACTGTGGTGACATTGGGGTGCCTCCCGGAGCTGCTCCTTCGGTCGCCATCGGGGATGCTGGACCGCTGGACCGCAGGAGTGGTTGCCATGGCAAGAGCATCCCTTGGGGCCAAAATGCAGATGTTGGATGTGCAGGGCTGGGAGCACCCCGGGGATGGGCTCCTCCTCACACCCCTTGGGGTGGCCTGGGCTGGCTTTGGCCGGAGCAGGTCGGGGATTGCTGCCGGGGAGTCGGGAGGGCAACAAACGGCTGGAGGCAGCAACGGCTTCCAAAGGCACCACTGGCTGCAGAGCCAGCGCCTTCCTGCAGCCAAAATCCCAGCCCTCAGACATTCCTGAATCTGCTGGTGCTGGCAGGGATCCTCCCACCCACGGACCCCAGGCAGGTCTGGAGAGAGGGAGCACAGGCTGCTCCCCGCCTGTGGCAGCTCCAGGGGAGGGGACAGAGAGGTCATCGCCGCCAGAGCCACCCCCTCGCTGCCATCGATTTCCAGGTGTACAAACAAATCCTGCCGGGCCGCTGCCCATGAATAATGAATTCCACCTGCCCACACCCGGATCTCCTGGCTGGGGGCTGCTCCCCTCCATTTCCTACCGTATTTTCCCTCCACCAGCACGGCCAGCCCAGACGTGACAGATACAGAGGGTGAGAAGCCTCTGCTCCTGCAGAAGAACTTTGTTATGAGGCCATTTAAATCATTCTAATTACTCCAGAAACACACCATTAACTTTGCCAATGAGGTCTGCAGAGGGGAGGAAGGGAAAAAAATAACATATATATTTTTATATATGTGTGTGTTTATATATATATATATACACATGGAATATGTGTTCTGCAGCTCACAGGAATAACGCAGAGGAAAAAGAAGGGCAGGGAGAAAACAAGCAGCAGCACAATGTCCTGACATCAGGAATTCAGAGTTCATTAGAAAAGCATTGATTGCCACAGACTGATTTAGCACAGAGCGTGATTCCGGGCATACAGTAGAGCCTGCAGAAACGCATTGTAATTCAGAATTAAAAACCAACAAGGAATAGCAGCACTGCAAGGAGATACCCAAAGCACTGCTCCCACTCCTGTCTCCATGCTGGCAGGATTTTGCCCTGCTCAGAGGCACGAGATATCAGATGGGACTGCCCTGGCTGGGGAAAAATCAGCTTCTGCTTCCCAGGGTCAGCCCAGATCTCGCTCTGTTGGAGGCAGACTCCCCCCTCGGGCCCCGAGTGTCCCCATTCCGGAGGAGCCATCCCTCCAGGGAGCCCTCAGCACCCAGCAGGGCAATACTGGCAGGAATGAGCTGGATTCAGGACCGATGCTGCTCCCTGGATTTCAATTCCCTGGCTTGAAACGAGATTCCAGCCGCTCCTCTGCTTTCATTTGTGTGACACTGGTGCAAAATGAAACTAAAACAGAAACGTCCCACTTCACCAGTAATTTTTGAGGTATTTCAGTTGAGGCCGGCCCCTGTGTGGGTCATTATTTCCCCGGAATGCCCCCACATCCAGGAGGCAGCTCCAGGCTGTCCCTCAGTGCAGGGCAGGAGATGAGGCTGTCACCAGAGAGGGGACACTGCATCAGCACTGCCCTTACTGACAGCTCATCCCCCTGCAGGTGATCTCCACACTCTCCAGCGGCTCAGACACGAGGTTCCTGTCCCAATCGATGGTGGAGCATCCCTGGCTGGTGCTGCCAGGACGTGGGGAAGGGAGGGGAGGTGGGGACCCCCTTCCCCGTGTCCCCACGGCCCTCAGAGCCCGGCACTCCTTGGCTCTGGCGCCGTGTCCGGCGGTGCCAATCCGTCCCTCACATCCTCACATCCCGTTTCCAGCCCGGGATCGTGGGGTGTGCTAATGAACGTCATTTTTCCATGCGTTCCTCAGCTGTTAATTACTTCTCCACTGCGTTCTGCACCCCACTGTTAATTACGGCGCAGTTTGGCACCAACCCGGCCCGGGGCTGGGCTGGGCTGGGCTGGGCTGGGCTGGGCTGGGCTGGGCTGGGCTGGGCTGGACTGGGGGACAGAGCACATCCCGGGATATCCCGGGCACATCCCGAACATATCCGGGGCATATCCCAGGGCACATCCCAGGGCACATCCCAGGCACATCCCAGACACATCCCGAGCTCATCCCGGGGCACATCCCTCCTCTGCCCGGGCTGGGAGGGGTCGGGAGCACCCAGACCGAACCTCAGCATCCGGCCAGGACCAGCATTAGCATTGAACACCTCGCTCCTACATTAATTGTGACTTTAATCAAGCAAAAGACAAATCGCCGCGGTTTTTAAAAGTGATAAAAAATATGGAGTTGTTAAAATAATAGTTTCAATTCCATAAAATCCATTCCTTTTTAGGGAGGGCAGAACAAGCTCCCTTTGATGGCCCACGTGAGGAGCGTGGAAGGGGTCAGCCAAGGGCAGGGCTGTGGGACAGTGATGCTGGCCTTTAATGGACCAGGAAAATAAAGGGGACAAAATTCCAGGGAAACGGACAGAATTCCAGGGAGATTCACTGCCCATTCCTCCTCTGGCCCAGCAGAGTCCAACCAGAGCACGTGGCCACTGGGTTCTCCCTTCCCTCCTGCCTCCCATCAGCCCCTCTGCATAATCCTGAATAAACCAATCTTTTGCTAAATGGAAAACCGGGAGATCTTGGATGTGAAGCGACACTTATTTATCCTTTTACCAGACGGTCTAATGAATAATTTCATGTTTGCAAAAGCTCATGTTGAAATTTGAAGACAAGAGATATATTGCCAAGGCGGCTGGGAGACTGCGACATTCATTTTGTGCTGAAAGATTTACTTAAAAATTAGATTTTACAATTTTAATGCCTCCATTCTTTTCTTTAAATAAGCTGTGAAATGCAGTTAATTAGACTTAAACCCTAGAAGCTCAGACATTTGGGCTGCAGCATCAGCTACAAAAGAAAACACTCTTTTTCACTTGCAAATTAAATCTAAATTTATTAGGTGGCAAAGCCTTCCTTCTCCCACATGGAGCCCTAAAACTGCTGGGATGGGGGGCCAGGAGCAGGCCCAGGGGTTCCCCCAGCAAGGCCCATGGGGCTCCCCCAGATGTGCACAGGGAAGGAGGAAAAGAGGGAGAGAGGCAGAGCAGGCTCATCCACTGGATGCTCAGCTCCAGAGCTGGGAGCTGAGGAAGGGCGGTGGGCTGGATAACGATGGGGAGCAGGGGATTCTTGCCCCAGCAAGGACACAGGGTCCTGGCAGCCCCACAGTGGAGTGAGGCTCTCCCAGAGCATCCCCACCTCAGCAGGGCCAGAAGCACCAAGGACCCAAAATGAGGAGATGACACCAACCATTCATGAGACCTCCCCTGGGATCTGCCTTTTGTCCACCTGCAGCCACCTCCCATTCCAGGCACACTCATTCACTTCCCAGGAAAAGCAGGTAAATGGCAAAGACCCCAATGAATTCATCCCTGGCAGCTCAAAACCAAGCTGGGTCCCTGGAGGGAGGGCTGGTGCCAGCCTGGCTGCTCTGAGCCGGGCAGGACCGAGCACGGGTCACTCCCAGGTTTGTTCTCACCTTTCACGGGGCACCACGGGGGCCACATCCCCGAGGGGAATAAATGACAGCAGCTGCCCACCACAGTTTGCTTAGTCCTGGCTAAATTAATTTTTCACAGTTTTTAATGGGGGGCAAGAAGGTGCAGGTTTGGGGGGTAACCCCAAATGAGAGAAGAGGGGACACGAGTGCTCTGCTCTGCCAAGGCCCTCAGAGGAGGAGAGAGGCTCTGCGATGAATCATACCTATATACATTTCTATTTTTATATATTTATATATACACCCCCAGGAGAGCACACACAGGCAGCAGCAGCTCTGAATCCCCACCAGGGCAGGGGTTCAAGGGTCTCCTGAAGGGGACAGGAGAAGGGTGACAGCACAGCAGCTGTGGCTCAGCCCCAGCAGCCCTGCGTGTGTTTAAGCAGCAGGCAGCTCTGGAGGGGCGCAGCGGGTAATTGGGAATAGCCTCAAATAAAAAAGGCATCTCGGGGCCCCAGGGGAAGTCTCTTAAAACACGGAATTATGAATGGTGTTAAACCGTGGAAGACAAAACGATGTCTCTGTTTAGATGCTGAATTTACAGTAAATAGCAAGCTCTCCCTGTGGCTGCTGCTGTATTTATTAATGTTGTTTGAACACTCCATAATGCCCGTGTTCAAAGGGGCCGCCAAGAGCAGCACAGATTCCTGCTGCCTCCGGGAACGGGCCGCCCAAGCCCCAGGGGCTCCACCCTGCCCAGAGGCTGAGGGCAGCTCTTCCCCAGGCCCTGCCTGGGACAGGAGACCCCTGGCTCCTGTCACCTCCTGCCCACCTCTGTCTGGGGTTTCACCAGAGATGACAAAACACAAATTGCCACAAATTGACAAAACACAAATTGCCACAAATTGACAAAACACAAATTGCCACGAGCGCTGCATGCCTGGGCCGTGTGTCAGCAGCACCCTGGGATAGCGCAGCAGAAGGGTCTCAGGATAACGGGAGCCTCTTCCTCTTCCATGGGGCTGGGTGGGAGCAGCTGCCCGTCTGCAGCGTCCCCAGAGCTCTGGATATCGCCTGTCATGCTGCCACCAGCAGCCAGCACCTCTGAGCGAGGTGGGGTGTGCAGCTCCAGGAGGGATAACCCAGAGCTCCTGACCCGGGCACAGCGGGGCAGGGCAGGCACCCAGAGTGCCTCCCCAGAGCCATGGAGGGATCCCACCTCAGGGACAAGGCCAGATCAGTCATCAGCAATGCCACCAGGGCTGATTAACCAGTGAGTGCCTTTGGTCCCCAGCCAGAGAGCAACTGGTTAATGAGAGCACTGCCAGGGCTGCCACGCTCCGAGGGACACGCGGGGCTGTGTGCCATCTGCCTCCCAAGCCCAAATGGTTAACCAGGAATATTCATTCTGTTCCTATTAAGTATAATTACCCCCTAATCTGTAGGAGCCTTTTATTTCTCTATAATTACAGGATATTTAACAAATAAGCCAGGGGAGGGTGGAACTGGGGGATGGGGCTGGGTGCAGAGCTGGGACCAGGAGCAGATGCCAGTGGCACAGGGACCAGGGAGTCGCTGTTTGCTGTCCCTGGGCTGGCTCAGAGCTGCCCAGGGATGGCTTCTCCCAAGGAGGAGCCCGGCTGGGAGCACCCCTGCCCAGGACAGGCCCTGCCTGGCCCTGCAGAGCTGCTCTCTTGCCCCGGGGCACGTTAGCCTGCTCATCTTTACACAGCTCGGTTCCTGGGATCAGAAGATTATCCCTGCCTAATTTACAGCCCTGATTTCCCCCTTGAAGAGCCCAGCTATTCATTTAGCTTATTTATTTGCTGCCTCTCTCCCTGCCTGGCCTGCACCAGCTGCCTGAGGTGTGATGGAAGAGGCTCCACCAGGAGCTGCCAGCAAGGCCCTTGCTGTGCAGAGGGGCCTGGGACGGACCCTGTGTCCTGCACCCCCATCCCATCCATGCCCACCCCACACCCTCAGCCCTGCAGCATCACATGGGGCTCCCAGCACACCCAGCCTTGGTTTGGGGCAGCCCTGGGCTGTGGCTCTCCCTGGAGATGTGCCCTCACTGTGCCCACAGCCGTTATGTCACACAACTGAAGCACCTTTGGCCAATTGGTGTTTTAAATTTAAAAAAAAAAAAAAAATCAAAGGCATAATTGCTTAATTTAGAGTGATTTATTCCATTAAGAAACTCTTTACCATAGGCCTTTTTTAGATGTTCAAGTGTATTTTTCATTAGTGCTGCATAATAAAATAATTGCAGACATAGGATGGGATTTCTCCTTTTTTCAGAAAATTGAAATACAGAAAATCTCCCCTATTTTCCGCCCTTTTTGCTGTTTCTGACACAAGTCAGGGGTCAGCCAGCAGTGACAAGGGGATGCCTCAGACTCCCTGCAAGTCGGGGATCTCCCTGTACCCCTGGGTGAGACCCCGAGGGGCTCCTCCAACCCAGCTGTGCCCCCTAACCTGGCAGGTGGGCACATGGTGCCAGGGGTGCCACCTCAGAGCACCCACAGGAGCTGGGACACTCCGGTGTGGCACACACGGGAACCCCGGTGCAGGGACAGAGGCGAGACTGAGGATGCGGGTGAGGGTGAGGATGAGGATGAGGATGAGGATGAGGATGAGGATGAGGATGCTGCGAGTGGACACTGGCTCCCCAGGGCAGCAGTCCTGCCTTGCCCAGGCTCCTGCCCCGCACCGGGCACACGCTCAGGGTGTTTCGGGTGTGAAACGCCCCGCGGGTGTCCCCAGGCTGCGGGCAGCCAGCGGGGGCTCCCCGGTGCCAGCGGTACCCTCGGCACAGCCGCTCCAGCCTCGCACGGAGCCGAGGAGAAGGGAAGGAATGGGCTGAGCTCCCCCTCATGGCTCCCAGCGGCAGCGCCGGGGCGCCGGGAGCAGCGGGGGATGCTGCGGGCACCGCGGATGCTGCGGGGAGCGGGGGTGCGGCTGTGGCTCCATCAGCCCTGTGCTCTCGCTCTCGGCCAAGCAGGAAAAGCGCTCGAACGGCACCGAAACACAGTCAGGGCTCTCCAGAGTCTCCAGGCAATTTGCACACAACAGGGAGCGAGAGGAAAGGAAGAAACCGTAAATAAACACGGCTGAGCTTCCTGGGTGCTGCCGAGGATGCGGGAGGTGCAGGCAGCTCCCGCTGGGGCACAGAGATTTGGTGATGGTTGGGCGAGGACCCTCCTTGGGCACGGCTCTGCCGTGGCAGCCAGGGCACAGCAGGTGCCTGTCTCTTGTCCCTGTGCCCACTTGGCATTTCCAGGCCATCCCATCCCCCTGACCATCCCTGTCCCCCTGCAGGATCGCACCGGAGCAGAGTCAGAGCCTGAAGGCACTCAGGTCTGTTTTGGAAATGCTGAAGCATTTGGGGGAGTCGATAATTTTTCCCTCCACATCATCTTGGCCAGGGCCTTTTGCCACATTCAGTCTCAGCAGTGTTGATCCTCCACAGAGCCAGTGGGGAGCTCCTTTGTCAGGTGTTTGGAAAAACACCCAGTCGCCCACACCTCCAGCCACCAGCTGCTTTCCAGAGTACACCTCGTCTCTGTCCCTGGATCCTTGCAATTTATTCTGGGAAAAGCTGCCAGCTGCATCCACAGGGGTCTGGGCAGGACAGGACTCAGGAGCTGGGCATCCCACAGGAAAAACTGTGGCTGTGATTCTCGCAGCGCAGACAAAGAGGAGCAGCAGGCAGGTGCTCCATGGAGACAGCGGCTCCCAGCTCCCGCATGCCGGGAATTTAATGGAGTTGTTTGTTTCCCAGGAATTGCCGGTGTCAGGTGGCATTTGAGGGGCTGCTGTCGAGCTGTCCTTTAGTGTCAGCCCTGCATTAGTTTCCATTAACTATTCAGGGAAAACGAGAGATCCCATCAGGAGGGAGAGATGAAATCCCAGTGGAAAACCCAAGACACCACACTCCCCTCTGGCAAAGGGCAGTGCCAAGCGTCCAGGTAGCACCACCAAAGACAAAACCAAGATATTCCACAGCAGCTCAAGAAGAGAGAAACCTCCCTGCATCCCCTTCTCCTCCCTCATTCATCACCCTCCCATCTGGAGAGGGGTTTTATTTTAGCCATCAATTTATTTCCAATCTGAGGCTGGAGCACAAACCCACCAAAGATGCCAGGGCTGGGAATAGATGGAGGAGCCACAGTGGCTCATAAAAAACTCCTGTCAAAGACCATGGGACAAGAGACCTGCTGGAGAGAGCCTGCAGGACACCAGTGGCCACAGCAGCAAACATCCCCCCTCCTCCTCCTCCTCNTCAGCAATGGAGATTTATTTATTTGCCTTCCGGATCGCCCTGGCTCACCTTGGGAAGGCAACAAAAGCTTGCAGCAACAATTTATAGGGAGATAAGGTGGAGGGGCTGGCAGGGAGGGCCCGGCGTGGGGAGCTGGGTTTCTCGGGGAGCCGTGCCCTTGCCGGTAAGGTCGTGTTGCAGCCGTAGATGTTCTCTGGAACAACAATTACTCTAGATAAGAAAAATCTAACTGGATAAAGGGACAGCTAATCAGGAGACTACAAGCCCCCGAATTGCTCAAGGAATCCTTATTGATCTGAACAAGATATCAAATGTAAAATAAAGGATTTTGCTAACTCCACAGGCTGCTTCAGCCCCTGCAACCTGGCACTGGATCAGCAAGCGGAGGAGCCGGCAGCCTGCAGCTCCTCTCCCAGCACACACAGCCTGGCTGCCCCTTCAGAGGCAGAAGCTGCTTTTTCCCCCATTCCAATCTCTCCATAAGCTCCCAAAGAGGGCAGAGGCAGCAGCCCCTGCAGAGGGTCCCTCTCTGCTGTGTTCTCCTGGCCATGGCTGCTCCCTCCTGTGCGGGACACCCCCGGGCTCGGGGTCTGTCTGGCCAGCTGTGCCCTTTGGGGACCGGGGGGAGGCCAGTGGTCCCTGGTTTGGGTTCAGTCACCACCTTCACACCAGCAGGGATGTGCTCTCAGCATGGATCCCACTCTCAGCACATCCCAGGGAAGGAGCACAGCCCTGGGGAGCCTTTCCCAGCACCCAGGCCCGAAGGGAGCAGCTGGGATGGAGCCAGCCCGCTGTGCCCGGGGCTCCAGAGGCAGCTGGCAGTGAGGAGCAGAGATGGATGATGCCCTCCCAGCCCTGCAGAGCAGCACTGGCAGCCCTGAGTCATGGCTGTGAACCACGTGCTGCTCCTGCAGCCATTTAGCAGGGGAGTTGGTTTATGCTAAACAAACACTGCTTGATTAATAAAAGCATATTTATGGAGGCTTAGCAGCTCTGGTAGCAGAGACAGGGCTGGAGATGGTGCCAGCAAGGCAAGTGCTCCTCATTTCAGAGCTGCCCAGGGGCAGCAGGACAGTGCTGGTGCCAGTCCCAGTGCCAGGAAGGAGCCTGCTCCCCCTCTGGAGCAGCACAAGGAGCCACCAACACCAGTGCAGGAAACGCAGCATTTTCTTCTTTGCACACACTCTTTGCACCCAGCAGCTGGCTGGCTCCCAGAAAGGAGGTGGCGAGGGACAGCAGTGTCCCAAGGAGCAGCCAGCAGCCTTGGCTGGGAGCAGAGCAGGCACCCTGGGTCTGGTGGTGCAGGGAATAACCCAGCACTGCCGTTCTTGTCTCCGATGTTCCTGCGGTGAGACAGGGCTCAATGGCGGCTGGGAGAGCTCCTTGCTCCAGCACCGGAGCCAGCTTCCCTTCCGCCAGGCTGCTTCCTCCTGCTCGGGGCTGAGCAGCGGCAGGAGGAGATGCAGGGAGCCCCCCGGGGAGCATCTCTCTCCCACTTGTGTTTTGATGTTGCTATGGTGATTGCCAAGCGATAAATCTTGATTATTATTGCCCGGCGCTTTCAGCCGCAAGCAAAGGCAACCTTTCCCGAGCCACTGGGGTGCCTTTGTTCCTGCTCTCCACCCGCTCCTGGCTTTTCTGCTCCGAGCCCTCCCTCGCCTGGGCACTCACAATGGGCAGGTGGCGCTCCCGAGAGCTTGTCCCCGCTGTCCCCATCCATCTCAGGGGACGCATCACGCAGGGCATTGCCAGCGCCACCCCGCCCCTGCCCCTTGCAGCCAGGAGGGCTCAATTCCCTGGCACCGTGTCATGGCCCAGCCAGCTCGAGCCCAGCAAAGCCTCCCACACCCCGGATTCACATGAGCACCCCCAGCCCATTTCTGTGGGGTTTGTCCAGCTCTAATCAAAACCCTGTGAGCCCCAGGAGAAGCTGGCAGGGTCTAATGGGCAGTTATCAGCTCTCCCACAGCACCTGAGCACGGGTGATGTCCCCTGGGCCTCCACAGCTGCAGCCAGCTCTGGAAATGCAGGCTCTGGCCCCCCGAGCACAGCCCCCCTCGGGCAGGGCTCTGGCTCCGCCGGCCCTCCCGGACAGATGCCATTTGCAATGTATATTCCAGCTCTGCTTTCATCTCAGTCCCTTTCGTATTTTGCCAGAATATTTCTCTGTGTAATTTCACCCAGGGGGAAAGAGGCGTCTGAAATTTTGCTTTTAAAATTCCCTTTCCTCTGCCGGGCCGGCTCTCTGCCGCGCTGGCTCCCTGCTCCGCGCCGGCACAGCCGCGACTGGCGGTAAATCTGTAAGCCAGCTCCCTTCCCCTTTGAAGTGCCCCCGCCGCTGCTTGGATTCCCTGACTTCTTGCTCCTTTTATCTTCCCCCTATTTCACTCGTGGATATTCAGATCCACAGATTACATTTGTCTTCTAAAATTGCTTTCCCAGTCGGTAGCGCCTTTCCCCCGCTCCTTCTTGCGGGGTTTGTTCAGCCGCTCCTGCAAACCTTCTCGTTCCTGCTGGCCCTGTGCTAGGGTCACACTGAGCTGAGCCTGGATGCCCCCCAGGGCTCAGACCCCACCTCAAGGCAGGCAGGAGCAGGGGAGAGCCCAGGGACACCCCAGGATCCCTCAGATTCCAGCAGCGCCTGTTGGGCACTTCGGAGAGGAGAGGTACGAACGGGAACACTGAGCCAAGGGTACCCAGAGAGACCCAGCCCTGGGCTCCAGCACCGAGGGAGGGCAGTCAGGGCTCCATGTCCCTTCCAGGGAAGATAATAAGGGCTCCATGTCCCTGCCAGGGAAGGGGGTGTTTCTGCTGCCCGTGTTCCCCTCCTCAGTCCCCCAGCTCCCTTTCATCTACAAAATCAGTAAGTGAATTAAGTCAAAGCTCTGGGCAGGCTCCAAATGCCATCCTGGGTGCCAGCAGAGCTCAGGATGAGCACTGGACAGAGGAGCAGAAGGAAGAGACCAGGAGAGAAGGGGATGCCCAGGGACCAGCCCTGTGGGTCAGAACACACACGAAAACTGCAGCGACAGCCAGCCCAGCACTCCCGTCCATTTATCAAAGCCCCAGCAGTTCCTCTTTCAGGGTGAGCAAAACAATAAAACACGCTGAGCATAGAGAGCAGCTCCAGAACACTGTATTAAACACGGGGAAAAAAATAAAGTGGGGACCTGTTGGCTCACGCCATCTCTCCTTCTATATCAGCTGCCTGGCTCCCAGACTAATGGTGTTATGTAGACTGTTATATTGGCTCTTTGCTTTACAGCGCTCTGCCTCCACCCCAATGCTGCAGATTTATTCTCCTCTGCTCAGCAATAAGTTGCCACATTGTCCTCAAATGTCACTTTGTGCACCACAAGGCTGAGCCTGGTGCCAGCCATGCCAGCCATTCCAGGGCTCACTGTGCCTGGGCACCAACCATGGGAGAGGCACAAACGGCCCCGGCCACCACCAGCTCCCCAAATCACCTTGGGCCAGTCACCCCCTGCCTCATCCCTCCTCCTGGTGTGTAAAATCCTCCTGTTTACAAAGTAAACACCTGCCAAAGCCAGGCAGGAGGCCCCAGCCTCCAGCCCGCAGTCTGGTGATGCAGGGAGAACAGGGAGAGGGGAACCAGCATGTGAGAGCACCCCAAAACCCAGCCCCTGAACGCACAGGCTTGTGCTCGTGGAGCAGGAATTGAGTCCAGCCCTGGTCCGTGTTCTCCCCTGTCCCCAGCACAGAGCAGAGCGATGCTCGCTCGGGAAGGGGCGTTTGTCATCTGCAGGGTTATTGGCAGCTGTGCCAGGACACTGCCACAGAAGGATAAATCACTTCCTTCCTCCACATCTGACTCGCCTGAGAGCCCCATTTAAACATTTATCAGAGGCCACGGCCTGATCTCCCTCACCAACGGGATGCTGGGGGAGCTGACACGCCAGGATCACACCGGCAAAGTTTTGTCACCCTGACGTTTCCCCGTGTGCTCCTGTCGCTCCTGTGGCTGCTGTGTGTTCAGCAGGTGTAACCATGCCTTTAAACACTGCTACTGTAATTAAACTTTCATATACGCCTTCCTAAAGGAGGGGAAGGGGGAGAGGCGCCTTTGAAGCCGGCTCACAAAGGGATGTCACGGAGGGGGAAGGGGAAGTGTTGACACCACAGCAATCACCGTGTGCTGCAACAGCTCCCCGCGGCGCAGGCAGCTTCACCTGCCACCACCCCTGCACCAGCATCCCTCGCCTGAGCCCTGTCTGACCCCTCATGCATCCCCTTCCCTCCTCCAAGCTCCCCTTGGGGCTCCCGAGGGGGTTTGTGAGCATCCTCCCGCAAAGCCGCGCTTTTGGCCAGCGTCTCACCGAGCTGGAGTGCCAGAAGAGATGAAATGGAGATCCGCAGCGCGGGGCTGGCTGGCGCCTCGGGCGCTCTGTTTGGATGCTTCCCTGGATTAGCTGAGGCTCTTGACGCCCTGAGCCGGAGCCAAGAGCTCCTCTCGGTGCGGGATGCTCGGGCGCCGTGCGGTGCTGCTCACCGGGGCTGCCAGGGCAGCCTGCAGGGAAAGCAGCGGGGGCTGAGGCTCCCTTGGTGCGGGGGAGGGCTGCAAACCTCAGGGGAGCGGATTTGGGTACGGAGGCAGGCGTGGGCAGGACTCCCGAGCCGGATGGTTTGGGGGATGAGGGCACAGACACTCCGTGCCCTCCCTCGAACGGGAGCTGCAGCTCCCCCGCGGCTGCTCCATCCCGGGGCAGACAGACAGACAGACAGACAGACAGCCCCACGTGTGCCCCAGGGGACAGAAACAAAGCGAGCTGAGGTGCTGGAGGAGGGATTTAGAGTTGGACTCTCAGCACTTGGCCCAGCTTCCCCCCGCAGCTCCCTCAGATGCACTGTGGCCTCCAGCCCCGGGGAGGACAGGCAGGTACCCCTGAGAGCGACCTGAGCTACCAAAATCCTGCCAGATGGGCACAAAGAGACGTAAAAGAACGCCAGGACCTGTCCTTGAACCAAGAAATGCAGAAGTTGCTGGATTATGTGTGATCACACCCCTGTGCTCCAGGCGGGCTCCCTCTGTTTGGGATGCATCGTGATCGATCCGGGGAGGCAGGGGGATGGGACAGACCGCGGGAATGTGGCACAGTCCCGTCCCCCTGCGGGTGTGGAGGCTGAGCAGCCCCCGGGCACCCAGCTGCAATGGAAGTGCAGCAGGCAGAGCTGAAACAGCAGTGCCAAATATCCGAGGGCTGGGAGGCAGCCCGGGGAGAAGGGGCACAGCGGGCCAGGTGTGCTGCTCCACTCGTGCTTGGCATCAAAGCTACGTGAGCTCACACGGTTCAGGTGTTTGCCTGGCACTGAATTGTGAGTGGATTCAGCCACTCAGACAGCAAAGCAACAATAAAATTGTCCTCAAAGGATGACTTTCAACCTCCTCGGATTTTTCTCTTTTCCCTTTCCCTTTGCTTTTTATCATTGACAAAAGATTGGAGATAAAAGCCTGAGGGAAGGTGACTGTGAGTGCTGGAGCGAGGGGCAGAGCTCTGCCCTGCACCCCCCGGAGCAGCACCAGCTTCCCCCCACCCACTGCCCCCCTGGGCTCCGGGGTGCTCAGCTTGATTCCAACCCGTGGCATTCCACCACCTTTCCCATCCATCCAAGAGCCCCCCACCCATTTCCAGAGCCCCCAGCCCACCAAGGGAATTTATTTCAGTCCACTTTCACCTCTGCCCACCCGGGACTCAGCTAGAGGAGGAAAACACCGGTGGGAAAAACGCAGGAAGTTTCTCAACACCGCTGAGCACGTTGGCTACAGAAACAGGAATTTATTTCTGTGAGCGTGTGACAGCCCGAGCCAGCCTTATCTACCCCAAACACTTTGTTGATCACACGGAGGAGCACAGCCCGGGCAGCAGAGCCATCTTGGCACAGCGCAGGGAAACGCCGGCGGGCCCGAGGTGCTGTTCAGAGACAAGAAATCACCTCGGAGTTCAAAGGCTGCGGAAGGAGATTGTCACCTTGGAAACCAGCAAGGTACGGCAGCTGCCCAGCCCGGGGGATGCTGCCCATGGAGCAGGGGGATGCTGGACACTGGCAGCGAGGGTCCCAACCCTGGTGCAGGCAGGGAGGGAGGAATGTCCCCAGGAACAGCAGCTCCAGCAGCAGCCTCCGGATCCGAGCCGGGTTTGGCCTTTAGGAAGCCACTTCTCGTTCAGAGCTGTGAGGAGGGAAGGGGTTCACAGACCCTCCTGTGAGGAGGGAAGGGGTGGGTGCATTCCTTCCTTTTCCCCTAAACACACGGATTGCAGATCCATCACCCGCTTCCATCAGCAGGGTGTCTGTCAGAGGGGTTTGCCCGGTGCTGTGGGCAGTGCCCATAAGGGGCTCTGCAGCCCTAATTTACCTCTGCTTGTGGATCTCAGCAAACTCTGAGCTGTGCTGGAGTGAGCTGGACAGGGGGGAAAATCAGGAGAAGGCTGATGAAGCTCAGAACTTCATCCCTTGGCTGCCCAGGGACGTTGTGTGGGGCACCTCTGAGCCCTGACATTAAATTTATCTTCCTTTCCCACAGCAGCAAAGCGCAACACAGATGAAAGCATTCACAAGCGCAGCAGAACTCGCCTGTGGAAGGTTTGCAAAACATCGCTGCCAGCACCACGGGGGCACAGGGGTCTCCATGTGCCCAGGGATCCAGTGGATCCCGGGCACCCTGTCCCCTGCCGAGGGAGCACCGCAGCATCGCCACCGCAGGGGAGACCGAGATTAAAGTCGCTCCTTAAAAGTTTCTTGGCTGGCTTTCCCCCGGGGGGCTGATAGGAATCATCTGCTGGCACAGAGCCGCGGTGCTGCTGCTGCCTTTGCTGTGTGTGTACATACACACAGACGCAAACGTGTTTATAAAATCCCCAACTTGGAATTGATGATGCCTGGTACGAAGCAGTTTGTCACCTGTGCTTTTATGATTACAGCAACTAAGGGGAGAGAGATGTCCTTTCAGATAAGCATTGAAAGGGGGAAAAAAAAGGAGCTTTCAAAGGGTCTTTGTTCTCTTGAAGTGCTCCGGCTCCCAAAGCCGAGGATTTCTCAGAGGAGGGGGAGGAGGGAGGATTTAAAAACAAAATGCGTCCTCATTTTCCAACTGTTTCACATTAGCACTCATCAATTATAGAATTTGCCTTGACTAATGTTTCAGGCCATTATATTACCCTCTATGTTTATAATTGGATCCTAAATTAGGATTAATTCTCAAGGAAAATGTTCTGAGCTGAACAGGTGATTTCTCTCTCTGGAGCTCTGACAATGTCCTCATTACCCAACGTTTGCTTTTTACATCAATACAGAGAGACCAAAACCCTGAAGGGCCTTTCACAGGTCACCCCAGGCTGCATTTTAAGGGCCAGGAGCTGGTGGGGACCCCCACAGCTGGTGAGGATGGGGCAGCCAGGCCCTGCAGGGTGTTCAGGGCTCCTACACCTCCCAGCAGCACTCAGGGGACACGGGATGGCACAGGATGGCACAGGAGGGAACGGGGAAATGCTGCTCTAAACGCCTCTGCTCCCAGCCCTCTCCCCCCCTGGACACACCAGGGCCCTTCCCTGACCAGCCACTGAGGCCTTGTTATTATTTATTAACCAGTCAGTGTGTGCTTAACAGAAATTTCATTAGGAGAGCTCAGTATAGATAGTCACCGGCCCAGAACCTACAAGTAATTATGTTTAATTATTGTGCCGGTATGTTTGGAATAACGATAGCTCCCGAGCACCAGGATTAAGGAGCAAAGTCAATTGCAACAGGAGCTATTTGGGTTTTTTTGCCTTAACAGTTCCCCTCTGGTCTTAATTGGTTTTCACATTTCTCAGCCCTTGGTAAAAGTGCCAGAGAGAGACACCACGACGTGTCCAGCCCTGCCCGTGCCAGCCAAGCAGGGAACACTCTCCTGGCACAGCAGGATGCTCACCCAGGGGCTGGGGTGGGGGGGAGCCCCGGGGGAAGCCAGCCTGGGGCAGGACACCAAGCTGGCTCTCTGCAGACCCAAACACAACCTTCTCCCGCACCTCTGCTGGGAACACCGAGGGTTTTACCCCAAAAAGCAGCTCTCTGCAGGGCTTCCTCTCCCTTCAGAGCACACTCTGAGCTCCCGTCCTAGGGCTGGGATCTCTGCCCTTTGGCTTCCAGACAGGAAACTGCCCCAGCAAAGGAGACAGCAAGCAGGAGCCTGCAGGCAGCACCAGCCCATCGCATCCCCTCTGAACCCTGCCAAGGGCGCCCGCCTTCCCCGGCCTCCCCAGCTGGGAGCCGGGAGGAATTAGAGCATTTGGGAAGGAAAACAGAGCTGCAGAGAGACACTGTTGAATGTAAATACCAGTTAAATATGCATTACCATATGGCCGCGCCTTCGCGGGCTGTTCGGAGGCAGCGCCAGCCAGGGAGGAGAGGCAGGAGCAGAGAGCTGGAGGCTCAGCAGAGCGAGCTCCTTCCCTGCCAGCCTGGCACCCCAGCCTGGCACCCCCAGCCGGGCCAGAGCCCTCGGAAATGAGCAGCTGTGGAGCTGCTGCTGCTGCTCTCCTGCTCATCGCCTGCCCGGGCTGAGCCCGCCCAGAGCCCGGGCACGGATTCCCAGCCAGGGAACCCGGCCAGGCCGGGGCTGGAGAGGTTTCCTCCAGGTGAGTGCCACAGCACTCCCTGTGCCACGGATGCCACCCTAAAACACGGGCTGTGACCCCCCAGCCTGCCTGGGCACGGGGCTGCGATCAGGCAGAGCCCAGATGGCACCGTGGCTGCCTAATGACACGGGCAGACAGGAGCCAGCAAGGGCTGCTCCGCGGGGCTGGGGGCACGTCAGCCAGCCGGGGCAGGGATTACACACACGGGATCCGGCGCTGGTGCTGCGTAATTCCAGCCCCCCCTGCCCGGTCCCGGCGTCATTCCCTGGCCCCGGCCCCCCCGCCTGGCACGGCTCCACCCTGGGCACGGCTCCACCCAGCCCGCGGGGGGACTGCAGCCGGCGGCTCGGGGGCAGGGTGGGGTGGCTTTGCTGTGCAGGGGGAGCAGGAGCGGGCTGGGGAAGGATCCATCCTCTCCTGGCCGAGGCAGCCGAGCCCCGCACCGCACGCCCGGGGGCCAAGGTGGAGGCTGGGAGTGCAGCAGTGCTTTCTGCCACCAAGGCTCCCTACCAGTTCATGTTTCATATCAAACCTGAAGTGGCAGGAACACACCCAGTGCCACAAGATCCACAGCCAAGTCACATGGATCCACTACAGCATCACAGCACGGACAGGGATCCCTGCCCTCCTTCCCCAGGGCAGTGCTGCTCCTGGGACCCATCCTGCAGCTCCGTCCCACCTCTCCAGCAAAACTCAGCTGCTCTTGGACACAGGGGTGGGTTTGTAAGAGAGCACAGCGTTTCTCCAAAAGCCCATGAGTGGTTATTTTGGTGTCAGTGCTGTAACCGTGCCCCCCGAGGTCCCCCACCAAATCCCCACGTGCAGGACCCCCATCCCTGCTGGGCCGAGGGTCAGAGCTGCTGCCTGCTGGGGCAGCTCGTGTCTGTGGAGTGAAAAACTCCCCGGGCTCACACAAATAAACCTCTCCTGCCTCAGCCTCACTTCTGCGAGGTGCTGGTGGGCAGGGAGGGGAAAAACCACACAAAAGATGGACTGCAGCACAGCTCGACTGCTCTCCCCAGGGAGGGCCGTCCTCAGAGAAGCTGTTGCAGGGAAGTGAATTGACACAGGCAATTACCGGCATGTCCAAGGGAGCCGGGCCAGCGAGTCCCGCAGCTCAGCAGCCACCAGCAGGCAGCAGCAGCCCCAGGCACGGCTTCACAGGGCCCAGGGCTCACAGCCACAGCTCCACCAGGGCTCACGGGTTCCTGGGATCAGTGCGTGCCTCGAGGCAGACGTGGATGTCCTGGCTGGCACTCGGCTCTTCTGGAGCCGTGAGAGATGTGCTTAAGGGCCCTGATGGGATCGATGTGCCCCGGCTGGGGCACTTCACACGGCTCAGGCAGGAACAGAGCATGTACCCCAGTGTTCCTGCCCCCAAAACCAGCACCAGGCACAGGGAAGCTGCTCCTGCATCCTTTAACAGGCACACAAAGCCCTTCTTGGGGGGTCACACATTGCAAAGTCCCCATGGCTGCTGCCACAGGGTACCTGACACACCAGCACGGGAAGGGCCAGTGTGGATGGCATTTCTGGGTGAAAAACAAGGCTTTTCTGGCTTGGAGAACACCGCAGCGTTTGACCTCGCTTTGTTCTGCTTCCCTTTGCAACTCTCAGCAGTTTTTGGCCACTCTCCAGCTTCTCCAGCCATTTTTCATCTCTCTGCTCAGCAGAGGGCTGGGCCAGCTCTGCAGCCATAAACCTTTGGGATGAGCTGGGAGCAGGGGAGCGCCCAGGCCTGGACACTGCTGGGGGGGCCCAGGGCAGCCCCCCAGGGCAGGCAGGGGGGGCCTGGCCCACCCCAGCGCCTGCTCCTCCAGCTTTTGGCAGGGACACAGCCAACTCTAATTGCAATTTCCATTCTGGTGGCTGCGCTCCGCAGGCAAAATCGGTTCTGTCTCTGTAATGAGTCACTCCTGAATATCAATCCACGCAGGGTAAAATGGAGACAATAGCTGCTTACATGCATAGTGAGTTAATTATGAGCATCTGCTATTAATCTTGCTATCAGACTGCTAATTGCTCCTTCTCCTTCGCAAAGGCAGGCTGGAGGTGAACTGGCTCTGCCGCCCTTCCCTGAGCCTGGCAGCTCTCACAGGAGCTCAGGGCTCCTGCACCTGCAGCCAGGACATCGTCCCCCGGGACATCACCCACACCTGCAGGCACCAAAGAGGCTCATCCCAAAAAAGGGGAGGATGAGCCAGCCAACACCCCGGCTTCTGGCTGAAGGGCCCCCAAGAGGCTGGAGGCTGTGCTCCATGGGGGCAGAGGGGCACAGTAAAGGACAGGGGCTGCTCTGAAGGGCTCCAGGCTGAGGGAACAGCGCTGGGAAGGTGGGGGCAGCTCCCCCACCCCGCAGGGACCCTGTCAGCCGGGAGCTGGGAGCCGTCTGGGGGAGGCGGGCGTGCAGGGGAGATGTCGAGTTGCACTCTCGCAGGTGAGGACTTGACATCTCATGTGTAATGAGGAAAGAAAATGCATCAGGAGCATTTGGGGAAGATGACAGCAGATCAGAACTGCCTCCTTCTCCCACAGATTTATTGTGTCAAGCAGTCACTCAGGGAAGTGGCAGCAGGCACTGTCAGCAGCCCGGGCATGGCAGGCTGGAGAGCCCGGCCCTTTGATCCGGCGGCTGCTCCGCGATGGATTTAGACAAACTCCCGGTGATTGCCTCGCAGGAGAGCAGCTCGCACACCTCAATTAGCTGCCGAGCGAGGGAAGAGCCCGAGCTCATCTCATTAAGGGGCTGGCTCGCTTCCCCCACAGCGCACGAGCCAAGAGCTGGTGGAGGATCCTGCGGTGGGAGCGATGGGGATCGGAGTGGGGGGCACTGACCCCCCTGCTCCCAGGCCAACGTCCTTGGGGCTCGGGCAGGAAGGCAGCCAAGGCCACTTGTAGCCTCTGCAAGCTTTTCTGGCTGAGAAAGGGGTTGGGGGAGCTGGAACAACAGCTCCTGGAAAGGGATGCTTAGGGCCTCATCAGCATGTGAATAAATGGGAGATTAAATCTGAGCCCCGAGCATTCACTGCGGGATGTAGGAAATGTTTGCTCCTGTGTTCTGAGAAGCCTGAGACAAAAACAAACCCGACACAGCTTCCTCCTCCTTGTCCCCATCCCCATCCAGCTTGGATGGGTGCCCTCTGCTCCCTACTTCTCCTCTAGCCAGGAGACTCCCACCGAAGGAGCTGAGGCCCCAGACTGAAAGCTTTGCCTCCAAAAGCAGAGGTCCAGGTGCTCTCCAGCCCCCTGTGCCAGCTCCACCCCTCTCTCTGTCAGCGCTGCCCATGGCCCAGAGGCAGCCAAGCCTCCGCTCACCCCAAACCCTGCTCTCCCTCACCCGGTCAAGCCCTGAAGCCTCATCACCCTCACACTGCAGAGCTCCGCCGCAGCCAGCCAGCAGCCGCCTGAAAGGGAGGGAATTAGGATATTTTAAGACACTTGGAAATCTTCCGTATCGATTTCCCCGTCTCAGTAATTAGATGTAGCGATTAGAGTTTCTCTCGCTGCGCGGCGGGGCGGCTCCGAGCGGAGCTTCCCGGCAGTGTTTACATCGGGGATGCTCCCGCAGCCTCATCCTCATGCACAGCAAACAGCCCAGCTGTGTGACCGGAGCCACCTCCCCGCGAACCTGGCACGGGGATGCGATACACATAATATACACCAGCCGTGTTTATCAGACGGGAGCACCTCGCAGCTGCTGCTGAACCAGCGCGCCAGCCTTGAACTGCACGCAAACTTCATGTATTATTGAAAGTATTTCCCAGGAACGCTGTCAAGCCGAGCCCAGGCTGTGCCCATGAGGATGGCAGTCAGGGCTGCGACGCTGCCTCGCAGTGCCGGTGCCTGGCACGGTGCCTGGCACGGTGCCTGCCCCACTGGCCCCGTCCCTTCCTCCGGGGAATTCTGCCAGGTGCCTCCATTCATCTGTCCCCACAAGAACCCTCCTACATCCATGGATTTGCAGGTGCTCTCCATGCCCACCAAACCAGCCCCACCTCAAGCTGCTCCTGCCTCAGGCACCGCACAGATTCGTGTGCTCCCAGCGCTCCTGCAGGTGGGACATCCCTCCATCCCTCCATCCCTCCATCCCTCCATCCCTCCATCCNCACCCCTCCATCCCTCCACCCCTCCATCCCTCCACCCCTCCATCCCTCCATCCCTCCATCCCTCCTCCTGCCTTGCACGGGTGAGGATTCAGCACCAGCTCCTCCCTGAGGGTGGCAGCGGGCACAGGAAATATCAGTCCCTGCTGAGGCCCCAGCGAGTGCAGCCGCGTTTGCTCACAGCCAGGGTAATTTGGAGATTGCTCTGTAATGAACGGATGATGAATGCTTCAATAT
Organism: Ploceus nigricollis; assembly: GCA_013399945.1. NCBI lineage: Eukaryota > Metazoa > Chordata > Aves > Passeriformes > Ploceidae > Ploceus > Ploceus nigricollis. Next base: position 362,250 of record VXBC01013337.1, read on the forward strand.
CCAGAACAAGGAGAGCAATGGAGATCTCGGGTGGGTGCATCAGAGCTGTGGCTCTCCATGGACGTTCCCAGCTCCCCAGCAGAAGGGCAGGCCAGGACATGAAGCCCCGGAATCCAATCCCAGGGAATGCTCAGCAGAGCAAGGGGTAGGGGAGAGAGGTCATAGAATTGTTTAGGATGGAAAAGCCCAACCCAGCACTGCCGAGGCCACCACTAAACCATGTCCCCAAGTGCCACATCCACATCACTTTTAAATCCCTCCAGGGCTGGACCACAGTTTCAGTGAAGAAATAGGTCCCAATATCCTACCTAAAGCTCCCCTGGCACAACCCGAGGCCCTTTCCTCTTGTGCTACTGCTTGTTACCTGGGAGAAGACACTGCCCCCCACCTGGCTACACCCTCCCCTGGGGCAGGACATGCAGATGTCAGACAGACAGCGAGGCAGAGGTGCCAAGCAAAGGACCTTCAAGAGCAGTGCAAAGCAAAAATCCCACCAGGCCGGGAAGATCCTGCCGGAGAGCGAAGCAGCTCAAGGAAAGCCCTGTGCTCTGCCGTGCAGCTCAGCAGCCCTCTCCCCTCGGACCCTGCCTGCCTCTGCTGGCTTTCTCCCCAGATTTTGGGGCTGCAGCAGCCCCGTGTGCTCTTGCTCAGCAGGGGAGCAAAAGACAAATGGTTTAATTTGTGCTAAATCCAGGCTCCAGCTTCGCCCCTTCCTTTGTCTGCTCTCCTCGCGGTATTTCCCAGCGCTCCAGATAAGAATGAACGCAAGGCTCTCATTAAAGTCCTGCTCTGGATCGTGCGCAGGGGTCACGGCGGGTTACCCCACTATCTGCATTTTTAAAGGTGTTTCAAATCCAGGCTTGCTTTTTCATCGGGAAAATAAAAGAAACCCGTGTGCCAAGCTGGAATAATCCACCCTCGGCTGCAACTGAGACGCGGGCTGCTGCCAGGGCCGGCGGGAGGGAAGGATCTCTCTGCCAAGCTGCATCTCTGCTCCCCGCCTCCGCTTTCCCACCCACAGATGATGATGCTCAAGTGCTTCCCCAGGAGCAGAAGGCTCCATCCCCCCCTGCGTGCCCGTAATTCCTGCATTCCCTGCAGCAGCAGCCGCAGGGTGCAGCCACGGATGGGTTAATCCCAGTCTCAGAGCATTTCCCACAGCCCCCACCTTCCCCTGAGCCTTGTGACCCATTGTCCCGCTGCCCCCCAGGGCTGCGGTGGGATGTGAGTGGCCACCACCTCCCCCAGGCCCCCAGCCAGGGCTGCCATCCATTCCAGCTCCTCATTCCCTAATTGCCCGTTCCGCCACCCCCAACAGCCTGGGACCTCTTTTTGTTTGGGGAAATAAAAACTGCCATAAATTTATGTACTTAAAGGATTTCTCACCAGAAAAGAGCCCCTGGAGACTCCCATTCTGCGAGAGTGAATCTCACACCTAATCACAAAGTGCTGCTATTTGCCGTATCCGCGATGAGGCAGCAGCTCCGTCCCGCCTTTCCCCACGTCTATTTACCAAACCCATTTGCAAGTCTAAAATTTAATCAGCCAGGTTTCATCTTGGAGGCATTAACATTCAAACGGACTCACTCCGAGGGATGGAGCTGGAGTGAACCGGGCCGTTGATACTGGGCAGCGCCCAGACCGGGTGCAGTGATTTCCTCACAGCCTGGCACCAGGGGTGGCAGGGGCAGGACCCCCCAAACCTGATGGGCAACACAGTGGGGGTGACACAGGAGCGTGAGGGACCCCAGCAAGAGCTTGGGGACAATTTAAGCACACAGCGATCCTCCTGAGAAACCCGACTGCTTTGGAAGAAACCCCCCGGAGCCCCGAGGAAAGGTGCTCGAGAGGATGGAGAGGAGCCGTTCCCAGCACCGTGCCGCAGCACATCCATCCCCTCAGGGGAGGGATTCGTTAGGCAGCGCTCATAAAACGTGTTTTATGGGCTGCCCTGCTCATTGGGATGGACGGGAGGGCCCCACTTGACCTCGGGGGGAAGAGGAGATGGATGATGACAGGAGCCAGCGGTATTTTATCCCGGCCAGATTAACGGGCCCTGCAGAGCAGCCAGGATCCAGGAACTCAGAGACACTCCAGCACTGCGGAGCAAAACCCAGCAGCTTCCTCTAAAGCAGGAGAACTGCGCCTTCTGGGGAATTTCTGGGGATTTGGGTGTGCAGGCAGCAGCTCTGCAGACCCTGGGCACAAGGGTGTTGGGGACCAGCATCCCTCCCTGGGGACAGCAGCAATAAACACTAAATTCGGGCTGGTTAAACCTTTTCCTCTTAGCCAATCCTCACCTTGGTAATCCCCCAGCTCCCTGCAGTAGAGAAGGGACCTGGACAAGCTGCCCCAAGGTGCCACACAGAATCTGACATCATGAAGTGACATTTCCCTGTCCCTGCACCCGGCCAGGGCTGCAGCACCACAATGCAG
>VXBC01013337.1:368410-386719 GCA_013399945.1 Ploceus nigricollis
GCGGGAATGAGGGAGCTGCGGCTCACAGCCACGCTGACCCCACTGCTGTGTGCTCCCGGCCCAGCAGAGGGGCAGTGAGGAGAGAATCCTCCTCACCACAGCCCTGCTGGAGGCCGCGGCAGGGCACGGCAGGCAGAAGAGGGGTTATTCCCTGCCTCCACACCAGGGAGCCGTGGCTCTGCCCTCCAGATGAAGGCAGCGGGCTCTGTGTGTGTGTGAACACAGTTTAATCCTCCAAGAGCTGTAATTGCCACTGTACAAAAATATTACAGGTCACTGGAAGCAATTTAATGATAATAAAAATTAGAAAAAAACCCAACAGGAAATGAAGCAGCTGCCACCCTCGATTTTCAGGCTTCTTTATCATGCAAAAAGGGCCTGTTCATTCCTCCACAGATATTTGACACGTCCCCAACTGCGGCAGAAAGACCTCCTCATCCTGCCCCGCACTCCTCATCCTCCCTGCACCCCCTGGGGACAAGGACCACCATGAATGTGGTGCCAAGGGGCACCAGGAAAGGCCACGCTGTGCCTCGTGCTTGGCCAGGTGAGTCCAGAGCCTCCCGCTGAAAGGGTGGCTGGAAACCCCTGCCTGCAGCACAGGAGCTCACCTGGTGGGCTCTTACAGACAGGAGCAAACTCACAGAACCCCTGAGAGCACAGAGCTCAGCACCCACTGCTGCTGCTGCTGGAGGGAAAGGTGGCAGCTCCGTGTGTCCGTGCCCGTTTGTCCGTGCCCACCTGTCTGTGCCCAGTGCCCGTGTTCCTGGCCCAGAGGGGAAGCTCTGAGCAGGCAGGGGCACGGCCAGGCTGTGGAGGTGGGCAGCCCCCCAGACAGGGGGTTTGCCTTGCTGGGACAGCCAGGTGAGGAGCAAACCCCTGGGCAGACACCGTGCCTCGGTGGGCTCCAGGAAAGCAAACCCCTTTGCCCAGCACGCCTGGAACAGCACAGCTGGCTGCCTGGGCAGGCAGGGCTGCTGCCAGAGCTCCAGCAGCCCCAGTGCTGCCCGAGCCCTCCAGAACAGGCCTGCAGGAGCCTCTGGGGTGCAGGAGCCCAGCCCAGACACACTGGCATCTCCCAGGTTTCCAGGGGCGTGCTGGGAGCAGCTCTGCCCGCCGTGCTGGGAGCAGAGCAGTGCTGCCTGTCCCTGCCCGTGGCTCCCTTCACTGGCTCCTGCCCCCTCCAGGTCCCAGGCAGGGCCAGGGAGGAGCAGGAGCAGTGTCTGGGGCCCTTCCTGCCTGTGCCATGCTGGCACTTGTCAGAGCCAGCAATGGTGACACTGTTATTACACATGGCCTCCAAGCCCATTCAAGGCACTGAAAGATGAATTATGTTTCATTTATATCAAAGAAGCAATCTCAGAGCCCATTTGTGATCAAATTTGCTGTCAGAGAAACTTTGCTTTATCTCATTACATCTGATATCTCTTGGCTTCTTGTCCTTGAGACTATTAAAGTTTAATGTCAAATTCGAGATGAAATGGAATTGTTGCTGTATCATCTCATCAGGACCCCGTGCGCCCCGTCCATCCTCACCGTCCTGACAACTCATTACCCCAGGGCAGCTGGGGAGAGGAGCCTGAGGGAGGAAGGCCCCGGGGCTGTGAGGGAGGGTGAGCCCAGCACCAACCAGCACCCAAGGAAAGAAATCCTCACAGCCAGGGGGGCTGGGGCACGAGGGGCAGGGCTGGCACAGCCACCACGCTGCCGTGGAGCTCGGAGCCCCAGGCAGGCAATCCCAGCCTGGAATGCATCAAACACGCTGCACTTTGCTCCTTTGGAGACCCAGCTGGGCCCAGGGAGCAGCGAGGGGCTCGGGATGCAGAGGCAGGTGGAAACCAGAGCTCTTTGAGGTGAAACAGCCTCTCGGAATCATTTAGTCTCTCCTAAAGCAGCCTGCTTCCTGCAAAGACTAAACAGCTTTGATGATCAGCTTTGGTGGGCTCCCAGGAGGCTCCCCTGGAGCCAGCCCGTTCAGCCCCCCCAAAGTGCTGTGCAGAGGGGTCTGCCGGGCCCAGATGAAAGCCAGGCCTCCTGGACTGATCCACGAGAGCATCCAGAGCCAGGCACAGCAGGTTTGCTGGGAAAACAACTCCCAGGTGCTGCTCTCCCCACTCTCCAAACAGCCAAGGGGGTTCCTGGTGGCACCCAGGGGGAAAGGGCAGGAGAAGAGAGGATGTGGGGAGGGTGGGACGCTGGCAAGGACAGGAAGAAGCAGCGAGTCCCCAGCTCCTCTGGACACAGACCCCACAGATCCCAGCATGGGGACACTGGCTCAGGGCAGAGAGCACAGGGGGAGGACTCAGAGAAGAGACAGCGTTTCCCTGGGAAATCTGCTTCTGAGAAGGAGTTATTATCCATCCCGGAGAAAAAAGGAAAAATGCCATCAGAAACTTCCCGACAGTCCCTGCACAGCGTCAAAGCCCACTGCAAAAGCAGGCGAGAAGCACCGAGCCCTGATGGGGCAAGTGCTCCAGGTACCCTCTCGTTTTCAGGTGCCCAACCTTCGACTCTCTGGCTGGGAATTTCAAAGGAGCCGAGGGACACAGAGGCACAATTCCTGCCTCATTGCAAAAGTCTCAAGGAGTTCAGTCTCTGCAGATTAACAAAGGGAAGGTGATGAGGTGACTTGATCAAAGTCTTAAATACCTACACAGAGAACAAAAAAAAAAATTGATAATAGAGGGCTCTTCAGTCTAACAACAAAGGTGGAAAAAACCAGTGCCTGGGAGCTGGAGCCAGAGGAATGCAGCCCAGGCACCAGGCTGAGGGGGATGAGACATCTGGAGCTGGGCAAGACATCTCAGCGCCTGGAACGGTGTAACCACTGCGGGGTGCTTGGGTAGAACCCCCCCACTAAGGGAAAAGCGCCTCAGGGAACCCCTCCAGCGCCTGTTCCACAGGAGGGACAGCTAAAAGCAGCCGCTCTCCAGCTGGATAATTGATGAGAAGCTATTCCCTGTGGAGTGCTGGCTGAGCAGAGCCCCTGGGGGTATAAATCAGGACACCTCTGTCCCCGCGGCTCCAGGCGCTGATGGAAGCCAGGCCACAGCCGGGAGGGCTGGGCAGAGCCGAGGGCTGGGGCAGGGAATCACCCGGGACATCCCCTCTGTGCCCGGGGCTGGGCAGGGAATCACCCCGGACATCCCCTCTGTGCCAGGGGCAGGGAATCACCCGGGACATCCCCTTTGTGCCCGGGGCTGGGCAGGGAATCACCCCGGACATCCCCTCTGTGCCAGGGGCTGGGCAGGGAATCACCCGGGACATCCCCTCTGTGCCCGGGGCTGGGCACGATCGGCTCCGAGGATTTGTGTCCCGTGCTCAGACCCTTCCCCGTGTCCCTGCCAGCGCTGGGAGAGGCTGCAGCGGGCCCAGGGCGGGGAGCAGGGCCCCAGCCAGCATCCGCAGCCCCCTTGCCCTGGAGGAGCGAGGGCTGTGCTGCTGGGTGTGTGTCTGAGCATCCCCAGCGCAGCGCTGCCTCCCAGCCCGGCTCCTTCAGCAGGAATTGAACGGAGACACGAGGCTCCATCCCACGGAGGGAATTCCCGCAGGGAACAGCAGCGCCCTGCGATCACCACCCCCACTTTGGGACCCTACAGGCACCGGACACAGCCCGGCCCCAGCCCTGGCCCGCGGGCCCCCCCCGGCCCGGGATTACCGCGGGAGCCGCAGCCAGGGCAAGAGCTGGCACGGATAAACACAAACTCCTTTCTTCAAAGCGCCAAGCGGCTTTTCCAGCCTGGCCTAAACCCCCGGCATCAATAGCCACTAAACACATCATCATCCACACTTAAAAGAATCAACAGCAGCCTTCATTAGGGCAGCAGGCAGGGGCCGGGGCGCTGCTTTTGTGCTTCCCTGCCTTTAATGGGTTAGTTATGGCACTTCCAAAATGAATGAACTCCGAGCCCAGAGCCCCCAGCTCAATTGTCAGTTATTGCTGGCAGTTTATCAGCATTAACTGATTAGGCTCAGGATGATGGATGCCCCTGCCTGTGCCTGGTGCGGGCCGAGGAGCCGCCGCCTCTCCCTCGGTTCCTCTGTCACCCAGCAGTAATTGCTGGCTCTAATTCCCCACCACCAGCACCTCCAGCAGCAGCTTTTGTTTTCATCCTCTCGCAATCACAGAGAAGTCATAATAATAAAATAAAATTCAAATGAGAGGGAAGCTCAGCCCCGGCAGAATTTAATTGATGATCATTGCACTTCAGAATCTAAACTCTTTTAATTTCATTGTGTTTCACAGAGATGAATTATGAAATTACGGCTGGCCAATTACTGATCCTGCCTCGGCTTTGCGTGCCTTCCCACTCCTCCTGCCCCTCCAAACACCCAACCCTTTCCCTCTGGGAAGATTGGTGGGAAAGGGGAAACACCGCCATTTATCTCTGGAGCAGCTTCCCAGTGGGGAAGAGCACAGAGTGAGGAAGAGGGAAGGGCTGAGGTGTTCAATCCATCGCTTCCCAGCAGGAGCTGGGCATGCTGGCTCCCGTGGATCCTCCACCCCAGGGCTCTGCCAGGGAGCATCCTGAGGATGCCCAGGGGTGCCAGCACCAGCCCCTGCATCCCAGAGGTGGCTCTGGAACAGCTGGCACTGCTCTGCGGGGCTCCCACAGTGGCCTTTTCAAGGGGCTGTCCCAGAGGGAGACTTGGGGAACGAAGGCCACTCTCGGTGTGGTGACACAGGAGCCTCACGTGCCCACAGCCCTCCCCAGCCAGCAGCCCTGGCTCAGACAGGCTCAGAACCCTCCGGTGCAGCCCAGCAGACACAGAGTGCATCATCCCTGCAACCCCATCCAGGGAAACCTGCAGCAAGCCTGATCCTCGGGGCTCCCATGAAGCCTCCATGCCTTCAAGTCCTCCTTGTTTTGTTTCATTCACTGCCAGGACCCTGCTGAAAGCAGAGCTTTGCCTGCTGCAGGGAGGGAGAGACGTGCAGACACTCACAGGGCTCTCCCACCCTGCCTGCTCCCCTCGGGAGCTCCTCCTCAGCACTTCCACAGAGCCCAGCACCCACCGGGAAGGGGATCAGACTGGGAGAACCCATCCCACCCCACTCTGCCCTCTGATCCTGCACCTCAGCCACCGGGCACAGCTCAAGGGCTCATTTGGCAAAGGGAACCAGACGGTGCCTGCAGGGGCTGCTCCGTGGGGCCAGACTCATCTCCTGCACTCCCCTCCAGGGGGGTTCATTACAGATCTCTCTCCTCTTCTGGGCTGGGTTTGCTTTTTTCCCCTGGGGCTGAACGGGAAAATGAAGCCTTTTGCAAAACGTCACTGGAAGAAAAATACAGGCCACCACCAGAGCCCCAGCAAATAAATAAATAAGTGGAAAGTGATAAATTTTGGCTGTCTTATAAAGACAGACCAGCATTGCTTATCGGCCACGATGTAACCAGATAGCTGCCTCAGAAAACAGGCACTGGCCCCTGGGTAATAAATGAAAGCAATAAAGGCAAAGTGGCTCCTCTGAGCAATAATTGAGCCCCGCGGTGCCGGCGGGAGCCGCTCCCGGCCGGGAGGGGTGCAGGGATGGGGGTACCCTGTGCCACTCCGCAGGATGCTGCTGCCCAAATGCCACTTCCAGCAGGGAAGCTGCTCCTGCTGCCCCCGGGATCACCAGAGAGAGCGGGAGGGAGCCCAGGGCCGCGCCTCTCCCGATAAACATCCCCGGAGCAGTTTTCCTTAAAGAGGTGTCTATTTAGCACCATTTCCGTCACAAGCGGCTGCTTTGCATTTCTTCTGCCTTTATTAAAACTGATTTTCTATTTGCTCCACACAAGCCGATCTGATTACATTTCCATTTTGCCCTGAAGAGAGGGTCTCGCTCTCCTGAAGGAAAATGGAGCTGGGGCTCAGCCCCCCCGCTCCCGCTCAAGGGCTCTTGTGCCAGGAGCGGGGCTGAGCAGCCGAGCCGGGGCTGCGAGGAGCTCTGCTCTGCAGCATCCCGCAGCTGTTTCCATGGGGACACGGAGGCAGCGATCCGATCCGCGGGCCGGATCCTGCCTGTGCCTGCGGGAGCCCCGGCCAGGAGCCATCGCAGCCCAGGAGGCTTTGCCTGGCGGAGAAGCGGCAGCAGGGGAAGGCAGGCCGGAGCCAGCCGGGATGAACGGCTCTGCGTGCTCCCCTGTGCGCTGGGGCATCTCCACAGCCACCCCAAAATGCAGCTGGGCACCGCCAGCCCTCCTGCACGGGGGCTGCTCCTCCTGCCCTCCCTGCTGCCCGTGTCGCACCCCGCGGGATGTCTCCTGAACGTGTCCCGCGGGGATGCTCGGCCCCGGCAGCACAGGGGAAGGTGCCGAAGCAGGTGCTGATAAACAGGGCAGGAATTCATCCTCAGCACGGCCTGTCGGGGCTGGCGCGCTCCCGGCAGCACCGCAAGTGGCGCTGGAAGGCACAGCCAAGCACAGGAGCCCTCCCACTGCTGCCGAGGGGACGGGCCAGCAGCAAGGGCTGGGACAGCCATAGCGTCCCTGGCGCTTGCAAACTCCCTTCCAGCCACTCCGGGGTGAAAAAACCACGAGGAGGTTTCATTTTGGATAAAGATTTTAAAAACTCATTTAATTGGAGAGCACCATTAATGTCCCTGCCCTCTACAGGGCTCAAGGCTCTCTCTCCATCTCTGCCTCCACTCCTCACCAACCTTGTGGAAAGCCATTACCAGGAAGCAGCTTTGAAGTCCCAACTTTATTAAGATTGATTCCACCTGCCTCCAGTTTTGACAAGTCCACAGCAAACATGCAGGGCCACGGGGAGATTTGGTAATAATTACCATCTTTAATTACTACTAAAACATCAATTGCTCTTGTTCAATTAGTATCAGAGATCCAGGCATGGCAAATTTTGTAGCACAAAATAAGCTGAAAATTGATTTCTGAGCACTTAGCGCAGATCCCAAATTGCAAACCTGATAAGGGGCCCTGGCAGAGCACGGGCACCAGCAAGGAGGGATCTCACTGATGGAGCAGCTCCAGAGCAAGATTGAGAACTTGAAAAGCTGCAGTGTGTGCCTGGAGCAGGAGGCACTCGTGAGGGGACAATGTTGACAAGGACAGAGGCAAAGGAGATGGAGCCACAGGTGATCCCTGGCTGGAAGGGGGACACAGCTCCTCCCCTCTCACCAGTGCGGTGCCACCCACCGTGGTCATCACAGGATCACTGAGGCTGGAAAAGACCTTCAGGATCATCAAACCCAACCAGTGCCCCATCTCCACTTTGTCACCAGCCCAGAGCACCGAGTGCCACGTCCAGTCCTTCCTTGGAGGACTCCACCCCCTCCCTGGGCAGCCCCTTCCACCACCTGACCCCCCTTCCACGGAGGAACTCCTGAGCCTGCTCCCAAGGAAAGCGCTGCCAGCCCTTGGAGAGCCCCCACCGCTGGACGTGTCCCTGCCAGAGAGGGAGGAGGGTTCATCTGTTCTCAGCTGCTTCCCCTGGATATCCTCTGCCCAGAGCCTGGCCAGGGCACGCCACAGCCACTGCTGTCACCAGAGGTGGCCGCTCACACCAGAACATTCCAAAACTCCACTCCAGCATCGCAGACTCACAAGCAGCCGAGGTTTTCCCTTCCCTTCCCAGTCAGGAAGAGGAGGAGAAAGGCCCGGTTTCCTCGGCCCCAGCTCGAAGGAGCAGCTAATTGCTGCGGCAATGGGCAGAGCCGTTTGCATAATGAAGCGTGGAAGGGATGTTTAGCTCATGTATTTTTTAGAAGGTTTATCTTTCATTTTATTTAGCTTAAGAAGGGCACGTCACTCAAACCCGGCGGTCATTTATAAAGACATTTCCTCCGTGCCTGTGCAGAGCTGTCTCCAGGCCTAAGTGGCTGCTCGGACCAGCCCCGAATACTAATGGGAGCTGCATCCACACACGAGAGAGGGATGGGGAAAGTGTCTCCAGCAAACCCTTCCTCTATTCCCATGTGCAGCTTTGTGTGGAAAAACCTCCAAGTCCCCCCTTGTGGGTAGCAGGTTTCTCTCTTCAGCCTCCTGAGCACCATCCCCTCGAGGGAAGTGCCAGCACTGAGGGAACAGGTGCCAGCAGAAGCCCACAGGCAGGTGGTTTCTGAGGAAAGCTTTGAGCTGAGGCTGCTCGTGGGCTCGATGTAATTCAGGGAAACTGCTGTAAGCAGGCAGCAAACAGTTCTCTGGGCCCTTCCAGCCTGTCCCAGATGTGCCCACTGCACATCTGGGGAGGGTCTGTGACGCTGCAGTGACTCAAGGACCAGCCTGTCCCACTGGGCTGCCAAGAAGGAACCATCTGGTGCCAGCCAGGACCTGGCACACACCTCTGAGCAGCTGCTGCTCCTCCAGCACGGGATCCTGCCCTGGCCTGGGAGGGCCAGCCCTCTCTGGAAGCTCTGGGTTAGCCCAGCTGTCCCTGGCTGTAAGGACAAAGCCCAGCTCAGGTGGGCAGCAGGGCTGGCTCCCACCTGGCAGCTCCTCCCCATGCTGAGGAGCCTGGCACGCACAGGTGGCCCGAGCTGAGCCAGGGCTCCAAACTAATTAGCACACGCACAGCCACTCATTACTGTTATTAATATGACATTATTAATTTCCCCACCTCTCATCTGCAGCTTTTCGGTGCCTTCATTTCAATCTGCTTTAGCATCAGGAGATGGAAATTAAACCCAGGAGTTCATCCCGAGTCACGCAGCCCCTTCCCTCCTCCTCCTCCCATCCCACTGCAGCCCTGCCCGCCCCCACGGGCTCCCAGTGTTCCCAGTCTGGAGCAGAACTGGCACCCACGGCCCCATTCCACCCCTAAATGGGGTTTGTTAACTCCAGGGCAGCAGCCAGGCAGGGGAGCAGGATGCAGCTGCTGAGATCTGTTTGTTGGGAGTCATTAGCTACTCTGGGCCATCAATCCATTACCATAAACTTAAGCTTCCAGATTCTTTCATTTTAAATGAATTTTCACATCGTATTTCCAAACGAGCTCTGCCTCCAGTCAGCTCCCCTTTATCTAATAAAGCTATGCAAATATTTTGTTATATTTCAATGAAATATGTCAAAAAGTATTACCCAGTGCATTATCTCAGCATCAGCAGGGAGGCTCTGGTCCCTGCCACGGGCAGGCTGTCACTCACCAGGCCCTGAAGAGACAGAGGACGAGTGTCCCCTGCCCCACCACCGCTCTGTGAAGGTCACCTGGGGCAGACAGTGCTGCCAGAGCCATGGGGGGCTCAGGGGGGCAAAAGGGACACGGTGCCATCGAGCAGGTGCTGCCCTGAGGAGGTGGCAGCTCCCCCTGGCACTGGGCAGCCAGAGGCCTGGGACACCTGGAGAAATCCTCCCTGCCTTTGATGTGCAGCAGGGACTGCTCTTCAGTCCTGCCCTGGCCCGTTATTGCCAAAGGACACCGTGTGCCCACCTCCCCCAGCCCCCTCTCCCATCTCAGAACTCGCCTTTGCACATTTATTTTTTTAAAAGCACTTTTATATTTTTAATTGGTATTCTGCAAACTCTGAGCCTTCCCCAAGGAGCTGGGATGTTTGTCTTCAAAAAAGCCTTTCTTTTCCCAACAAATTTTTTCAAGTACAAATTTTGCTGGCACGGATGAATGAGCTGCCATGTGCCCCCCGTGACCTGCCTGGCTTCTCCCGTTCCCAGGCTGGGTGTGAGGGGGAGGAGAGGCAGCAGTGCAGCATCCTCCCTGCAGTGAGCCCACCACCCCCTGCCCTCCCCAGCCCCCCAGGCAGCTCCTGCCAGCCCCAGGGGTCTGGATCCCAGCTCGGCAAAGAGCCACCACTCCCCTGCTCCTGCTCTCCTGCGCTGGCACCAAATTAAATAACTGCAACTCCCTTTTTATTCTCCATTTGACAGTAACGTATTGCAAATGCAGCTGGTTTTGACATCCTAATATTCAGGCTTGTATCCCTTGGGATAAACACGTCATCTGTTATCTGAGCAAATGATTTGTACCGGGACAGCAGGAGCAGGGAAGTGGAGCAGACAGGCGGAGCAGGGCCAGGGCAGAGCGCAGTGCCCAGCCCAGCCATGGTCCTGCCCAGGGCTGGCACAGCATCCCAGAGTCCTCTCCCACCAGGAAATGATGTCCCTGGGCCTCCAGCATGGGCTTAACCAGCTTTTATATCACTGCCCTGGGCCACTTCCTTTCCAGGGAAGAGCTGACAGCCGGGACAAAGGGCACAGGGCACAGGGCACAGCTGAGTGCCAGGGCAGCTGCTGTCATTAGCAGGGTGGTGGCCCAGCTCTGGCTCCTGTCCCTCCTCCAGCCCTGCCTGGCTGCCTGTGACCCCCTGGGAAGGCAGCAAGGACATCCGTGGTGTCACACAGCCCGTGGGACACGCCCTGTCCGGCCATCCAAGGCCTGGTCTTTCCCTGAGGTCACTCCCACATGGCCACAAAGTGTCTGCCACCAGCATGATTTTATTAGGCAGGATCTCAAACGTTTCTTTCCTTCCAGTGGTGAGCAAACCTGAGGGGTCTCAGATGTGTTTTTCACGCACTTGCAGTGACAAGAGGCAGAGTGGGACTGAATCCCTTGTGGGGGTTATGCCCTGTGTGAGGAAACGATGGCACAGGACTGGGAAGGCACAGGGACCCCAGTGGGAGCCTGGAGCAGAGGGTGGCTCACAGCTGCTCCTCCCAGGCCGCACACAGGGATGGGCAGTGCGGTGTCCCTGTTCCACCTGCACACAGCCGCTGAGGCAGGCCCGGGGCAGCGCTGGGAATTCCAGCTGTGGCTGCTCCTGTGCGAGCTCCCCCTCAGGCTGTAACAGCTCCAGCCACTCTCCATTGCCTCCCGTGAGCAGGTCGGCAGGGTTTAGGTGATATCCAAACCCCATTGATTGTTTTGCTCTGTGTTTAAGGAATGAAAGTGGTGGAGCTTTCCCAGAAATCCTTTGAGCAGTGAGACACAGCTGTGGCTCGGGGCTGAGTGCAGAGCAAACGCAGGGGTTTATTTCTCTTCCCAACACAGCTCTGGACTTGCTCTGCAGAGGAAAATGATTGTGGAAGTTATTTAATCAAAGGCAGGAGCTGATTCCTGGCTCTCTGACCTCCTGCTGCACTTGATAGCCTCCCTCCCACCGGCTCTAATCCAGGTATCCGTGTGGTGCCCCTGTGCCCTGCTCCAGCTCCCTCACCTGCACATCCACCAGTGCCAGGGGCTGCAGGACCTGCTCCTGCCTGGGCTCCTCATCCACTGGGATGCGGTGCCCCAGGAGCTGCCAGGCATCCTCAGCCCAGGCTCCTCACAGGGGACCTGGGGGCTGAACTGGTTTCACACCAAACTCCCCATCCTTCCACCCCACTCTGCCACCTCTCCCCTTTCCCTCCCCACCAGGCACAGGGAGGGGAATCTGGCATGAGGCTTGAAGGTTTATGTTAAAATCTGCAGGAAGAGGCTTGGTGCCCGTGAATATTCCGTAGGAGGAGATGGATTAGTGACTGAGACATATCTGAAGGGATTTGTGAGGAATTATTTATGGTGGTAACAAGTAAGCACTCATTTAGCTGATATTATACATTATCCAAACAAGGCGTTGAGCTCTGCAAGTTAAGGCAGTAATGCCACTCCAAATTAAATTCATCAGCGCCTTAATTAAGATCTATATTTAGTTGTTAATTACGGGGAGTGGAGCAGAGGGTGAGATGCTGCGCGGGGAACGAGCGAGGAGCGCGGTGGGCGCTCACGGGACGGGCTTCGGGAGGGAAAAGTGAGCTGGAAACGCCGGGAAGAGGCAGCGGACACAGCTCCCCTCCCGCCTGCCCTGCACCCACCTCATCAGCGGCTCCAGCCGGCTTTGATCCCAGAAATCAAACCCCCGGCTGATGGGTGACTGGATGTTATGCTAATCCTGGTTGATTGAGCTGAGATAATTACACTTCATCCAGGTTTCCCGGGAGTTTTGAATAAATATTGATGCACAGCTGTCCCCCCGCGCGGGTACCTGTGATGGAGAGGTCTGTGCCTGCTCCGGGCTCGCCTTGGGCCGGCGGATGGGCTGGGAATGAGGCCAGCGCTGGGCAGGGACACCGGGATCCTCCAGCGCACAGGAATCCCATCCAGGCTCCCTTTCAAGGCCTTCTCCTTGTGCAGAACAGCACAGCACCCGGCCAGGGGCCCTGCCTGCTCTCCCGGACATGCAGAACCTTCACCAGGGTGCTCTCCATGCCACCCCTGCCCAGGATGCTGCGGGAGAGGCACCAGGACCCTGCCTCTGCGTCCCTGGGGTGGGCAAGGGGCAGCTGGAGCCTGTGGTCAGGAGCCATCCGAGCTGCCTCGGGAGCAGGAGACACGAGAAAACAAGAAAATCAAATTATACATTCCTAGGAAGCGTTTATAAGCTGTGTGCATTCTTTAATCTTAATTAGAAATCTTAGCAGCTCCTGCCGGCGCTGTAATCAGCGCTGGAGCGGGCTGACCCCCATGGTGCTCACCTGGAGAGCGGGGAGCAGGTACCGGGGCAGGGATGGAGCCGGGATGGAGCGGGGATNTGGAGCCGGCTCTGTGCGCTCCCAGCCCAGGGCCGCGGGGCCGGGGTCAGAGCACAGCGGCGGGGAATGAGGAGGGTTCCCTGAGCTCTCATTAAACACCCCGCACTGACAATTCCAGGACCCCCTGATCATCTCCTTGCTTGGCTCGGTAACATCCCTGCTTGCAATAAATGTGATTTCCCGGTGCCCCAGGAGAGCGGACAGCTCGGGGGGCAGCGCCGGGAGCTGACACGGGAGAAAAGCGATGCCGGTGCCACCGGGGAGCCTGGAGGCGCTGGAAAACTGGATGGGTGTTCCCTGGAAAGCACGCTGTCCTGTCCACACGCCCTCAGCACTCTGCGTCCTCCTCCAAGTCCTCAGTGGCGGTGCCCGGCTCTTCATTAGCGGGAGGATGAACAGCCACTCGTTTGCTCACCGCCGTCGGGCTCGAGCTGAGCAAACTTGGAGAGGGCTGGGCAAACAGGGAGCTGCTGGCCGGGTCTGAGGGGTCACTGCTGCGGGAGAGCTGTGCCAGAAACCCCGCAGCAGTGGCGGGAGCCGGGCTGTGCAGGGGCTGTGCGTCCCCTGCAGCACCACAAAGCCAGCTCTGCACCCCTCCAGCTCAGCCCTGCAGGGGAGTGGGTTCTGCTTCATCCAGTTTGATTCCTACACTGGGATGATGCACAGGATGTTTGGGGTGGGGGGGGAGCAGGAGGGGCTGGCAGAGCCCCCGGATGGAGCCTGAGGCGGTGGTGGAGAAAGGAACGCAGTCCTGCCTCCCCCGTCATCCAGGGGGCTCCTGTGTACCGTCATTCCCGGATTTTGGATGTGTTCCAGGGTTTTTTGCTCTGCCAGCCCCTTCCCACTGCGAGCTGCGTGCTTCCCAGCCCAGCCCTGTGCATATATATATTTATATTTGTGTTTATGTGCGTGTGCGTGCTGCAGGCACGTTCCCAGCGCACACAAACAAACAGAGCTCTCTCTATTTGTACACAGAGGAGGAGGCGCCGCCTGCGCGTCCCCAGCTGGGGCTGGAGCTGGGTGGGAGTGGAGCTGGGGCAGTCCCGGGCTGCCGACCCCACAGTGGGGACTGGTTTTGTAGAATCAAAGAATCCCAGGAAGGTTTGGGTCGCAGGGAGCCTTAAAACTCACCCCAGCCACGGCAGGGACACCTTCCACTGTCCCAGGCTGCTCCAAGCCCCAGTGTCCAGCCTGGCCTTGGGCACTGCCAGGGATCCAGGGACAGCCACAGCTGCTCTGGGCACCTGTGCCAGGGCCTGCCCACCCTCAAAGTACAGAATTTTTCCCCGATATTTTCCTCTGGGAGATCCCGCTGGGATGGGCCGCTCTGATGCCAGACTGGGCACTGGCTGCTGCTCCAAATTCTGCCATTTCTTCCAAGCCTGGGAGTAAACAAAGCAGTGCTGATAAATGAGAGGCACCATCCAGGCACTCCTTCTGTAATTGCAGTTATTTAATAACCTCCTTGTGACTTAAGCAAGGCAGCCAAAAATCCTTCCCTCCGAGGGCACAACGCTGGGGCACCGCATCCTGCATTGCCGCTCGCAGCTGCTAATGAGCAATAAAGGCTGACTTCTAGGAATAATTAAAGCTCCCGAGGGCTCCGTGTCCTCGGTGCCGATTGCAGCCCCCTTGCACGGAAAGGGGAGCAGTGCCACCCGTGCCACCCCTCCTGGGTCACGGCACAAGGTGCTGGCACGTCCCTGGCTGCAGGAGCATTGTCCCCTGACACCCTGCCCTGCCAGAGCCCGCCTCCCCGCCTGGGTTGTTTTATCAAGCACCCTCAGCACGGGCAGGACTCGCAGCTCTGCTCTGCTCCATCGATCGGATCTCTCAGAAACTCACGGACTAATTAAGTTGTGTCCCTCCCTGATTGCCAGGGCCGGAGTGCTGCGGGGAGGGTGGGCAGGACCGCACGGTGCCATCCTCCCCCGAGTCTGCAGTGCCCTGTGGCGTGGGGTGCCACCAGGACCCCCCAGGCGTGCCACACTGTCCCCTCCAAGCGGAGCAGGGGAAGGCGGGATGATTTGTTGACATCTCTGCTTCTGGTCACGATAGAAATAAATAAATAAGGGGGGAGAAAAATCCCTGTGAACATGAGTAATGGCCCAGGAATGAGCAACCCGAGATAAAACTGAATAATAACATGTCAAAAACTACACGATGTGGGTTTTTATTCCCCAGCGGAGTTTCCTTCCTGCTAATCCATCACTGTAGAAGATGCAAGATTACTGCTTTCACAAAAAACTCCGGGAGATAAATGTGAGTAAATTAGGGTTTATTATATTATTTAGGGCAATATAATTTCCAAAGTTCCTTTATTAAATTATTTATGCCCCTGGCGGTGGCTCAGCTGGGCAGTGGCCCTCCCTGGCTGCATCCCCCTGTGCCGGGTGGCCGCGGTGGTGGGTGAGGCGGGGACAGCGGCGGTGACAGCAGCAATGCCAGCCTGGGAGGATCCACGGAGCCCGTCCTGCCTGGCTCTGCTCTGCCGCCCCCGGGGGGTGACATCCCCGCGACATCAGCAGCCCATCAGGCCCCTGTCACTGCGGACGTGCCCGTGTCCCGCTCCCACCCCCGCTGGTGCTTAAACAAGGAGTCAGGCGCTTTTCTGGAAATTGCAGCAAGATTACAGCCCCATCCGTAATGAAAGGCTTGTCCTCGGGAGGGGAGGCTGGCCGGAGATCCTGCTGCCCGGCGGATGCAGCCTGCGTTTAGATCCGCGGCCGGGCGCGGCCTCTGCTCCAGCGCACGGAGAGGTCAGGGCTGGAGGGGATGAGCGGAGCCCGGGACAGCACAGACAGGACAGGGCAGGACAGGACAGGTGGGACAGGGAGGGACAGCTGGGCTTTGTCACGGCGGAGAGCGGAGGCTGCGGGCAGGGATTTAACGGGAGCAGCCGCGCTCCCCTTTGCCGGGACAGCTCTGCTCCCCCGGGCAAGCGGCGTCGCCGAGCATCCCGGGCGGGAATGCCGCGCATCCCGCGGGAGCCGGGCAGCGCTGCAGGGCACAGGGCCGCCTCTCACCCCCGGCATCCATCACCCACCACTCCCAGCCGGCTCCCTGGCGCTGCCAGAGGGAACGGGCACGGCTCAGCCAGGAGCAGCGGGCGGAGCGGGCAGGGAGGGAGGCACGGAGAAACCCTGCACGGGCGAGGACACGGAGCCCACCGNCCCAGGAAGCCGGCGTGATTGTGTTTACTCCAGAACCTGGGCCGATTTACTTGTCGGTGCGCATCATTAATCTTCTTCTACAATCCCTTCCCCATCTGCTCCCACTTTTTAATGAACTGCCACTTGCCACACTCAATAAAATCAACGCTTTCCCGGGATCGCAGCAAGAGGGGAAGCAAGAGGCAAGGCAGGGAGGGAGGGATGGAGATAAAGAGATGCACTTTGCTTTGGGAAGGTGTTTTCTCATCTGCATGGGCAAACAGAGCGCAGCAGCTCTCCCTGAGACGCTTTTGGCTGCCTCGCCCCGAGCCAGTCACAAATAAGCACATCAGACTGCGCCGAACGCGAGCCGCACAATGCCGGGTGTCAGCCCAAGTTTGATCCCAGCTCTGCTGTTCTACACAATTATTTTCAGCGCATCAATACTGCAGGCGGCACCGAGATTGTAGTTTTCCAGCTTGCTGGCAGCTCTGGGGATTCATCCGATATCAGGCTATTACCTTCTGATTACTTTCCTTGGCAGCCAACCCGTTTGGAGCTGGCAAATAAACAATAGGGAAGAGTGTGATGGGGAGCTTAGCTTTCAAATTACACTTTTCAATCATTTGTCACACCAAAGGTATAATGAGTGTTTCATACAAAACTCAAAAGGCTGCGGGGCTGGTGGGGGGGCTTCACTTAATGTGGAGGGCGCCGGGTTTGGGTGGAGCTCAGCAACTTCATTTCCATTTCTCGGGATTTTTGTTTGTGGACGCGGCCAGCCCAGCTGGGCAGGACCTGTTGGAAAAGCGCTGTGCTGGGGAAAAGAGCCAGAAAGCCCAGGGAAGGGGAAGGATAGGACAGACGCCATCCCAACACACCTGCAGGGACCTCCCCGTCCCTGGAGACCGCGAGGATCGCTGCACCTGAACTAATCCCTAAGCATTTGTTCCTTAACGTTACTCGGGATCAGAGAATCTCATGTTAATGTGGATCTAACGCAGAAATCCATACGAGCCATTGGATACTAATTAAATGCCATCATTCTATTGATATTCTCGGTGTTTATTGCTCGCTGCAATTAGCGCCGAGCCCTCGCTGCCGGGGCACTGCCCCTCGCACGGAGCAGCTCCTGCCCCTTCCCGGCGCCACCTCCCGCCCTGCGAGGAATTTCCTGCGGCACACCGGGAGGAGAAGCTGCTGTGGGAGTCAGGAAGCTGCTGCCTCGCCCTCAGCACCCTCCCCCGAGCTGTTCAGCCCTGTCTCCTCCTCAGGCTCGCAGTCCCACTGCCCGCATGTCAGACGAGAGCGAGGAATAGAAATCGCTCCTTAAAGTTCACAACCCGTCACTCCGGCTTTCAGAAATACAAGCAAAAATGGCAAAGCAGTAGGGGGAAAATCCATTTCTTTCGAGATGATCTTTCCCTGGAACATGTCCTGTTGATCTGCAGTCAGGGAAAGGCGAGTGTGTTTGTCTGAGATAGGGGAATCAGATCTGTCTGAGCTCTCCTCTGCTCCACACTCCCCCCTCCAAAAGAGCTTGTAGAAAAAGAAAAGCCTCGAGAGAGAAATCTCTCCTGTTCCAAGACCTTCCCTTTGGGAACGTGCCCCCAGAGGGGGGACCAGCCCTCCTGCCCCTCTCCCGTGCCAGTGGAAACAGCGAGAAGCATCTGGCAGCACCCCCGGCAGTGCGGGCAGCACCAGCCCGTCCCCGGCCGGATTTGGGCTGGGTGCTGTGACCTCAAAGGCGCTGGGGGTGTTCAGGGCAGGATGCTGTGGCCCCAAAAGCACGGGGCCCACAGNCCGGGACATCCCCTCCAGCACGGCGCTGCCGGCACCTGCGGGGCTTTCCCGCCCCGGGAAGGGGACGCTGCGACCCGAATCCCCACTAGCAGGAGAAACTGGAGGAAAACAAACACTTCGTCGAAAAGAAAGGGAAAAACCAGCAGNACATTTCTTTGTGACCTGTTGCATCCCGCCGCGTGGCTGAGGTGAGCACCGCCAGGAGGCAGAAAGAGCCTTTATTTACCGGGATAAAAGGACTTCGCAGGGACATCTCCGGCTGCCACAGCTCCTGGGGCACCAGCACAGCAGTGCGGGACAGGAACAGCCCATGGGGCCAACACTCAGGGCGTGCTCACCACCGCAGTGTCACCAGCGGCGCGGGGACACGGCCAGTCCCGACCTGGCGGGGCCAGGNGACCTATAAACATCTGCTCCTGTTCCCTGCAGTTATTGCAGAGAGAGAAGCCAGAGATATTTCAGGCTGCTCGTACATCTGGGAAGGGGTTTGGGGTTTGCTTGCTTCCCCCACCCGCCGTCAGGCCCTAAGAACCGACGAGCCCCGCAGAAAGGATTAGAGTTAAACCTCCCTGTCATTATCTGGAGGCAGTGTCCCCAAATGCTCGCCCAGAAGGGGTGTGCCGTGGGGACACCTGCTGCGGGGGGTCTGGAAGGACTCTCAGCCCCTCTCTGGCCCTGGGGAGCCCGACTGTGACGAGGGGACGGGCAGAGAGGCATCTCAGGGCTCCTGTCCGGGGCTGAGCCTGCTCCTGCCCCCACAGCTGCCACCGCAGCCAGCAATAAAGAAAGAAATGCTGTGTGCTCACGTTTGCTCTCCTGCTGCCCGGATTGCACCAGGATGACCAGCTCCCCTGAGCAGCCCCCGCGGGAGCCCACCCCGCCTCGGGGGAGCT
>VXBC01013337.1:391709-403314 GCA_013399945.1 Ploceus nigricollis
GGGCAGGAGCGGCTGCGGGGGCTCAGGGCGAGCCCAGGGGCTCGGACAGGCCCCGAGTGCCCCCGGGGCGGGCAGGAGGCTGTGCCAGCTCTGCAGCGTGCCCGCGCCGGCGCCCCTCTCCCCCCGCGCCGCACGCCGCCTCCTCCGGCTCATTGGCGTGAAATTTAATTTGCAGCAATCAGCTGGAGGTGAGGCAGGCGCTGAATTAGCTCGACGTGGTGCTCTCGCCTCCGCCCAGGCCCCCTCCCCGGCTGGCAGGCGGAGGCACGCGGTGTCCCGCCTGTCCCCGCCACCCCCCAGTGTCCCAGCAGGGGGCACCCAGNCAGGCGGGGCCCGCTGGGGACCCGGGATCAGCCGGAGCTGCCGCGCTGCCCCCGCCCCGATCCGCGGGAAGGTGAGTTATGGCGTGGCTGGATGCACACATATTCTGATAAGGAAGAATAATAACTTGTCAAAGATACATATGATATGTGTTTTCTTTCCAGACAGAATATATATTGGGATAATTCATCAACTCGGCCTGGCACTGGCCAGGAGAGAGAAAGAAGAGAAAAAGAAACTCAATAAAAAGAAGTCAAGGCAGAAAAGGCTCTTGGCAGTGAGTGCTGTCTCCCTGCAGGATCCCTCTGCTCTGAGCTGTGTCTGGCAGGGACTCCTCACTGGAATCTGGCCTGCAGCCGCAGGGGTGGCGTGCCCTGGTCACCACGGCGGGCTGCAGGGAGCCTGTCCCCAACCTCACTGTGGCTGTGAAGGGAGTGAAGTGGGAGGGAAAGAAGCACTGCTTTGGGCCAGGGAGAAAAGCTGAGCACCAGCAGCTCCAGCTCACCCAGCTGCTGCCAAACCCTGCCCGAGCTCCAGCGCCTCCCTCCTGAGGAGGAGTGTGGCACAAACACCACAACGGCGAGGGATGAAGGCTGGCACATCCCAAACCAGCACAGCCAGGGACTCTGGGAAGATGCAGGAGGGGTTTGTAAAGTGATTTGTCAACTGACAAGCAGAAATATATTACCAATTTAGGCCTGTGATTTGCCTGCAACTTTTTTATCCTTGAGATGTTGTTGAACAGATTAAAGTGTCAGCTTTGATCCATGCATTTGGATGGAAACATAAATATTGCTGGCTCTTCTCCTCCCAGCCAGCACCTGCCCCAGGTGAGTGTGCCCAGGGGTGCTGCCCAGCCACATCCCCACCCCAACAGCCAGGCAACAGCTCCAGGAGTGCCAGGGTGGCAGAGCAAGGCCTGGAATTACCCTGACATTTCAGTTAGTAGGGGTTTGGCTGGACCTGCCCGTGTTTTAAAGTTTGTGTAGAGCACAGGCTCGGTGCAGAGTGCAGGGTGGATTTTGGATGCACCTGGGACGTGGGAGGCACATCCCAGGTGCAGGAGGAGCCACTGGGACAGTCCCACCCCCAGGCACATCAGCCAGGGCCTGCAGAGAGCTGCAGCTGCTCGGGGAGCAGTGAGCAGAGATCACTGTTCCGGGTGATTTCCTGATGCAGAAATGTGCAGCATCATTCCATTTCCAGGCAGGGAAACAAATGAGTCTCTGCTTGCTCCCCTCTCCTGTTTTCCCCTCCTTCCCACCCTCATTTGATCCCACTCCATGTGGCAACATCAAACGAGTGTTGAATATTTTAGCTCCTGTAAAATATTTATATTATGAGGCACGGAAGGAAATCGGTGGCTTCCAGGCCATGTAAACATATGCCTGGGAACAGCTGGATCCCTGGCAGCGCCGGGGGGGCACGGGGCTGCCCAGCTGCTGCATTCCCAGGTATTTAAAGCCCTGAGAAGCCACAGCATCTCCTGTGGGGCAGGGCAGGGAGGTCCAGGATCGTGGAGCCCAAACCTCTGCCAAGGGCTGCCCAGCCCTGACCTGAAGGCTCCCCCCCAGGCAGCTCCTCTGCCCTGGCCTGGAGAAGGGTGGGCAAGGCGGGGGCTCTGAGCCCCCAGAGGAGCGAGGGGATGGCGGGGGCCTGGCCTTTGCCCAGTGACTGGAGATTAATTGAGGCTTGCCATTAAAATGTCACCAAGAAAATTATTAACTTAAGGTAAACCACTTGCACGCGTCAAAAGCAAAGGCAATCAGTCCCAGGCATGTCCCCCTAGGAAATTATGTGGAGTAATTAATCAAAAAGCTAATGAGAAATGTGTTTTCTTTCCCAGCCTAACACCACATCATATTCTTATTAGCCAAGGTTATTACAATAGTAATCATGCATGCTCCGAGTTCAGATTGGGTTTTTTGCTCCACTGCCACCAATTTAGAAAGCCATTAATGGGAAAGATAACCCCGATACACAACCCAGCCCTCTGTGTCTGAGAGCCCACGGGTGCTCCTGGCCACACGTGCCCTGTGCCCGCTGTCACACGCTCCCTGTCACCCCAGCCCTGCCCACCACGGTGCCCCAAACCAGGGATCCCCTGGCGTCCTGCTCTGCTCTCCCAGCCCTCCCCAGCACGGAGATCAGCCCCAAACTCCAGCTGATGTTCTCACTGCACCCAGAGATGGATTAGGGAGACAGGGCATGGTGTGATTGGTGAGCACCCTGCTCTGGCACTGCTCATCCCTTCTCCAAACCTATCCTGCTTATTCAGAGGCCCAGAAGGAGCCAAGTTACTCCATAAATCTGGCTGCAAGCAGGTAATCTGCTGCTGCAGCGGGCTCCCCCCGGGCCCAGCTCGGAGCGCAGCCACCTGCCAATCTCAGCAGCCCTAAAATGCACCGTCAGCAGCCAGCGCAGGGAAACCAGCCCTGCTTGATATTCAGCATTAAATAATTCAGCCCCCACAGAGAGACGGGGGAGAAGAATGAGCCTGACAAAAAATATAAAGATTTCCTATGGCCCGTTAAAAATGCATTGACCTGATTAGCTCACTGGCAGGATGCTGAGCCACGCCAGAGCCGAGCAGGGAATCCCAGTCTACAGCGACAGTGGCACAGAGAGGACCTTGGCAGGCAAATTCCGCTCTCCAGAGTGAGCAGCACCTTCTCTGCTTGATTTTTGTGTGTGTTTTCTTGCTAAATCTCTTTTCCTTGCTTGCACACAGGTGACACGTGGGAGATGTTGCTGCAGGAGGCCTTTTCTTCGCAGAACCACAGAATCATTCAGGGTGGGAAAGACCTCCAAGATCATCAAGTCCAACCTCTGAGTGATCCCCACGTTGGCTGCCAGACCAGAGCACCACGTCCTGTTATTTTACATCCTTGCTCAGGGACATCCCACACCTTCCCTGTGCAGCCCCCGGCAGCTCCCTCGGGGTCAGGGCCCCCCACCTGCCCCAGGGGACCCTGCTGTGCCCTGGCAGCCGCCCCTGAGCCCCTGCACTGCTGCCTCCCGCTGCCGCGCTGCTGAGCGATCCCCGCAGCCTCGCGAGGATGTTCGGCAGCTCCGGCTTTGATGTGCGGATTAATGAGAGCTGACACCGCTGGAGCAGAGCCTTCAGAAGCCCAAAGGCAGGGCCCGGGGCAACACTGGAGGGGACGAGGCTCTCTGAGCGCTCCCTTTGATCGCTCCGTGCTCGGGACGCGCCTCGGTTCGGCTCGGCTCGGCTCGGGCGGTGCTGACGGGCACGGCCGGACTGCCCGGGGCTGGGGGCCGTGCCCAGAGCCCTGCCTGGTCCCGCTGGGCACCCGTCCTGGGCTGGACTCGCACCCCGGCACAGCCTCCCGAGCGCACGCTGCTGGCCCGGCCAGGATGTGCCGCGGGAGCCACGCAAGGCTGCTCCCTCCTCGGCACAGGTGAGGGGCACAGGGGCTCACCTGCAGCCCCTCCACCGGCCCAGAGGGGATGCGGTGCTCCCACCGGGACCTCACGCTGTGGCGCTGGAGCAGGGCTGGGCTTGGCCAAGGTCTGACACAGCTGCAGGAGAGAAAACAGCCCCGTCGGCATGCACACACCCCGGGGAGCTGCTGCAGCGGAGTAAACTCCTCCTAATCCTCTAACTGAACAACCCCCAGGCATAAACCTCGCTGGGAGCCCAGCAGGAACACAGCCGGGGGCCAGGAGCTGCTGGAGGATGAGGAGGGCGTGAGCTGCAGCCAGGAGCTCCAATGCCTGCTGCAGGGGGATCCCGGCTGCCAGCGCTGCTCCCCAGGGCTCCCCGCGGTCCCCCAGCGATGTCCTCCTCACAAGGGGGTCCCTCGCGGGGGTGGGCAGAGCCCCGGGTGCTGCGGCACTCGGAGCTGGGCCCCCTCTGCCTTCAGCCCTTTAGGAAGAAATCCATTAGCTGCTAATTACACACGGGCCAGAGCACTGCCGGGTTATTGCGGCTGTAAAGCACTCCACAATTATAATCTGTAATTCCTGCTGGAGGATGTTTACTGGTGGAGCAACACCTGATTTACAGCGGGGCACCAACCTGGCCTCAGGAGCGGAGCTGCCCACAGGCAGAGGGTCCTGCCCTGAGCCGGCACTGCCACACCCCCGGAGCGGCCGAGGTCACAGGGATGTGGCCACGGGCACCCCCGGAGCAGCTGAGCCCGTGGGCATCGCTCCTGCAATCCTGCCAGCCCTGCAGTCCCTGTCCCCACTGGCTCCGGGCACTGCCACCCTCACCCTGTGCCCCACAGGAGCCGCGGCATCGGGCGGCCTTGGCTGATGAAGTTGTAATTCCTGAAGTTCCTCCAGAATGAATATG
The DNA here is from genome assembly GCA_013399945.1 of Ploceus nigricollis. Classification (NCBI taxonomy): domain Eukaryota; kingdom Metazoa; phylum Chordata; class Aves; order Passeriformes; family Ploceidae; genus Ploceus; species Ploceus nigricollis. The sequence continues at coordinate 396,352 of VXBC01013337.1, forward strand.
GATGCACATCTGCCTCCGTTAGGTGTAACAAATTGGGAGAGATTGTGTTAAATTGTGCCCAGCCCGTGTCCCCGGCCAGCGTCCCAACTGTCCCGGGCACGGGGGCTGTGGCCTGGAGCTGCCAGAATCTTCCATGGGCTGGAGGAAAGAAACGCTGCAGAGTTTTAATTCTTCAGCAGTTTAGTGCACTGAGGGTCCTCTGCAGCCTCCTGCTCCTAGGGAGGACAAGCAGCCACTTGCAGGGACCCCATTCCATGACGGGGACACGGTGCTGTCCCCAGGGGTGGCCGCAGGGACACTGAGGCACAGGACACTGGCACACCCCGGCTGTGCAGCCCAGCGTGGCTGAGCCCCATTAGCCAGGGCCCTGCTCTGCCCGCCGGATAACGCATCTCAGCCGTGTTTATTTCCATCCAGGCTGCTTCTCAATTTGATTATTTATCTCCCGTTTAGCCTCTGACAGATCAAAGGCTCGGCGGAGGGGAAGCGGAGCCGGGCCGCGCATGAAAATGAGCCTTGATACATAATTAATTAACATAAAACAGTTTCATTAGGAGACGGTGTTACATGGCTGTTTGTCTTAAAAATTTAAGCTGTGTAAAGAGCACGGGGGAAAACACCAACCCCTTTCCTGGTGCTGCCCATCCCAACCCGGGAGCTCCAGGAGGGGCCAGAGCGTGGCCCCCTCTCCCTGAATCCCGTGCAATTCCTCCTACCCTTGATTATTAATCTGTTTTTAATTCTATTAAGAGATAGCCAGGAGAAAGAGTATCAATTTTAGATTAACAAGGTTATTAGCACTTAATTATGTGAGGTGTCTTTGTAATTGAAAAGGAAAAGAGGAAGCGCCATAAATATCCCGGCCCCCGAGCTCCTGGGGGTTTGCGTGTGGCTCTTTATTCACGAGGCTGTGGAACCATAAATATTAAATATCTGGTGGAAAAAAAAATTACAAGGCAGAGAGAGGATGCCCTCTGGATATTCCGGGGCCGAATGTTCTTGCATTTACAAATATTCATTAGCTGGGATCTGCAAAGTTATTTCCACCAAGACTCGGTGAAGGAGGAAGAGAGAGAGAGGTTATTGAAAAAAAATAGAGTCTAGAGTAAATATTATTAGTAATTTTTATCTCTGCGTGTCCCTAATTATTCCATAATTAGGGAAAGTGCACATATGCATATACAATCACTAACCTGCCAGTCTCAGGCATTCTCATTCCCAGCCCCGCTGTGGGATGGAGTCACCAGGGAAAATTCTTCTTCCCCAAAAAGCAGTAGGGGTGTCTGTGCCCGGGGGGAGCCCCACTGTGCCCCCTCACCCAGGTGCCCCGTGCTGGAAGCCCGGGATGATTCAGGGAGCCACCAGCTCTGCCAAGCACCCACGACCTGGAGCTGCTGCCGGTTAGAGAGACATTAAATGACAAATCTCAGGCTCTTTTTAATTAAAAAATAATAGAACTCAGCAGGAAACGGAGCAATAACACAACACTGCCAAAACCCACTTTGCTGGAGCTGTTAAAAAAACAACAGCCAAGAGGCAGCTTGGGGGAGAAGCCACGTTCACCTTGTGGGGACAGGTGACACGACAGGTGGGGTGGTGGCCGAGGGTCCCCTGCCAGGACCACCCCTCCACCAGCCCCACTCCCGTGGGCACAGGGCTCCCGGGGACAGGCGGTGTCACACCCCAGGAATTAAGCTCTTAATCTAAACTAAACACATTACCACGAGCTCATCAACAAAAATCTAATTACCCTGCGCGAGGCCGGGCTTAATTGCTCGTCCTTGACACGAGCGGCGCCCGTGGAAGCCCAGGAGCCAGCGAGAGCCTGGGACTGGAATTATCCTGCTCCCCGGAAAAAGCATAAAAGGAAAACGGGGGAAAAATACGGCTGTGCAATTAGCAGAGAAACACCAGACAAATCAGCTGGTAATTGCTGGGGGGAGCTCCGAGGGTCATTAGCAGCTGTGGGGAGCACTGCTGGCATCCCCCGGCAGGCTCCAGAGGGACACAGGCAGTGGCAGCAGCACAGGGACTCCAGAAAGGGGGGAAATGGCTCAAACGCGGCTTTTCTCACAGTAAGGACGAGCTGGAGCAGGCTCCCAGCCCGGCCCGGCCTCCCCCAGGCACCCCTGGGCTCCCGGTTTGCTGCTGCCACTAACGAGGAAATCGGGATGCAGGAGGTGGCTGAGCCCCGCTGCCTCCCCCGCACGCTCCTCCCCGACTTATCACCAGTCACAGGATGTTTACAATAATTTTTAATTTGCGCAATTATTAATCATTTTTCTATCTGTCTCATTTGCATAATAATTACTCTGCTTGCTGTTTGCCATGACTGTGAATGACAGTGGTTTAAATTAAATTAAGATTTTAATATTCATTTTTTTGGGTTGAAGCTAATCAAAGTTGCTGCTCGATGCCAAGGCCAGGGCTCTGCCCTTCCAGAACCACTAATGAAGAGATCCAGTCCCGGTGTCACTGCTCCATCTCCATCACCCAGCTCATCCCAGAGGATCCCACAGCGTTTTCCCATTGCTTTGCTGCCAGAGCTGCTCAGACAAGGCCACAGCTGGGACAGGAGATGTGGGGTGCAGAACAAGGGCACAGGGACAAACCCAACTCCCTTCTCCCCAGGCAGCACAGGGGGATGGGATCAGGGAGGGAGGTGTTCATCATGTGAGCCCCCCTTTCCTCACAGATATCTCTTAAACACACAGTATCTGGTAGCAAACAAGTAACAGATGCACAAATCCAGCATTGTGATGAACGAGGAGATCCCCAGGGTAGTACCTCTCAAATTTTAAAACTCCAGCCTTCAAAATCATCTGCAAGAGCAGAACCTGATGCCATTTTCAGGTCCTAAGCACATTTTGTTTAGTACCAGCATTTAAAAGTGCTTTGCCTCCTTAAGAGCAGCTTACAGTCCCAAGAGTGACACGAGCCAGCTGCTGGCATCTGTGGCTCTGCAAGAGCAGCCACTGTCACCAAGCAGGTGAGGAAGGTACCAGCATCCAGCTCTGCTCACAAGGGCAAATCCAATCATTCCACAGCAGGTTCTTTACATCTCCAGCAGCACTCAGATTAAGTGAGAGCAAAAACGAATGTGTCAAGTGGAACTGCACTTGTGGAGGCTGCAGCTGCCTCAGGTTACAGGGGGAAATGAAACAGGGCCTTGGTGACAGAAGGGGGAAGCACAACTGGAAGCATCTGCCTGGAAACGTGCTGCCACCTCACACCACCCCCTGCTCCCAAACAACCTCCCTGCCCAGCAGGTGCAACAGGGCTGGGAATGGTTCAGCTGCCTTGGAAAAGCCACCAGCACACAGAATTGAGTAAAAAAAGAAAGGTTTTATTTACAGGTGAACACACCAATGTCAAGGCTGCTGCAGATGTGACACAGGGATGAAACACAGGGAAGTCCCACGAGTCTGGCACTCCAGAGCAGACTGTGCTGCTGTCCCTCCCACCCATGGTGCTCCCAACGCTGGAGAATCCCTGAAAAGAGCAAATCCTGCCCTGCCCCTGCCCACTGCTGCAGCTGAGGCATCTCCATGGAAACTGCTGCCTGCATTTCCTCCCTGCTCCCCGGGACCTCAACAAGAACAACTGTATTTATTTCCACAAGTGCTTTCTGACACACAAGGATTAGGGGAAGCTCTGCCCAGCCTCCAGCTCTGAGACTGACAAATCTGATCACAGCAGAAGGGTTGTTACACCTCCCACCAGAGCGAGCCAAGTGCTGAGATCAGCCCCAAATCCAGAGGGGTCTGGGGGGACCAGCTGCTCCAAACTAGGAGGGAAGCAATTCCAGGTCTTAAGTCCTAATTCTCCACACATTTACTTCCACTAGAAATGGAGCCCTGAAGAATTGCTGAGGCTCCTGAAGATCTTGCTGCCCAATGCAGCACTGCAGGTCGCTCATGCAGTGCCAGAGCATTCCCTGCTCAGTTTCCTGTTTGGACACGGTCAGGAAAAGCTGAGTTTGAACTTTCCTGCATGTTGGTGACTCTGGGATCTACATGGCAAATAACTGCACAAACTTGACAGAAGTTCAGAAGTTCCTCTTAACCTGAGTTCTGGAGCAGACTGACCCACTGCATGAGGGTAACTCTCCCAAGCCCAAGTGTTCAGCAGATTTTCACCTGAGATTTAGGACACCTGAAGACTTGGGAACTGCCCTCAGAGGTCAAAGCATTTGGCGTAGAACAGAAGTTTGTTAGAAAACAAACAAGAAACTGGTGTCCTTCCCAGAGAGCTGGAGGCTCTGGCTGCCAGGGAAATCCAGCCTTGCCTCTCGGAAGATGGTCCAGTGGGCTGCTGAATGCCGAGCACAGGGCTTGTTCCAGGGAGAGCAGGCCATTCCTCAGGGCTCTGGCAGCGGGTGGTGCCTGGGGGGCACTGCAGGAGCTGTCCCCTACATGTCCTCCACGCTCCACTTGTAGGCGAGCTCCTGCACCGCCTTCTTGTTGGCAATGCGGGCGAAGCGCTGCTGCTCGAACCCGTTGGACCTGCAAAGGGACACCCAGGTGGCAGCAGCTGCTGGGAACCAGCTCTTCTGACCACTGCAACTTTTCCCCTAATTTACTCTGGCTCAGTTTCCACCTGGACCTGTGGTTACCAAGAGCTGATGCCTCCATAAGTTCCTCACCTCCCTTGTCCCATCTGTCCCATCACCCGTTTGTAACTGAACCCACTCACATTCCAGCTGCCAACACCCTCACCCATCCCATTACTGGCAGCCTTTACACTGGGAACTCCCTGAAGCAGAACTCCTTTATTTTTGCTGTTATTCCAACAGGAACAAGTACCTGTCCACACCGTCCCAGCGATGCCCAGGCCAGATGTTAAACCTGTTGAGTGGAGGTGCTGGTCCCTTGTACCTGGGTTTTTCTGGAACACAAAGAACAGGAGAGCTGTTTTCAGCACAGCCAGGTGGTCACATCCTCACCCACCCAGCAGGTGTCTGCAGGTGGGCACAGGTAGAGCACAGGCTCCTGGCAGCCAGCTGCAGCTCCCAAAGGCTCACTGTGACAAACTGCTGAGTTCTCAGCCAGCAGGCCCTGCTCTCCCAGCTAACAACTCATGTACCTGTTACTGCTAACAAGCTACTAACTCCAGAGAATCCAGAAGTCCCCCTTGGCTATTTACTGAACAGCAGCTGCATTTCTGCACTGCTGACACCTTAAATACACAGGTGTGCTCCAGAGGCAAACCTTTCTCTTTGTTCTCCTTGGCCTTCCTCTTCTTGATGAGAGCAGCCATGGGGTCTCCTTCCCTCTCCTGCTCCCTCAGCATCCGATCCAGGTCCTGGTCATCGATGTAACGGGCCAAGGGCTTCTGCATCTCCTTCACTGCATCCTCCACGTTCTGCTGCTGCTGCCTCTCCTGTGCCAGCCTGGAAAACACACTGTGTCACCCAAAGCCCAGCCATCACTCCTTGGGACTCATTCAATTTGCAGGATGGGGCACACCCCCCAACTCCCAGTGCCTGTGCAGCATTCCCAAAGCACCTCCAGCAAGGGAAGTGCAACACCAGCCTGGCAGCAGATCCACACTGACACCAGGAGATGGGAGGCCCAAGGACCGTGCTTAGGAGTCCCTTACTCACCCTTTTCCCCACTTGGCATACTGCTCCTCTCTCTTGGCCTCTGCCTCAGCCTTCAGCCTCTGCTCCAGCTGCTCCTGGGCCAGGTTCCTCTTGCGGCCAGACTTGTCTCGGAACACGGTCTGAGCGTTCCGGGATTCCTCTGGCAGGGACAGATGCCTCAAGTCACAATTTTGGAACATTTTATCACCTCCAGACAAGTCAATGACTTTAACTGTGCCTTCTCTTTTGCTTGTCCTAATCTCCCAAAGAGCCACCCAAAGCCAGGCAGGAACTCAGCTCGTGCTGAGATTTCCCTGCTGCCCCACACAGACCCTGAGCTCTCCTTATCCATCAGCTCCTTCAGACTTGCAGAGGAAAAGCATTTCACACTCCCTGCGACTTCCCTGGCATGCTCTGAAATCCCCATGTGGAACAGCAACCCTGGCCAAGGCTTCCAGCAGCATGTCCACCTGCAGCCCCACAGGGATGCTCCCCACCAGTGCCAGGGCCCGAGAGAGCAGAGGAGGAGGAGGGGAGCTGGGGCTCGGGCTGTGTTCCACACTCCCACCTTCCAGGTGCCTGGTGCTCCTCTCGTGCTTCCGGAGCTCCTGCTTCTCCCTCTGCAGCACATCTGCTGACACCAGGCCAGCTTTGACCCCCGATGACATCGTGCTAGCCTGCAGAGCACACAAACCCCATGGCTGAGAGGGGGGCAGGCAGAACCAGGGGTGACCCAAACCACAGGGACAGGGCAGGGACAGCCCTGTTAGAGCCAAGAACTTCCCCATTTGTCAATCATTGCATTTCCACAGCCGGAAGGGAAAGAGACAACCTTTACCTTCTTGGGAGAGCCCTTGGCATCCCGGCCATGTGAGGAGTGCTCCGGGGGGCTCCGGGACCTGTGCTGGTCCCTCTGGGTGGGAGAAGCCCGTCCTGGAGGAGAGAAACCCCAGTGAGGGGCTGCTGGTTCCCCCAAGGGAATCACACTCAGGGGATCGCTGTGCACACAGCCCAGGCGGCAGCACAGGCACTCCAGGCTGGGTGAATCTCACCCAGCTGTGCACAAGGACAATGACAAGAGCCAGCTGTGCCCACAGGGACAGACCCCTGCCACTGCCAGCTGTGCCAGCAGAGCAGCAGCCACAGCACTCACCTGTGGCAGTGTGGATCCCAGGGGGTCCCCAACACACGGGGGACACAGCGTGTGACACTCACCTTTCGTTTGGCTCTTCTTCCTACTCGGGGACCCCGGCTTCTCTCTCCGAGGTGACAAATCCTGACGCTGCCGCCGGGGAGGGGACAGATCTGGGGTGTCGTGACGCTGTCTCCTGGGAGGGCTCAGGTCACGGGTGTCATGACGCTGTCTCCTGGGAGGGGAC
>VXBC01013337.1:419994-490219 GCA_013399945.1 Ploceus nigricollis
TTTATTCCCGCAGGGATTTGGCCTGCCGTACCCGGACCCCTCGCCTCGGCCGCGGGTCTGTGCCCTGTCCTTCACGGGGCCGCTCACGTCACCCCCTTTTCCCGCTGTGTCCCCAGCTCAGAGGTCCCGGGAGCTGCGCCCCTGCCCGCCCACGCCAGCTCTCGCTGGGGACCCGGGCAAAGCGAAAGCTCAGCCCAGAGCAGGCACCAGCACTGGCACGGCCGCCCCAAAACCCCCCTCAGCCCGAGCCAACCCCAGGTGCTTCCCTGTCCCATTGTCACCAGTCCGGGGATGCACAGGAATCAAGAGCACCGGGCTGAGCCCGGCCTGGCAAGGGGAGAGAGGGGACAGGGAGAGAGGGGCCATGTCCCCAGAGGGGCTGCAGGGGGTGTGCAGGGCTGGCAGTGCCAGGGGAAGCTGCTACAGAGGAACGATGCTCCTGTTTCTGGGTGGCACCGGCTCCCTGTAGCCCCAGCCCATGCCAGCCCGCTGGGCACCCCAAGAGCATCGCACGGGAACTGCCACCTCAGGTGCTGCAAGCACAGGCACAGCTCCCTGCGCCTCCCACGCCCTACCCACAGCTGGAAAAGCCCCCGTGCAGCAGAGGCCCGGGCGGGCTCTGATCTGCAGCACTGCCGGTCCCCACACCCGCACGGTGAGCCGGGCTCCGCCGGGCTCCGGCTGCAGGGGGGGCTGCGGGAAACCCAGCCAGGGGGGCTGCTGGAGCCCGGGGGAACTGATGGGCTGGGGACACAGCAGCTGCCGCCCCTTGAACCTTGGTGTTGAGCAACAAGGCAAACAAGAGCCCAGGGAAGATCATAATCATGGTTTTATTTGTTATGATCCCACTGTCCAACTAATTGACTAGTTGCAAGTGACCCACAAAAAATGGACTGAAGATTTACTGAAACCTTTTTTTTTCCTGTTCGTTTTTAGTCCAACATAAATGAGGAAGAAAAAAAAAATACTTCTGACATTTCCAAAAAACAGAAATAATAGCAAAGTATATTAATATACATTCAACATATACTGCGCGTATTGATTACTACAATACAAAGCCATGATAAAAAAAGTGTGGTACTGCGGATGGCACGGTGACGCGGCCCTGCGGGGCAGCTGCTGCTGGGGGGGGCCCGGCGACTCTCCCAGGATACAGTGTCATGTAAACAAAAGGAAAATGAACCAAAGGGACAGAGCAAAAGGCTTTCAGCGTTTCCCACCCTCCCCGCTCCATCCGGCGGGCTCCCTGAGCCCGGAGGCGCCGGGCGAGGGCCGTGCACGGCCGGGCTCTGGAGCTTCCCTCCTCTGACTCTCGGGATCGCAGAGCTGTCAGCGTCCTTCTCCCGGAGAAGGGGAGGCCGGGAAGAGGCAAGGGGTAAGGACAGCAAAGTCACCTCTGCCGTGCTGGTTTCACACTTCCTTCTGTGCAAAGTCAGGAGGGCCGGGTCGATGTTTCCTTTAGTTTTAAAAAATATTCCGGAAAAAATGTCAGTAAGAAGGATCTGAGCTGGAGCTTGTCAAGTCCCAAAGGCAAGGGTGACACCACGTGCTCCTGAGCCCCAGCAGGGGGGGGACGTCCCACTCTATCCACCACGGAAAGGGTGGAAAAGGGACAAAGAAGAGACCTCTGCACGTCCCGACTGTATAAGGAGAATTACCACTGTCGCCACTGGCACGAGAGAAAACCAGTCACAAGTACAATGTCATTAAAAGAAATAAAATACTTTGAACAAAAGGTGCAAGTCACAATTCATATAGAACAGAATCTAGTTAAAAATTTCTCTCAAACAGAAATTCCTTTTGCCTTTTATTAATAACAATAATAATAAAACAACATTTACCAAAAAAAACCAATTCCTACGTGATCAGGAGGAAAAGCGAAGGAAACAAAGAAAAATCCGTCTGCCCTACATTAGCCAGGAAAAGAAAAAACCCCAAGTCGTGGCAGATTTGGAAAGAAAAGGGGAGGGAGGGCAGGGCAGGGGTGATCCTGTCAGCACCCCGACACACGAGAGGGAACAGAGCAGACAGAGGTGAGACAAGAAGTGGATTGCACCAGGGTGGGGAGGGCCCCACCAGCACTGCCAGGCCCAGACCCCCCAGTGCAGAGGGACAGAGTGGAAGGAGAGCGTGGCCTCCATCCAGGAGCAGCTCCAGCCCCCTTGGACCTGCTCAGGGCAGGCTCCAGGGACTCAAGCCCGGCGTGGGGCCCCGGGCAGGGCCAGCCCCCAGAGCAGCCCCGGCGCCGAGGCCGATCCTCCGTGTGGGGCTCAGGGCTCTGGGTGTAGCTGGAGTTACAGGCAAGTGTGGCAGAAATTAAAGAACCCAAAGGAACGACACACTGGATGAAGTGAGGATGAGGAAAGGGGCCATGGTATTCCAGTTAGTCAGAAATACTACGGCAATTTGGCGCAATGCTGCTAGATACTGTTGGTTTAAAATGGACCTTTTCATTTCAAAGCTGTACACAAACCCTGCAAGAGAGAGAAAGACAGATGTTAGGGGACACCAGAATGGCACATCTCCTCCCACAGCCCTCCAGCATTGCCAGGCCATTCCTGACCCTGCCCCAGGAGAGAGACCCTGCCATGCAGAGGGGACTGAGCACAGCACAAGGCTGGAAGGAGGGATGCTGTCCCTGGGCAAATGGGGGACAGCAAACAGCTTCAGCACAGGAGCTCCGAGCAGATGGTCCCAACCCCAAGCACTGGAGCAATGAGCAGGGAAGGCGACCCATGGGAGTGAGGCCCGAGGTGTGGTGTGGTGAGAGAAGGACACACGGATACTCACTCCCTCCTGGTTACACTCCTGCCTGCTCCATCCCAAAGGGCACCTCCGGGTGCTTGTAGCTCAGCAGGACGTCCGTGATACACGTCGAGGGGTAGCAGGAGGTGTTGAGGTGCTGGCTGCCATCGCCCAGGTTCCCGTGCTCTTGACCTTCCAAACTCTCCCCGCATTCTGGGAGGGCAGAGAGGCGACTCAGCACCCGTGGCTGTGACTCAGCTCCCCGAGGAGCTGCCCACCCCCCCGGCCCGTGCTCACCCTCGCCGTCCCTGTCGCGCAGCTGCTGACTGGCCATCAGCGACGACTGGCTGAGCACGGCGTCGGACATGCGAGCAGAGCTGAGGGCTTTTCCTGCCATCAGACTCATCCCAGGCAAGTTATCCAACTGCACCTGTGGAGATGGCAGGACACGCTCAGGGGGAGCTCAGGATCCTGCTGTTCCCCATCTGCCCATGGACAGGGTGCCCAGGGAGCCTCTGCAAACCTTCAGCAAGGGTTTGGAAAGACAAGAACTGCATCAGGCACAGCTTGGGTGCAGCCTGTCCCTTCAACAGGAGCATGGACTGAATGGTCCAAATCCCTCTGAACTAACAGAATCACAGCATAGCTGGGGCTGGAAGGGAGATCAGGAGACCATCCAGCACAAACCCCTGCCAAGGCAGGGACACCTGGAGCAGGTGACAGAGAAACACATCTGGGTGGTTTTGGGATGTCTCCAGAGAGGGGGACTCCAGGCCCTACCCTGGGCAGCTGCTCAAGTGCTCTGCCACCCTCCATGGAAAGAAGTTCTTCCTAATGTTGAGGTGGAACTTGTTGTGTCTTAGTTTCTGGCCATTGCTCCTCGTCCTGTCACTGGGCACCACTGAACCAGTGAAGCTGACATTCTCATCTACAGCAGAAGGGAGCTGTAGCAAAGCACACATCACGATTTGGGCAGGACAGTTCCCAGCACCCCAAACCCCAGAGGGCACAGAGCACTGAGGTCTGGGCTACCATGACCAGCTCCTTCCCAGCGGTGCTGGACCCACAGCTGGGCTGGAGGTGTCTGCAGGGCCCTGTGTGGCCACAGCCAGGCCGGGCTGTTTCAGAGGAGGGACCTGGGAGGCAAAGGCACCTACGTAGGCATCGTCGCTGTTCTGGATGGTGTGATGTCTCTGCAGCGTGCGGGGCCGCGGGTGCTCGCTGGACGAGGGGCGCACGGGGTAGCCCAGGCCGTTGTGGTCAGGCACCTGCATGGCTTGGCCGGGGGAGCTCCTGTCCATGCAGTTCCCTACGATGGACTCTTGAGAACCAGACAGGACAGAAAAAGGACAGGTTAGTACAAGGAACCTGCAGCCAGCTGTTCCACTACAGAACTGAGATGTGATGCCACACACAAACGCTCCTTGCTGGCAGAGCAGGGACAGGACCCCCAGCTGCTCCAGTTAGAGTGGTGCAGTACCACTGCCCCCAGTTGCACTCACACAGGCTTCTCCCTCCAGCTTCAATATCCCAAAAGATCCCAGTGCTAGCTGCCTTCCATCAGGTCTACAAAAGCAGCCTAAAGCTGGAGGCACTGGGGCAGGAGCACAGGAACCAGACCCTTTCCCACTTCTGCCTTCCCTTCGAGCCTGAGCTCGACCCCCACATCGTTACACAAGAGCTGGGGGAGCCTCCAACACGGGATTTTCCAGCAGGGCCCCTTGGCAATTGTAAGCAACATAATCCTGCTGGAAGAGCTGGCCAGGATCTTCACTTTTATCAGATGACTTCTCCCTGCCCTCCCACAATCTGGCTGCGGGAGCACACGAGTGTTCTGCCTGGCAAAGTCCATCTGCACTGCAAGCTCTTGTGACTGAGGGCAAAGGCCACATTCCTATCAGGCAAAGCCTCTCATCATCAAGTACACGATGTTTTGGATGAAGTCCTGAGCCATGGAGGAGCCTGTCACCGGGGCTGAGCTCGCTGAGCGCGGACCCCGCCGAGCACAAACGCCCGACGCGGCTGCGAGCGCTGGGGAGCTGCCCCGAGGTGACACAGCTGCAGGTACATCCCTCACAAAGCCAGAGCTTTCCCAGGGCTTTGGCCAGTGGGAAGTGATGTCCTGCTGTGCTGGGACACTGCAGGGCCCAGCTCGCACTGCAACTGCCACAAAACTGCTCCCCGAAGAGATCTCAAAGAATCCTTGAACATCCCCACGTGGACCCACAAGGATCATGCTTGCCCCTGCACAGAGCAGTCCCAAAATCTGTCCACAAATTTAGCAGAATTCAAGTGAGACCCCATCCCATGTGGTCCCCACGCTGCTCACAGGCAGCACACGGACAGAGCACGGCAGAGCATGGACAGCACAGCCAGCACACTGCTCCCATACCCTTCCTCCATCAGGAATGTGGCATTCCTGCCGGAGCCCTGTCCCAGGGCAGTCAGAGGTGCAGCCTCCCCCTTCCTTTGCACAACCGTGGGGTTACGTGCGGTTAACAGTCAGCTTTCCCAGAAAAGCGAGAGGGAAAACATGAGGTAACAGATGTTAGCGGATCAGTGCCACCCACACACTGCCTGGGATGCTGCTCCAACTGTGGGAACAGTGGTTGGGGCCAGCAGCCTGCTGCTCCAGCTCCACAAACAGCCCCGGCCCCACTCCCTGTGCTGCGGGTGACGAGCTCCCTCAGCCTGGAAGAGCCAGGACCCAAAAAACAGCTGCTTCCCAATGCCAGCACTTCACCTCTGGGGATGCTGCTCTGGACCAAGGGACAGACACCCCGAATTCACACCCCCAGCCCTGCAGAGGAGAGCCTTTCATCCCCACATCCTTTGTGTCACTGGGGCATGTGACGCTGGCACGGCGCTGCCGCCAGCTCAGCTCCCTCGCGCCGAGCCCAGGCAGGTTTCCCACGGGCAGAGCTCCCAGCCCCGGCACGGCTGCGCTGGAGCAAAACTGGAGCAGGGCCGTTCACAGGCAGCTCAGTCACATCCCAAACAGATTTGGTCGGCTCTCAAGGTCCCCGGCTGCCATCCCTGGCAGATGCTCCACAGACATCCAGAGCTTTGTGAGCAGCGTTAGCACGCGCCCTGGGAAGCACAGACACTCTCGAGGCACAGGGAAAGCGTGCTCTGCTCCAGGGAAAACACATCTGGGGAGCTGAGGCAGGGAGGGAAGACACCCCTCAAACTGCACCCTCGTGACAGTCTAGGGAAAAGAGTGGGAAAAGCCAGGGGTACAGGACTTGGTGTAGGTCAATAGTGGGAAAACTGAGTGGTGTAGGATTTGGTGTAGGTCAAAAACAGCAAAGCCCAGGGGTGTAGGATTTGCTGTAGGTAAAGGTACCTGGGAAACTCTGAGGTGACTCTGCCTGGACCCGAAGTGGCGCAGGCCTGAGTCCAAGTGGGTTATGGAGGCCATAGGGAAAATGGTACAAGCAGTTGCATCCCAGGACATAGTTTACTACAAACAGCCCTGTCAGAAGGGCTTACACAAGCCTATTTGTAAACATCTATTTGCTTTTACTCATTTACAAGGCCTTGCAGTCTAAAGTCCTTCTCCTTTGTGTAACCAGTCCTTGCACCCGCAGTGCGGGGGCTGAGATTTGGCTTCTGACTTCAGCAGATCTCACTGTCCATCTAACAGGCTTCAGTGATAAGATTCAGACTCATGATTTCGTACCAAACCCCCCTCCAGAGCTTCCAATCTCTGCTGAGCCTGGGGCGATTCCCCCCACTCCAAGCACAGCAGGGAAGTGGAGCTCTGAGAGCAAACAGAATTCAGAATTGAGGAGGATTTCAGCACAGCCCAGCCTTGTCCCTGCCCCCCGCCCACGCTCTGGGGGGTCAGGGCTTGGCAGCCCCACTCAGCCCTCCGAGCCAGCCTGTTCCAGCCCAGGACTTTCCCAACAAACCCGTGCTGTGTCCCTGAACAAAGCTGGGCCTCCTGTGCCCTGGACGCAGCTCCTCCGCAACAGGGCCCTGAGTGCCAAGGGCAAGCTGGTGGCTGCAGCCCAGCACCCCGAGTCCTGCAGGGAATACTGATCTGCCCACTCAGCCTCTCCTCAAAGCCCTCTTAGCGAAGGCTCGGAGGGTGTTTTTCCTGCAGAGGAGTCTGTAATTACAGCTCAGGCAGGAATTCTCTGACAGCCCAGTGCTGCCAGAGCAGCCACCGAGGAGCAAAGGTGCAGCTGCTTCCAAGGAGCAGGAAAGGTCTTCAGATCCTAATGGCAAGTTTAAACTCACTCTCTCCAGAACCCGCTGTTCCCAGTTCAAGCAGGGATAGAATCTTGCTGCTGCTGCTGCTTCCCAAAGTGCCAGAGAGACTGCAAGGCCACTGGAGCCACTGGGCACTGACCAACACTGTTACTGTGTGTGTTTGTGGGAGCTTTAGCAGTGCAGGGCTTGAGGGTCTGTGCTTAAGAGCAGGAATAAATGGCTACACTGCCACAGCTGGGGTGTGCTGGCTGCTGAGCTGTTCCTATCCTATGTTTACAGGGGATGGGGAACATCACCAACAAGAATAAATCTGTGGCCACAATGCAGCACCTCTGAAAAGACGGCAGCAAGCTGGGCCCTGGTCTTTACCTGCCTGCAGAAGTAGGTCAAATTCCCAAGGGAAGCAGCCCATTGGGCTCCTTCCTTATTCAACCCTGTTTATTACAGAGGCTGTGCCTGCAATTTACTTCAGGCCACAAAAGCCAGAAAGAATCTCGGTAATTCTGTGCTATGCAGAGCATGTCAGGAAACCCTTGGCGTGCCGGGTGGGACGGTGTCCTGGGCAGGAAGGTGAGCGGCTGGCACAGATGGACACCTGGCCTGCACGGGCAGAGCAGGGAGCCTTACCTCTGCTGGGCACCTTATTCCTGAATCCGGGAGCAGGCTGATGCCTGTACTGGTGCGTTCCCAGCTCCTGCGCGGGATTAGCAGTTCCTAGCAAAGATTCGGGGTCCCCGTGCCCTCCTGCGTTTACAAGCAGAGGGGTCTCGTGGCAACCTTTGGTCAATGTGTTTGAACTCTTACTGTCAGGAAAGCTGTCCCTGTTTCCCTCGCAGGCGCAGTCCTCCTCCATGCTCTCCGAGTGGAACAGGGCTGGCTGGTGTCCGTATCCCTGCGGCGGTGGCACGGAGGCAGAGACCTGCTGGATACATTCTTGCGCCCTGATTTTTAAGAGATGTTGGGGGCTGTTCTGGGGGTGGTACGTGTCAGCACTCTGATAAGGCAAAGACAACGACTGGCGCTCCGAGAGGTTCTGTCCCATGCTGGTGCCCATATTCCCAGCATCCCCTTGACTCATATGCCTGAACAACTCTTGGAAGTCTTGCTGCTGCTGCTGCTGCTGCTGCCGCCGTTTGATGAGCTGTGCAAATTCTGCCTGGGGCAGCCGCATGTCCGTGTGCCCCGTGAGCGAGTGCCGGGGGGAAAGCAGTCCCTGGAGGATGTGCGGTACCTGCTGGTGTCGGCTGTAGTCGGGCGGTGTCGGGGACAACAGTGCCTGCTGTAGTGCCGATGCTGTGTAGTGCTGCTGCTGCTGATGTGCGTTCGGGGGGAAACTGGGGTACTGCTCCAGCTGTGGGACCTTCAGAGCTTGCTGGGCTGCAGAGAACCCGACCCCTCCCGGCGGGCTGTAGTTGCTGGGGGAAACGCGGGGCTGCTCCGGGAACAGGTGGGGGTGTAAGTGCACCTGGTCGTAGTTGGCAGGGGGATACCTGTTCACGTTCATACTGCAAGGACAAGGAAAAGGACAAGTGACCGCACCGCTCAGCGGGAGCCGGAGCTGCTCCTGCACGGGAGGGGCTTCCCCAGGCACGTGGGACAGCAGCCCTGGCCTGGCTCAGCAACTCCTTCCCAGGGACAGCGAGGGAGCAAGCGCAAGGCAGGCTGGCAAGGACAGCGTGTCTCATGCTGAGACTGCCACTCCCTGCTGTCCGCAGCCTGCCCCGAGCCGGGGCAGGCAGGGAGGGCCCCTCACCTGTGCGACTCGGCGCTGTCGGCGCTGAGCTGCTTGGACAGCTGCCGGTGGCCGTAGCTCAGGGAGGCCATCAGGTTGGCACGGTGCTGCATCTGGATCTGGCTGGCGCTGGGGCTCAGGGACATGCCCCGCGCGTGGGACGCCAGGCCCTGCCCGCCCACGGAGGCCCCGGGCAGGAGGCTGCTGCCGACCATGTCCCCGGGCTCCTGCACTTGGATGGTGACCTGCTGGGGCTGCGACTGCTGCTGCTGCAGGGCCAGGCACGTCAGCCCCATGGCCGGGGGAGGGGAACAGTTACCCGACTGCGGGAAGATTGTGTTGTGGGATGGCATCCCTTGGAACTGGGACTGGGAGGCAGCACCTACGAGGAACAAAGACACTCAGCACCCCTGCCAGCCCAGGGCGAGGCTTGGGAGCGAGATCTGCTCCATTCTCCAAAGTGCTGGACAGGGTTTGGATTAACCTGGCCTAGTGAAAGGTGTCCCTGCCCATAGCAGGGGGCTGGAGAGGGATGATCTTTAAGGTCCCTTCCAACCCAAACCAGGCTGTGATGCTATGATTCATTCCATGACTCCGGGCCAGGCTGGGAGCCCAGTACGTGTCTGAATGGGTGCTCTGTCGTGCTGTGCCAGCGTGTAAAGGTCACAGCCAGAGCCCCTTGCACCAAAACAGAAACTCTGCAGAGCTGACAGTGATTTGCATAAACCTGAGAATATCAGCCCTTCCTCCCCACCCCCGGGAGCGATAAGTAAGGATCTTGTGACAAGGAACTCGACAGCACATTCCAGCTGGCAGCTTCTCCTGAGCTCTTGATAACACCAGCCCTTGCTGCCAGATGGAGAATCTTTTACATCATCAGCAAACTGCAGGGCCTGGGCTGGGGGGGAACGGAGCCCTGGGAAGCCCAGGCTGCTTCTGCAGGGTTTGCTGGGATCACACGGCCCTGCCCAGCTCCCAGAACTGCTTACCATGGGGCTGGAGCACGCTGCTGCTCACGGGGGGCGGGCTGCTGTTGGGTTGCCTGAAGAGATGATTGCTGGGGTGGTTTGGGGGTGGGCTGGATGGCTGGATCCGTAACCTACGCAGGGAAACAAGCACCTTCTCACCATGCCTGCTCCTTGTCAAGATGCCGTCTCAGCTGTGAGAACTGATGCCAAACACTGCGTGTCTTGTTCAAAATAAACACCATAAAGGCCTTGCTGGGGATCCCAAGGTCTCTGCAGCTCGGCTTCTCTTCTGAGAGCCACCTCACTTGTCCAAGTCACACAGGTAGTGAGCATGACCTGGTGGCTACCACAGAAACCTGGGGACAAGGACACTGCAGGCTCACCTCCTGACTCACTGCGCCTGGTGAGACACCCTGCTCTCATTTCTCGTAACTCAGTCTCCCTCACCCACAAGTCAGGGTGCTGAGGGCAAGGAGGCTGAGCTCACCAAGGGCCTGGAAAGGTGTGAGACACCCAAGGAACCATGAGAGAGCCTGGCTGCTGAAGTGGCAGCTTCAAGCCACTCAAAAGGCAGGACTGTCAATCCTCTGCTCAAAGCAGGTCTGTGCCTTTGAATCAGACTTCTCTGATTCTACAGTCCTTCAGAGAGAATCCAGCCCAAAGGACCAGGCACATTCACCTGGGAACTGGCAGTGCCATTCTGACTCCATAAACTTCCAACTCAGCCTGGCCTCTCCTGAGTGTGTCAGCTCATCCCTGGGCTTCAGGAAGAGTAAAACCCAGAGCTGTCCTAAAGCCATTTCTTTACCTCTGGAGCTGGTGAGTGAGCAGAGCTGGCTGGTTTTCACATGGAGCTTGCAAGGGTGGAGATGGCTGGGGAGGCCGGATACAGTCCTGAACCAGGCACCACAAGAAAACAAGAAGTGTTTGCAGTCAATGTCTCAGTCAGTAAATTTAGAAACACTGCTGGGTGAAGCAGGACATATCCAGATTCACTGAGTGTCAGTCCCTGACTGCAGCCCTGGCTGCCACAGCTACCACAGCAGCTGTGCAAACATCTCTGCTGAAATCCTTCAGCCTTCCCGCTAGAGCAAGCCCAGCACACTCCCCTCCCTCAATCCCCCCGGGACCTGCTCACGAGTTGCGTCTGCAGCAACACAGGAAAACAGAGCTAAGCCTTCAGCAGCTCTGGCTCGGGCTGCTCTACCTGAATCTGCTGATGAAGAATCTGGTGGTGCTGCTCCTGCTGGTACAACATGTGCTGCTGCTGCGTCTTCTCCAGCGTCCTCTCGTCCATGTGCCCACCGTACATCTTCTGGAGCTTCTCACACTCCTGCAAGGAATGCAGCACGTGCCATGAATGACCTCCTGGTGCACAGCACCCTGCTGTGTGCGGAATGGCACGCTCTGCAGCCCACCCCTCTGAGAAAAGCTGGCAAAGAAAGCCTAATCCATTCCCTCTGACAGAATCAGGTGTGCAGTGACATGGCAAAAAGCCAGGAAAGCAACGGGTGCACGTGACACCGCGCTGGCACCGCTGTGTGCCCTTAATGCAGGCAGCAAGCTCTGGAAATGACACTTCAAGGTGAGGAGAGCATCTCACTTGTGCCGTGCTGCAAGGGGAAAGGCCTGTCCTGGGGCCAAACCCTGCTCCAGCCATTGGCAACTTGTGCCTGGCTGTGCAGGGAATATCCCACAGTACACTCCAAGCTCTGGTGGTAGGAGCTGCCCTTTCCCGGGACACCCTGGAACAGCCCCAGACTGCTGCCAGAGGAAATGCGGGAGAGTAGGAGCTGCAGTCTGACAGTGCTGGTGGGCCCTGCAGGGACAGGCAGGACACCCATGGGTGGCCACAGCATGATGGCTCTCCCCAGAAAAGAGGGGGCAGGAACAAACCCTGCAAAGTCCCCACTGTGTTCCTCAGCCTTCCGTGTAAAGATTCCTCTTTTGCTTCCTGAAGCAGCAAGACCGAGGCAGTAAGAATTCCTTGTGGAGGCTGTTTTGAGGACCCCCAGCCCCCTCTCACCTGCTGAAGCTGTTTGATGCTGCTGTTCTTCTCCAGGTGGGCTTTGAAAGCCTGGATGCTGGCAGCCCCGTCGGAGAAGCGCCGCACCGGGGAGAAGCGCTCGGTGGGGAGGTGCAGAGTGTTGGAGTCCTTGTAAATAGAACTGAACACAGGGGGAAGGGGGTTAGTGATGTGACACCAGGCAAAAACAAACTCCAGTACAGACTTTCCATTTCCACCAGCCTCCCAGCTGCCTGGGTGCTCCACACTTGGCAATCAGAATGGGCACATCTGAACCAAGCCGTGCCCAAGGCACCTCAAGCACTTCCCCTTCTCAATGAGATTTCTTTGCCATCAGAGGGAGCCAGATTTTTTTCAGGAGCTGTGTTCTCCCGAAGCTGGGGCTCCCCATTATCACTGAGCTCCTGCCCTGCCATTAGGCGCCACCTGTGTTATCAGGAGCAGAGATAACCTGGCAGACACTCCTCACAGTGTGTCTCACAACAAACAGCTGGGGCTCTCTGCCTGCCCTCATGGCTTCCGGGCAAGTGCTATCTCTGGAACCTGATTTCTGTGCAAATCATAGAAACACAGAATGGTTTGGGCTGGGAGGGGCATCTTCCACTAGCCCAGGTTGCTCCAAGCCCTGTTCAACCTGGTCTTGGACACCTCCAGGGACGGGGCAGCCACAGCTTCTCTGGGCACCCTGTATGAGGGCCTGCCCACCCTCACAGGGAGGATTTTCTCCCATCACTAAAGGATTTCTTTTGTAAAGATTCTGCAAATGCCATCTCCAGAACCCAGCAAGCAGCATTTAATGCTCAGGCTCCAGCAGCAGCCTTTGTGTGTGAGAAGGTCATGGAGACGTGGTCTTTACAGCATCTCTGACACCAAACCCAGCAAGAGCCCACCTGGCTGCAGCTGGAGTGGTGCTGAGCTCCAGAGGTCACTCTGAGGGCCTGTTCCAGGCTCCCCTTGTCACAAGGTGACTGATGCTGGACCACTTCCAGCAGGCTGGGCTTCATTTTGTCCCTGTGTCTGCCTCAGGAGGACACAGTTCAGCTTCCTTCCAAGGAAAGAGCTGTGCTCCTGCCTTTTGAAGCCATCCCATCCATTATCCTGACCCATTTGTTCTCCTGTTGCATTGATGGAAAGCAGAAGCTACAGATAAAATCATGCTGAGTTTTTGAAACCCATGTGGGCAAGGCAGAACAGCTGCACTTCCCTGTACAGCTGTACTTCAATTCTGCTTTCAGACATTTAATGTGACAAATAAGAAGACACATAAGATGGCTTAAAATAGGTTAAGGGCTAAAATAAAACCCACCTGCCATACAATAATGTGGTTTATTTACACAGTGACTGCCAATTTCTGTGCCAGGTATGTAATGAACTCACTGTGGAACACTGTGTTTAGACCATGGGCAGATGAAATTTCCATGATTTCACAGGAAAAACACACAACAGGCTCACAGCACGTTACAACACCAAGAGTGGAGCGAGCAGATACCACCCTGCTCATGATGCAACAAGCTTCAGGACTCCAGAGGCAGGAGCCAGAGGTGACACCAACATCATTTACAGGGTAAGTGTGTTTAAAGTCTTGTAAAAATTCCGTTCCTGCTGTGCGTGAGGGACTTGGCTTACCTTTAGGATTTGCAGCAATCCTGAAAGCAGGACACAGCACATTCTGCTTGTTTTGCAAGCTGCACTCCCCTTCCTATCAAGCTGTGGCCCTAGAAATGTTTCCCCTCCTGCTCTTCCCATCCCCCAGGCACCTCTGAGGGAGTAACTTGAGGGCAGAGAGGTGCTTATCTTGGTTTTCCGGAGCTCCAGCGTGGCACTAGCACTGTCTCAGTCTGCTCAGAGTTCACCTGTCCCTGCTGATTACATCAGTGCTCAGCTCAGCAGGTCTCTGGCTCCAATAAAAAGGCCTTTGTCAAGCCTGCCAGTGTGAGCTGCCTGAGGGGCTGAACAGCAGCACCAGCCTGGCCTGGCAGCCACTGCCTTCCCAAGAGGCAGCAAACTCCAGTGTGCAGCTGGTTCACTCCTAGCACTGAGGTGTCAGAGCACCTTCAAGCATTTTTAGGAGGGTTTTTTGAGGAATTCAAGCTCCCTCTGTGGCATTAGCATCTCTGGTTGGCTGCTGTGACAAGGACTCTGTCACATTAACACCTCTCCATCAGGACTGTCCCTCCCACACATCCTGAGTATATTTAGATCCAATCCAAAAGTTCCCTCTTTCCCAGACACTGTGATTGTTTATTTTCCCTCCCCACCCAGATTCCTTTTCTCACATCATTCCCATCAAGGGTTCAGGTGAGAAATGAA
Organism: Ploceus nigricollis; assembly: GCA_013399945.1. NCBI lineage: Eukaryota > Metazoa > Chordata > Aves > Passeriformes > Ploceidae > Ploceus > Ploceus nigricollis. The sequence goes on from VXBC01013337.1 coordinate 433,994, forward strand.
ATTACTCTCGAGGAGCTTTGCACAGAGACTTTGCAGTCAGAACACACAACTCTGGTGCAGAACAGTGAGGGTTTTAAGCTCTGCTGTGGATGACTCTTGGTGCAATCTTTTGCCTGCATCTGCCTCCAAAAATGATCTGTAGCAAATCTGCTACCTTGATGCCTACCATTACACAGGGAAAAGCTTTCCTCTAAAAAAAAATAGCTTTTTCCCAATATTTCTGTGATGGCAGCCATTCAGGCAAATCATGTCCATCCACAAAAGTGGGACTGGAGGGAAGAGCCAGCTGATTCCTGCTGGTCCCTGCAGGCAGGGGTTCAGGTCAGACACCCTCTGCTCTGTGGGTCTGCTCTTTGTCCCTGTTCCTCCTCCTCCTCCTCACCCCTCCCTGCCAGCGGGATGTCCTCAGTGCTCCGTTCCAGGGCCACCTGGGCAGGGTTCCTGGCGCACGCTGCCCGCCGGCCGGTGCCGTTACTCACCGGTGCTGGTCGGGTCCCAGGTGTGGAGCCCAAGCCCGGGGTCGGAAGGACTGCTGTCCTAGCTGCCTCTGCAAGTCTGGAGGGATTTCAGCTGTAGGGTTGGTCATGGCCAGAGTGTGCCTTTTTGACCTATTTGCCAAGTATCTGCAACAAGCAGGAGCACATTTTATAAGAGACTGATGGGAGTACTCCGAAAACAGGGAGTGTTAGATAACCCAGAGAACACGGGAAGAAGAAGCTTGTGCAGTGCTCAGAACACGCCACAGACACGCTGCCCATGCCTGTCACAGCACTGGCTCACCAGTGCTTTGGGGACCAGTGTAGTTGCAGCTGCTGGTGCTCCACTGCCAGCCTCGGAAGGAAAGAGGAGCCCTTTGCTCTTCCAGCAGCAAAGGCACGTTTCACCTCCAGGGGAATGCTGGTATGTCCCTTTGGGAATACCCACCTGCCCTCAGCGTGGATTCACTGCAGCAGAGCAGGTCTGCCCCTGTGTCCCAGCCCGGGGAGGCAGGGGAGAGATAACCCAGCGGGAGCTGGGCACAGAGCACAGCTGCTGCTCCTGCCCGGAGCAGGAGCCTTCGCTCCTCAGAGCGACCCTGGCACACCCCGGTCCGGCCGCCAGCAGTGGCCACCGCGTCCCAGCAGGGGAGGGGTGCGAGGGGCACCGCAGGCTGCCCGAGGAGCATGAGGAAGGGCTGGGCTGAGGCAGGGCTGTGCCAGCCCGGTCCAAGTGCGCCATCTAGTCCCTGCTGAAAGTCGGGAATGGCCCGGGATGTGCAGGGAACGGGAACGAGCAGCAAGAGGGTTCCTCCCTCTGGAGCCACCAGCACCAGGGCTGGGCTTGCCTCTCACACCTGAGCTGGGAGGCAACAGCTTAAACAAAAGCCCGCTCTGCACTGGAAAAGAGCTGCAGGTCTCCTGCAAAGCCCCCCAAAGACCGGGGAGGGGGAACTCGGAGCCTCTGCTCCAGCAAGGATGTGAGGAAGGGCCAGGCAGTGCTGAGAGCTGCTGCCTGCCTGCAGCTCCTGGCACAGCCGAGCCCAGGGCAGCGGGGCCAGCAGAAAGGGGCTGAAGCCCCTGCCCAGGGCTGGCACTGCACCCAGGCTGAGCTCAAGGCTGCTGGGATGAACTCAACCCTTTGTGCCCTGTTAACCAGCAGCGAGGCAGCTCCAGTAACCAGGCCAAGCACCGCTCGGCCAGTGACACCTGCAAACCCTCACCTCTGCCCTGTTCCTCTGCAGCTGCCCCCGGGAAGCAGAAAGAGCAGCAAGCAACACAGACTTGCCCAAACCCAGCCTCTCTTTGCTGCTGAAGCCACTTAAGCAGAAGAAGCAGGTTAACAGTGCCGTGGTGCCCCGCCAAAGCCCGTGCCATTAGCTGTTTAAGAATCATTTGATGTAGACAGGGAAAGGTTCCCAAAGAGCTTTACTGTTGTGGTTTGCTAAGATCATTTTATTTCAGCCCTCCAGGGAACAATCCAATCACGAGCTCTAACAGCGTTTCGGGTGGAAGAAAGTTTCCCAAAGCTCAAAGGAGATGTGACTGCTCCCTGGAACAGAGAGAAGACTGTGCTCTGCTTTCAAGGTCAGATTAAGGAGGGCAAAAGCTGCTCACTGGTGGCTGCAAACAGAGTATTTGGGGCAGTGTTCTGAGAAGCTAAATATTTGCATCTGTCCCTGATGTTAATGCTATTTACCCTTCTCTGATGACTACTGACATGTCGCAACGCAAGGGGGTGGAGAACAAGTTAACACACAACCTGGATGGTGCTTTTTCAAGGCCATCTGGTGGAAGAAGAACATGTGCTGTGAAAGAACTAAGGGCAGCACTGTCGAGAGCAGTGAAGTGACCTCTGAGTCCAAGGGGACTTGGTTTTCAGTGGGATCTGAACATTTCAGTGCCTTGCAAAACACTGCACAGGGGTTTCAAAATGTTTCCAGCTGAGCTAATGCTTTAAAGGCTCAACTGAAACCTTCAGGTTTAGAATAGTGAAAATCTGCCCAGGTGAGATGTCCAGGCAAGACAAGGCCCTGCCAAGAATGAGATTTATCGTGTTTGCACAGCCAAAAAGACCACCTGCTGTTTGAGGTGCTGTCAGAGGACATTACTGGCCCTATATGAGAACTGCTAATGGCTGTTGAAGCTATTATTGAGGCTACAAGTAGACTTTGCAGGCTGAGGTATGCAAAAGGAGTCTCAGTGCACAGCCTGTCACTGCTCACACCCACTGTTCCTTGGGAGCACTGAGAGGAGCACAGCTGGCCAAGGCTCTGGAGCATGATCTGCACCCAGCCCAGTGTCACCCTGCCTGCAACAACCCCCAGTATGAGCCCTTGTGAGCCCCTGAGGAGCCACTCCCTTACCCAGGTGATGACCTGTACAAAGGGGGATCCAGAAAGCTCTTCCAGTTTGAGGTAAGAAGCAGGAGCACCCACCACACGTAGTGCCCAGCTGGTTAGCAGAGAAGAAACTATGCAAAAGCTCCTAAGAAAATGTTAGCAAGGCCATGGTTAGTGTGTTCATGGACTGAGAAAGTACAAGCACATTCTACCCACTTCCTACAGTTTGTTTAGAGCAGACACAGAGAACAGAAGTTCCCAGCCTGAGAGCCAATAATGCTTCCCTTATTGGAGCAGGCTATTTTAAGGCCTGATGCTAAAATTAGCAGCTAGAGGTACCCGTAATTCCAGCAAGCTCACTTTGTTTGAGGCATCAGAGTTGGATGTTTACTGCATGTCTTGATACAAAAGCTGCTGCACTGGCACCCAAGGCCACAGAGGAGATGCTCCCACCTCCAGCACCCAGCAGGGAGGGGAATCCCTCACTTGGCAGGTTAGTGTGGATTGCATGCTGGTGCACACTAAGCAAAGGAATTTAGCAGTTCCAAGAGTTTCTGGAGAACCTACTGCTCAATCAGCTACCCATTTCAGGGGAAGCCAGCTTTGCAAGCACCCAGTAGTGCCAGAGGAGTAACTGCCTACAGTAATCAACACCCAGAGGAACAGGAGAAGCGTTGAGCCTTCGCTGTAAAATCAACAGTGGTGCCCTGATGAGGTGGCTGTGTTTGAATCAGCTCTGGAACAGCCCAAGGTGAGCCTTGTGGAGGTAGGAAGGGCAAATGTTAACAGCGGGAGTTACCTCTGCACAGCTTCCTGGTCTGGCTCCCCATCGGAGCTCTCCTCGTCCACAGGGGTGACAGCTGGGACAGCCTGTGGAGAGAGAAGCCACAGCTCAGGAGGACACCCAGCACAGTCCCCTCCTCAGGGGACACCTGATCTTCCCAAACAAGCTTCCACAGGGGTGTGTGTTGGCTCCTCTGCAGCACCAAGGAAACCTGGCCAAGAACCCCTTCCAACATTCCTTCCCCCGTCCAACTGCCCGGGCAGGGCTGCTGCTGCTTGGAGAATTCATTGATACAGATGCACCCAGGGAGCGAGAACACGCCTGAATGCCTGAGATGGACACTTGAGATTTCTCCATGGGATCAGCAAAGGACAAAAGCAACCATTAAAAAGTCAGTTTCAGAGAGGAACACACAGCCCCACCCGCCACCTCCAGGAGAGCACAGCCAGTCCTGCAAGGGGGAGCAGGGGAACCTTTGGCAGCGAGCAGGCACATCCCTGCAGCGCTCTGACCTGGGCACAGCCACCTCTGCCTGCGGGAGGGGATATTTTGGAGCTCTCTGCCTTCCCTGTGCTACTCACTGGCGTCATGGTGACGAGCGGCGAGGGGCCCCGGGGCCGCTTGAGCAGCTGCTGCGCGTGCAGCTGGATGTTGGCCCCGCCGTCGGACGCGCGCCGGCCCAGCGGGCCCATCCCGTTCAGCAGCTGCAGCGTGGGGGGCTGCAGCAGGGACTGCTCCTGCAACACACACACAGCAGCGTCACCCACCCCGGCCAGAGCCCAGGTCACACAGCAGGAGGAGACGAGCCCGCTGGGCTCCAGGGATGTCAGCAGCATCTCGGAGGGATGTGGGGCAGGGGCAGGCAGTGTCAGTGGATGAGCAAGGTTTAACTCTGCAGCTCCCTGCACGCTGCTTTAGCTGCCAGGCAGGCTGCAACCTGCAGCTCAAAGTCCTATTTCTCCTCAGCCCACTTGTTAATTTCGTACTGCACTGCTCTTTCATTTTTCAGCTTTTTCACAGAATCACAGAATGGTTTGGGTTGGAAAGGACCTTAAAAATCATCTCATTCCAACCCCCTGCCATGGGCAGGGACACCTCCCACTATCCCAGGCTGCTCAGAGCTCCATCCAGCCTGGCCTTGGACACTTCCAGGGATGGGGTATCTGCAGCTTTTCTGGGTAACCTGTTCCAGTGCCTCACCACTCTCACAGTAAAGAATATTTTCCTAATATTTGATCTAAACCTGCTTTAGAGAACCAATTGGAATCATACATAAAGAGAGTCATTCCTGAGGCTTATGCAGTGCAAGGAGTGACAAACAGAGGGAGCACAAACAGCCCTCCCAGCGGGCAGGGCACAGAGCACAGCAGGGATCATGGGCAGTACCTTGTACTCCAGCTGCCCCGTGGGCTGCAGGTTCTGCCTGGGCAGCACGTTGTGCATGAAGTTCACATTCGGGGTCACCTGCAGGAACGGAGCCTGAGGAGTGACACGGGGGAAGCCAGGCAGGAGCTTCTGCAGGTCCTCCATGACTTCCGTCCTGTACAATCACATTTGGAGAGGGGAATTAGCCAGGATGTGGGGAAACCCCTCACAGACCCAACACACCCAGCTTCCCTTCAGAAAAAGCTTCTTACTGCTCTGGAAAATGGTCACACAGAGCAGCCAAGCCACTCTTTGGTTTTGTTTGTCCCTTTTTCCCCCTCCATGTTGAGATTTGGCAGAATTAGCTCTTGGGCATTAACCTCAATGGCATTTATCACAAAAACTTCACCTTGCACATGACAGCAGTGCAGCTCAGGTGAGACACTTGCCTTGACCAAAGCACAGTTTACCCAGAGCTGATCAGGAAGAGCAGGAGGAAAGTACCTCATCCCCATCTAAAATACTGACCAAGCTGTGCAGGGGGACTGGCACCTTTAAAGGAACACCCAGAAGGACCAAAGTCACATGCTGGGAGTGAATGTCCAGGCTGGAGTGCAGTACTCACCGTGGGTCAGCTACTCCCACTGTGTGCCTCCTCATGGAGAGGTAGCGGACCAGAGCCTCGGGTGATGGTTCCTCCCCTTCATCACTGTCCAAGTTCATTGTTCCATCAGTCTGGGCAGGACAAACATTGGAGATGTTGAAATGCAACATGAGGATCAAAGGAAAGGCTTCAATGTGAGCCAGAAAAAGAGCTTGCAGGGGTCATGAGGATGTGCCTCACCTCCACAATTTGGTTCTCAGGGTTGATGAGCTGGACTTGGGGCACGTTGATGTTCATGGTGTTGCCTGTCTGTTCTGTCTGCTGAGTGGAGAGATCAGGATCAGAAGACACAAACACAGCATTGCTTTACAAACACTGCTGGATTAACACCAGCCCTAAGCACCTGGAACAGAGAGGTGACCCTGGAGCCAGTGAAGAGCGGTTTATTCTCAAGAGGTTGCCTCGTTTACCCCCCTTCCTTCTGGTTCAGGCAGGGTCAGCATCTCTTCTGCTTCCCTTGTGACCTGGCCTCTCCCAAAGCAAGTGCTCACTGCTCCATCAGCAGCACAACGTGGGGAAGAAGCATCACACAGCAGCCCTGGGCTGGGAACTCCAGCTCCCAGTAACTCCCTCAGTTCCTTCCCCTCTGTCACTAAGCAAGCAGGAGACTGTCTGAAGGATGCTCAGCAATGCACAAACTGTTCCTAACCTCAGGATTAGGGCACCCTAAACACACCCCAAATTCTCAGACGAGGAACGTTTTGACACTCCAGCCAGGGTGTGGACACCCACGAGCAAGTCTGAGTTTGGCAGGTAAGGGACTGGCTGGCCTTGCAGGGCTGGAAGAACACTGGCAAAGGGGATGCACCTGGATGTTGGCCGAGGTGGGGAAGGTGATGGTGCGTGGGATGCTGGGCGAGGGTGCGATGCGCAGGTTCTTGTGCCTCTTGAGGCGGTCGCAGAGCAGGCTGTAGATCGCGCTGTAGTGATCGTACGCGTCGGCTCGCAGCGACTGCAAGGCAAAGCAGAGCGGTCACTCCCTCTGGGGCAGGGATAAAATGCATTTTATACTGTGCTGGGGCTGCTCAGCTGCCACCAAACACAGCCACTGATCGGCAAGAGGAGCGGGCAGGACACGCCAGGCCTCACCTGCACCGTGCGCTCCTTGTCCAGCCCCATGTCCGCCATGGCCAGCAGCACGTCCTCGTTCAGCGGCTCCAGCTGCCTCTCGGTCTTCAGGTGCTGACACTCTGCTATCAGCTGTGAGGGCACAGGCACAGAGTCAGAGCTGACATTCCCAAAGGCACACTGATGACTCACAGCGCTCCCGAGAGCCCGAGCACTGGGCTCTGGCTGCAGCTGGCGTGAGGTCTGATGGCAACCGATCCGAAATCCACTGCCCCAAGCTCCCAGTGCCACGGGGGAAGACACAAAAATGTACGTAGATAAGGAGTGATGTGGAAAGCAAGGCCAGGAGATAGAGAAAAGGGAAAGGCCACGCCTGGGAATGAATGTTCCCAAAGAACAGACCCAACACTGCAGCACCATGTGCCCAGAGCCTGTTTGAGTCACTGAGCAGACCCTGCTCGCTGCTGCTCACCCTGTCAAACTCTGCATCAGCCTCCCCCAGCTTCATCCACTTGTGTTTGCAGATCTGCTCCATGGAGAGCCTCTTGCTCGGGTCCAGCACCAGCATGTGGCGGATCAGGTGTTCACACTCTGCCAGGGAAGAGAGGCCGGGTCACCCGCGGGGAGGGACACGGCTGCTGCAGCGCTCCCTTTCCAAGCTCCCCTCTGGGAAGCCACCTCACAGAAACAGTGCTCCTCCTCTGCACTTCACACCTGCTGGGTCCCCAACGTGCCTCACTGCTGCAGCCATTGATTCCTCTGTGCTAGGAAGGAGGGAAGCCACCCTGGCTACACAGAGCCCTATCACCCTGTCCCTCCCCACCTTCCTGTGAGTGGCTTTTGGAGGTTGAGAGCAAAGGACCCTTAGAATGTTCTCCACTCCACAGCTGTGCCATCGTGTTCCACCTGTGCTGTCACCAAGAGAGATTGCTGAGGCTGGGATCTAAGTTTGCTTTGAAAGCTCCATATTTTAGGAGAAATTTCTGCATGGAGAGAACCTCTTCCCCAGCTAAGACAGCAAGCGAGGAAGTCTTCAGCTGGGGAACTCCACGCAAAATTGTTCCTTAACCTGACAGCAGGTAACCAAGTACCTACACGTGACTCTTTGTTAAGCTGATTTTACATGAAAATTAATCACACTTTTCACACCCAAGTTTTATTATTAAAGTGTTTTTGCAGCAGCAGGACACAAACGCTCATCTCTGACAGGGCTGCTGCTGGAAATTCACGCCCCATAATGCTGTAAAAAGCTAAAACTGAGGGAGGTGCAGTGGAAACCCCTGAGTGCCCCCTTACCTGTGGACATGAAGAAGGGGATGCGGAATTTGCCGCTGAGCACGCGCGCGCGCAGGTTCTGCAGGGTGCTCCCGTCGAAGGGCAGGGCCCCGCACACCAGCACGTACAGCACCACGCCGAGGCTCTGCAGCCAGAACAGAGCCAGTCAGCAACGCCAAACGGAATCAAAATCCATCTCTGGGCAAGGCCTGCTTCTGGCACCTCCCCATAGGGAAAATACAGGATGTAGTAGCCAGAATGCAGCTCTGGAAGCGTTTCTTTTGGAAAACACTTTTTGCTGTGTCAGGGCTTTTCTCCAAGACATGTACTGAGCGCTCAGGAAGCAAAGCCAAACAAACAGAGCAAAAATCAGATCAAAGTCAGAGAGAAAGAGGCTCATCACATACCCAAATATCAACCTTTGGCCCATCGTACTCCTTGCCTTCAAAGAGCTCTGGAGCAGCATAGGGAGGACTCCCACACCAGGTTTTAAGGAGCTGGCCAGGGGTGAAGATGTTGCTGAACCCAAAATCTGAAAGAACAAAGAGAACCGATGAGAGGAATGTGATTCACTCCAAGTGTCCTGAACAAATGGTATTTCAGTAACTTGCTGAGTCTGGTAAGGTCACATATCATCCTGTAATGGGTAACTGGTACAGAGACACTGGAAATGGAGTCACTGAGGTTAGAAAAGACCTCCAGGGTCATCAAGTCCAACCTGTGCCCGATCCCCACCTTGTCACCAGCCCAGAGCACTGAGTACCATGTCCAGTCTTTCCGTGGATACCTCCAGGGGTGGCGACTCCAAACCTCCCCAGTGCCCTGAGCTCTGGACAGTGCCAGCAAGGACAGAGTGCAGAGGGAAAAAGAGCTGGAATTCTGATTTTTCCAGAAAGCACTACAGGGTTATGGTGGGCAGCTCTACCAACAGAGTCAAATCCTTCACCAAGAGCAAATAACAAATCTTCAAAGAGAAAGGTCTTCACCTCGCAGGCAGCCAACCATCAGCTTATGTGGGCACTAATGGCATTCTCTGTTAATTAATCTGCCTCCCCCTGGCTCACAGCTGGGACCTGCACTGCAAAGGGCAAGGAAACCAGTCTGGATCCAAGAGAAGGGAGTTGGTTCTTGTAAAAAGAAAGAAGTTTCCTTCCTTTTTTTCTTCTCAATTGAACTGAAGTAATCACAGTCCCAGAGAGGAGTTCTGAGGTGTCCACATGTTTTTTCCTAACACATTCAAGATTACCCAATATTACCAGTTAATTACCAATTAATTACCAGTTCCACACTGAATTCCAAGTGAGGATCACCAGTGATGCCAACAGCTCTGTGCCAGAGGCAGGAAAATCCCACCAGCACTCCCCAGGATGCACTAACTGGTGAGTCCGTGCTCCCACTTGCTGCTCTCCTTACAGGATTTTCCATGACCTAATTTCAGGTCACTCCTCTCCTCCTTTGCACAGCGTCTGCAGAACCCAGCAGACCACCTGGCACTGCTCCTGCCAGCTCAGCTCCAGGGGGGCACAGCCGAATTCCTTCTCCCTGTCCCTTTGCAGGGAGGAAATTCTCACTGTGGAGATGATTTATGCATGTGGAGAATACCTAACGCAGCCTGTTCCTGTGGAAACACCTGGAGTACACACCAGGCTGCTCCAACCCCACCTCCAAACAGAGCAGAGATGGTAAATGTTCTTTAAAGGCACTGTGAAATCAAAACAAGGCACTTACACGCCCGTTGGGTTTTTACTGTTGGCAGGGAAGCCATCTAAACCTCCAGTCAGCCTTCGGAGGACAATTCCAGGGAAATAGCACACAGCTGCACAATTGTCTTTTCCACCTCTGCAGGCTTTCGAGCTGCTGTCTCACGTTCAAAGCAGGATGTGTAACAAGTGCCTGAGTTATGGCCACTGGAGCCAGCAATAAACGCTGCAGCACTGGGCGTATTTCCCAACACACAGCATTTGTATCAGGTTTAGACATAAACTCCTTATGACTGTGGAATTTTGGCGCTTCCCATATATTGAGCAAGTTATCCTAGTTTAGTTACTTTGATTTGTCCTTGTAAGTGGGCCTTGAGCACCTGGGGAACCACCTGTATCTTCCAAGGAGTGCACAGCCGGGAGCAGCTCCGGCCCTGCTCAGGTGAGAGGCCCGAGGTGCTCCCCACTCTGCTGCACAGGTCACAGCGAGGGTCAGCAGCAGGGGCAGGGCTGTGCCATTCCAGGGCTGTGCCATTCCAGGTCCATGCCATTCCAGGGCTGTGCCATGCCAGCTGGCAGCACCGCAGCCTCGGAACAGACATGCAACAGCTGCCTCCTGCAGCCTCCTCTGCTTCCTGCAGATTGGTCAGCTGGGAAACTTCACCCCTTCCCCATCGTGCCGAAATTCATCCAGGGATTCACAGCTCTTTTGGACAGGGGGAGGAGGTGAGGAGAAGGGGAAATGCAGAGTCTGTCCTTAGGGAAGGGGGCCAGCAGGTCCCAGAGCTCTGTGTTTGCCCCGCGGCTGCCCCGGCTCTCGGGGTGAAACCTCTCCCTGTGCAGGGATGCTGCTGTGCCCAGCCCCTCCCGGCTCAGGGCAGGCAGGCTGCTGGGCTCTGCAGGGAGCTGGAGCCAGCAGATCCTCTACAGGGACACTGCTCCCAGGCTGGAAACAGCTTCCAGATCCCACCTGCGCCGCGGGACTGAGGTCAAGGCTGGGGAAAACAGCAGGGCTTTAGAAACCCAAAGAAAGTTCACGGGAGGACTTGAAAACCCCGGAGCAACTAAGCACAAAATCTAAACCAAACAAAAACACAAATTACAACTTAAATAAACTTTCTTAAAATCTATGGCCAAGGAGATGCATAAATCCAACTCCTCAGGGAGCAATCAGGTCACATTCCACAAACAGATGCAGAGGGAAAGAGGCATTTTTGAACAGCAAGGTGAGTCACAAATGATGTGATACAGGGAAAATATTTAAAACAAACATCTCTGCTACAAAACAGTGGGTCCAGTCCCTCAAGTTTCCTTGGAGCAGAGCTCAGGGAGTGGCTTCAGTCTGTGCCCAACAGGGATTTCATCCTCAGGAGGGGAAGGAGCAGCTGACTCCTGCAGACGAATGCAAAGCGATGCATAGATCAGATTCCTCTCGGAAACCATACCCGGGAAGGCCGGGGTGTTTAGCAATCATCAACTCCTGGCTGAACTCTCCGGCTGGGAGCACAGGGAACGCAGTGCCAGCAGCTACTGACTCAGACTCTGAGAAGGTACACTGGAGAAAAAGCATCCATGGGAAAAATGAGAGCGAGGGTCACAGCATTGGGATCTCGTGTTTATGGAAAAATAGCGAGGAGCAATCAATCACAAAGCAAGCCAAACAGTGACCACTAGTGAGAGCAGCAGCACTGCCCACCCCGGGGCTGCGGGCTGGGACCTGCCTAATGCCAGGCAAGGCATTTAAAGCTGCAAATGGATGTCAAGCAGAAAGTGCCAGAAAATCTGCACTGATGAGAGTCTGAAAAGCTCCAAAGTTTGAGTTAGACACAGTTGGCACAATAAGTGAAAGTTCAGCTGGTTCTCCACCATTGTAACTGGTGTGTGCATTTCTCCTGGGAGGTCTGGTGTGAAGCAGATCTGTTGCTATCACTTTTTTTTTTTTTTGCTCTTGAAACAATGGAAGAACTGGTGTCAAGTTGTAATTGATGAGTTATAGGGAGAAAACTTAATACTTGGAAAATCCTATACCATAAATCAGCTTTTCCAGGCTACTTTTCAAAGCACTACAGCATCTTCCTGCCAAGGCAAACACTGCCACCACCAGGGTGGGGACTATCTCCTGGAGTCATTCTGGGAGCACAGATTTGGAAGGAAAATAGTTTCCAACTCCCTTAGATAAAAAAAGGTTTCCACAATTTGCAGAGCTTCTCAGCCTGCTCATGTGGACATTTCTCCAGCAAATCCAGCTGAATTCCAGTTTCCACCTGGGTTAGTTTTTAACTTCTCGCTGTTTGCCAGGCACCCTCCCCCTCCGCACAGAGCGGATTTTTCCCGTGAACACAAGATGGCCTCAAACCATTAGTGCAGCCTTTGCATGAAACACCAGAAAGTGCTGCTCAGAGACCTCCCCAGCAGCCTCTCCCTGAGCTCCACAACCCCTGCACTCCTACTCCAAGGAGCTGCACTCCTGCTCCATCAGCGATGCGTCTGTCACTTATCTCCTGCTCCCAGAACAGTGAGGAGCAGGTTATCATCCCTGGGCCAAGGAGGACATGGCTCACACTGTTAAGAACCAGAGGGAAGTCCATGAAGTCCATCTCTCCTTCCTATTTTTTCCCCACTCCCTCCTCACAGATGGACTATGAGGGAAGCATAAGAAATTACTGATGATTTTACCAAAAACCAAGAGTTGAATTCCAATCTAACACCTCTGGATGGTACACGAGACAACAGCAACAATGAGCTAGACTGTTTCCTTTCTTCAAGATGCTATCTAGACAGGGGAGCATTTCCCACCTCCCAAAATAAAATTGCTCAGACTGAAAAGTTTTGTAGCCCTCAGCACTTAAAAAAAACCAAAAAACCAAAAACTTAAGTTACAAACCCTTGAAAAAGACAACAATCTCATGCAGGAAGTCTGCTGGGAGAGGGAGCAGCCAAGTGCTTTCTAAAGGTGCTCTGCTGTGCTCTAGGCTCTGGGAGAATTAAATGCTGAGTACAAGATCTACCACTTCCAAAGCCCATGAAATGAGCTGACCAGGGCAGAATCACAGAATATTCTGAGTTGGAAAGGACCCACGAGGATTGAGTTCAACTCTTAAGTGTTAAATCTTGTTGGTTCAATTGGTCATAATCCCACCAAGCCAAATAAAGTCAAGCCTAGTCAGTGCCCCCCAGAGATGAGCCAAGGCTCATTCTCATGGTCAGAGGATCACAGACATGCAGCTCTGTGTTAGGTCAGGACAGAAATGCCCAGGGAGGAAGCTCTCTGGAAGGGCAGTTAGTGACAAAAAAATCCCACTGCCCTGCAAAACTCTGGGAGCAGGCAGTGAGAGCCTGTGTGCTCAGCTCCTTCAGCTTCTCTCCCTGCAGGGAATCAAGCCCCAAAGCACTGAGGCCCCTCTGGCTCTGTCACACACAGCGAGAACGATTCCAGGAGCGCAGTTTCCCCTTCACTGCTCCACCATCCACCTTGTCATCCCTACTTTGCCATTCCTGCTCTCTCACCTAGCCTGACCTGCTCTGAAGAAGCCCTGAACCAGCAGCAGGACTCAAACATGGTCAGTTTTGTGACACTGTCTCACCCATCACCCAGAGGAGTGAACGCTGCAGTGTCTGCAGCCTGGGAAGCCAAACCTGCCTTTTTTTTCCTTCTTCTTTTACTTTGCACTACTTGAAGGGAGGTATAAATCTCCTGGCTACAGCCTGGCAGTTCCAGCTCTGGGCAGCAGGCCACACAGAAATCCAAAGCTTCCTTTAGCTGCACCACGTTTCCTTCTCCCTGAATACCTGGAAGCAGCCAGTGCCTACATTTATTAACTCCTGCAAGCAGCTGCCTTCCTCCCACACCGCTCAGCTTAGCTCACCTGCTATTTTGATGTTCAGGTTTGCATCCAGGAGGAGATTTTCTGCCTTCAGATCCCTGTGGACTATGTTACGACAGTGACAGAAGTTGACAGCAGCCACAATTTGCTTGAACTTTCTCCGGGCTTCCTTCTCGGCCATGCGCCCGTGGGCCACGAGGTGATCTGTGAGGTGAAGGAGAACACAGGGTTATGGACACAGGGGCTTCTGGTGCTCCTGGAGAGAGCTGGGGAGGTGGGAGCAATGTGGGCACAGCGTGGTTTCCAGCTCCAGCAGCAGACATGGAAGAGGCACAAGCAGAGATCGGGCACATCGCTGCCAACCGGTCCTCTGAGGGAAAGGCTTTGAAATTAATTTTATACAGAGGAGAGCTGAGGGGATGCCTGGAAATTCAGAACTGTTTTGTACACAAGGGCAAAGGTTTTAAAATCTTTTTCTACATCAAAATAAAAATGAAGCTTTTCCAGCCTTTGCCCTGAGTCAGACCCCAAGCCTTGTACCACATCACCTCGAGAGGTGCAGCTTCCTGGCCACGTGCCATCCTTCCTCCCCCCTGGTTTTTCACAGGAAACGTGTCTTTGGTCTAACATGCCTCGAAGATAACTCCTGTTGGAACCAGTGAGCTCCCAGGTAGTCATAGCCACAAGCAGCTGCTCACCTCAGCTCTGCAGCCAGCACAGCTACCACCAGCTGCAGGAGGGATTTAACGTCCTCCCTCTCTGCGCATCCATGCAACAACATCCTTGCAAAATCCAAGAAAGCATTTCATCATAAAAATGGAGCTGGCCTCCACTACGGAAATCTGAGCACTCCCAAATATTTTGCTGAAAGCCTGTACTCTCACTCAAAGGTAGTGTCTGTTGCCAGCTGGGCTTTCCTTGGAAGCCAGCACTGCACACATGGACAGGAAAAGCCTCTCCAAGAGATCACAAAGGCAGGCACGCAGCAGTGACCCAGCTGAAGTTCAATCCACTTAAAACCTGGAAGCATCAGGCTCACAGAAGCCGCTTGTCACTGTCCCACGTGTAGGGATGGACAGGCAGGAGACAGGCAGCAGAAAAAGCAGAGAAAGGAAGCCTTACTTCAGGAGGTTGTAACTCCTTGGTCGAGCCATCAAGTTGGCCTCAAAACATCTCTGGCCAAAATTAGGCTGAAATGATTCACATCCCTCCCTAAACTCCATTAAATTGGGGGCTCAATACAGATATCTGTTCTTGAAAATAATAACAATAAATCACTTGTGCAGGTTTCTCATCAGGTGGTTGTGTTTTTCCCCAGTCACCCATTCATTAAAATACCTGTGACATAATTGACTCACAGTAAATACTAATTACCAAGATCCATCAAAGCAGTTGTGCTGCTCCTGACTGCACAGCAACCTACTTCTGCCTTTGCCCACTCACGTTGTGCAACAGACTCGAGGTGTTTTCCAAAGAACTTGTCAATTAACTCTTGTTCATTGGAAAAACTTATTCTGTAAGCAAACCTGAACCAGGGCTGGAGAAGGAAAACCATCACCAAGCCAAATCTGACCCTCAGCTCGCTCGCTGGGCAAAGCAAAGTCACCATCTCAAATTGCCCCATCGTATTTCATTAAGGTATTTGCATGGTCATAAATCTGTTACTCTAAGGAGACTGACAGCAGAGCACAGCAAGGGCTGCTCCAATTTAAGCCACTGATCAACAGGTAATAGCTCAGCTCCTAAACAAGGTCATTCACACCTTCTGCTCCACTGGGATTTGGGAGCCAGCCTGTCCATACAGCAAGTGCCCTTGAAACAAAGCACAAGGCTCCAATCTCACAACAATTTCTGAAATATTTTAGCAATTCTCCTGTAGGCAAGAAAGCAAACCCAGCTACTGCAGCAGGCGTCTTTCTGCAAGGCTTTCCTAAGTGTATTTCTGCCCAAACCAAGTTCACCAGTCCCAGCACAGCCGGTGACACCCACGTTCAGTGCTGGCACTTGGGGCACCCCCTGCCCCATGCCCCTCACCCAGAAAACTCTGCTGCCCCTCTGCCCAGCCAGTCCTGCTTAGGCTGCAAAAAGTCCTTTTTAGGTTAGGCATGAAATTTCGCTTTAGATGAAGAACTGGGAGCAGAGGCCCAGGCTCTGCACGTAGGCACCATGCTCCGAGCCCACTGACATTTCTGCACCAGCTCCAGAGGAAGGACAGAAACAATGAGGCTACAGAATACTCCACATACCACCAAGGGCAACTGTATGCCAAAATTAACCATTGAGAGCTTAGTCTGCACAAACCTCCCATGCAGTGGGGGTTACAGAGCTGACCTGAGTGCTGAGCTGGGAGCCAGCACCCTGCTCGGAGCGTGCCAGAGCACCCAGAGCCTGGCTGGGCTGTGCCGGCGTCACCGCGCTGCTCGTGCACAGTGATGCTCCTCTGGGTGTCTTCCAGAGGGGAAGGAATGCATCATCTCATTGCACAACCCCTACAGACATCAGTCACTGCTCTCCGTACTTACATGAAGCACCTGACACTGCTCTCTGTGGTAAAAAAACAATCCAATCCTACACTGGGCAAAAATCACCTTTGGTTCAGAGAGCACTGACACACAAGTTTCCACTCCCCGCCTCTGGACAGACGCCTCGTGCTTTTAAGCTGCTTTCTGTCTGGAAAACAAACGCTGATGAAACTTCACATCTCCTCTGTGTGGGGGATTAAGTCACATTTCCAGTGAATTTGGTGACCTTGTGATGTCAGAAGCAGTCTGACCTTCTAGAGACAGGCACCACAACATTGTTTAATGTGTCTGCCCAGTTCAGGCTCACGGTGCTCAGGACAAGCGGGCGGGCGGTGCGGAGACAGGGCAGACGTGGTAACCACATCAACCAGATGATAATTTTCTAAATTTCCTGTGATTTTTTTTGATAATCAACCAAGAACTCATATTCCGCCAGTGAGGACTGGAGATTATTTACAGTTTTCATAGTAAACAGCTGAAAGCAAACCAGATTTTTAGACTATATTCCATCTGACCTCAAAAAAGGACACTCAAGGGACCTGGAATAGAGACCACCCTATGTTTAAAAGGAGACATTCATTTCTTCATAATGTCAAACCAGCGACCCAACCACACGCAAAACACGGACAGGGACAAAAATAACAATTTACATTTGGCTGCTCAAGCCCACAGCAAACCCAAGGCCTGTCCCCGGTCCCTGCGCGCCGCTACGCAAACAAAGTGAATTATCAACCCATTTCCAGTAAGAGATGAATCAAAGACTCTTACGGCACAGCCTGGCCGCCGGAGGAGCGCTCAGCCCTTTACTGGAACTCTGGATAAACAGGTGGTGCAGCCCTCCCAGGTGCTGACCCGGGATCCCTGCGGAGCTCACACGGGCAGGGACACGCGGCCAGCCCTGACTGACTGTGGCCATTTAGAGAAACCATCGCTCTTGCAGCTGAAAGCTCTGACCTCTAGCACTGCCTGGGAAATACGGACAGCTCTTTGGTACCGTTTACGCCTTGGGAAGTTCTGAAAGCATCAGAGAAGCAATTTGTGGTCCTTACAAAAATCTGCAGTTCACAACAGCACAGTGCTGCAACTCTGGCTCTGTGGGGCTGCACTCAAATGCCCCATGGCACTTGGAATCCAGAAAACCACAGCTGTCAGCCCCCCTTACCCTCCAGCACTACATTTTAAAGCCTATGTCATGCAGGTGTTAAGACATGGCCAAACAAAAAGATTGAAGAGGCTCAGCACAAGCCCATTTCACAGAGAACCCCAGTGCCCAGTAAGAGGCAGGGTGACAGTGGCTGCACCTTCCACACACACCTCACACACCACCCCTGCAGCACATGCAGCCATTCCCAACAAGCCCAGCTGCCCTAGGAGGGACAGGCTCCGACAGGAGGCAGGTGAGGTTTTACCCAAGAGGAGAGCCTGGCTGCCCACGCTGCCATCAACTTTGTCTCCACCACACAAGGACGTGAGACCCTTCAGCGCTGGAGATGCAAGGACTGCAAGGAAACCTCCCCAGAATGGGCTCCTGTTTCCTCCCTGCAAATTGCTTCCGCTGTTAGAACAAAGTCTTAATGGCTCCTCAGGAAACTCTAAATACAAAAAGCTGAGACTTGAGTTTTCCCCTCTCTGCTCTCGCACTGAGGGCAGTGCCCAAAAACCTTCAAAACTGGGTAGAGAGGCACGACCTCCTGGCTTGGGTCTGGAGAAGCCTCACACTAATACAGAGCTGGCTGCTCCCAGCTATCAGTGAGGATAAAATGCTGGGCAGCAAGATGGAAATTAGCCATGCTAATGAGCTGAATTTACTACAGCAGAAAATCTTTCAGAAAGCAATTAGGTTTTCACTTCGGCTCACGCAGAAGGCTATTTTTGTAACCAGAGAATTCATTCCAAGTTTGTATGTGAGCTTGCACATAGCTCTGGATTTAAAAAAAGATGAGCCCATCCCTGCCAAATGCAACAGAAGAGGGAGAAAAAGTAAAAAGAGATTTATACTTTTCTGTGGTGATACACACCCAAGCCAACTCCAGGACATGCGCAGGTGATTTTGCTGTGCATTGAATTTCACAAGCTTTTGGAGCTGCTGAGTGTGTCCAGCACCATGATTCACATTTGAATAAACAACTGGAAGGCAAGTCAGTTTTTCACCAGGCAATCCACACTTCCCAAACATCAGCTGTCACTCGCTTCCCCTTCGGCTGTCACCTTCTCAGGGAGAAATCCAAAGGACATGGACAATATTGACAAGAAGCCATGGCAACCATCTACAGAGGTACTGAGGAACTGGTGGCAGTTTGTAGTGGCTGGAAACCAGCACTTTTCAGCTTTTATTTTCCTTAATGTGGGGCTTCTCTTGCTTCACTAAAAGCTTCGTCTTTTACTACAACTCAGCTTCTCCTCCAGAGAAATGAGAAGTAAAATCAAAAGTAAATCTTCTGCAATGACTGATGAGGACAGGGGGAGTGTTCCCAGGAGCTGACAGGCCACATGTGAACCCGGGGCCTTCCTTGACTGAAGCTAATTCAAGCACACAGGATTCTCCCCCTTTCTGGAGGCTCATATTGGCAAAGCCAGTACAGACCAATGTTGCAAAATCCTGACTCTGTCACTCAGCACAAACTTCCAGTGTATAAGTAAATTCCTGTTTCTATAAGTTTTGCTATTGTTCACCAAACAAATAAATAAATCAGCCCATAGTTCTTTCAGTTGTGCTGCACAGATACTTTTTTCCCTTTCAAGGACAGCTCCTGTGGCCAAGAACACTCAGCCAAAACTTTCTGGGACAATGGTGCTTGGAAGAAATGTAACCAATGCTTGCTAAGATAACATCAGATATCAAAGAGAAAAGACAAGACATGGTTTTGAGCACAAAACCCTCCAGAACTGCAGGACTGCCTGTTTCTTTGAAAGCTACTGACACATCCCAAGAGTTCCACTATCATCAACAAGGCTCATATAACTTGCTGGGAAGCAAAGCACTCAGCAACACTAAAATCCAACTGCATGCCTATTTCCAACATCTTTAATCCCAAAGTGAGCACGAAAGAGGAGCAGCACCACCTGTCAATGAAACCCAAAGAAGAAACAGAGGTTATGGGGGCTATTTTTCCATCGAGTTGGTCTCCTTTATTCCTTTACTCCTCTTGTCAATGGAAAGTTTGCAGGCTGAAGGGCACCTCTCGGCTGAAACAAGAGAGTGTGGTGGCTATTTTCAGTTTACTGTAGTTGACCAAGTGCATTATCTGATTAAAGAATGCAATAAATGTACTTACCAAATATCTCCCCTCCACTGGCATACTCTGTCACCAGATAAATCATCCGCTCCGTCTCCATAACCTGCACACAAGGACAGAGAAGTGACACATAAGGAGACTGCTGAGTGCAATGAGAAACAGCTCAAAAACCACCTTTATTCCTTCTGTAACACATGGAAGTGTTTTAATCAAATCCAAACGATGCCCTTCCCGTGCTTCCCAGAGCCATGTGCAGGGATGGACAGGAACTGGGGACAGGAAGGATGAAACAGCGAGTTTCAAACACTAAATCTGTAACTACACATTACACTCCACCTGCACCTTCCTCCTCCTGGTCTGTTTCCCCTCCTGTTAGCATTTGCTCCCGGGTCTTGTCCTGTTCCAGCAGCCTGGCAGACTTCTCAGGGCTGCTACCCTGCTCTCCTCCCACCCTAAACAAAGCCAAGCCACAAGTGTCACCTCTTCAGTATCACATCAAAAGCTTTAGATGGAGTGGAGCAGGTTTTAAAAGGTTTTTTGGCTCAAAAAAAAGGTCTAAGGAGTAAGTTTGCAAAGAAGCACTCCCTGGGTACCTTGAAAGTGCCACAGTCCCTGTAAGCATCTCACTCATGCTTTGGCCAAAGGAGCTAAACACTAACCTCTGTCACTTCTACTCAGTTTTAACTCGTTGGAGTCCAAATAAAAGTTCATATCTCTCAAGCACAGATGAGAAACAGAGTCCTTTATTCCTCTGCTCCTATCACTCTGCTGCACCCTCCTCACAGAGGGGCACAACCAGCTACCTGTGTAAGGGGCAGACCACATGGCTTCTGCCTCTGGGGGTTTTGTTTGCACACAAAAAAACGTCAAACAAGCTGGAAAAAAAGTCTGTAAACAATATTCAAAAGCAGGTCTGCTGCCAGTATTGATCCCCTTCCAGGAAAGGGCTGAGCAGATCAGCAGGGCCTGGGGGCCACAGGGAGCTGGGCAGGGAGAGGAGAGCTCAGTCCTGCTCCTGGGTGAGATTTACTCCCTCCCTAAAAGTGAGAAGGGGAACCTGCATCCGGTTTCAGCTGGGAAACTGAGAAGCACACAATGGCCATAAACAAGTGGCAGGAGGCCAGCCCACAGCAGAAGCATGATGTCCCAGAAAAGAGAAGGATTAGCTACACTTTCCCCCTGCCCCTCCAATCAAAGCACTTTGAGACCTTGGAAACATGAAAGGCTTTCCCAGTTCCATGTAGAAGGAACAGAGGGATAGCTCTGGAGGAAGTGCTACTGCACAGTGTGGAGTCAAAGGATGGGAGCTCCATGGCAGAATGCTCCTACCTGGTACAACCTGATGATATGTGGGTGGCAAAGCATCTTCATGATCTGAACTTCTCTAAATATCTTCTTCAGGTTCTCTTCATCCAGCTGAGTCTTATCAATGATCTTTATCGCAACCTGGCAGAGGGGAAACAGAAGAGAAGTTACTGACCCAGCTGCATTATCCACACAGCAGCTCCCTGCAGCAGGGCTGATAAACCCCAGCAGGGATGGGAATGGGGGGTAGTGTCAGGCTTCTAACAATTGAGGTGTTTATTTATCTGTTTGAAACCAGAAGTGCTCTGTAACGCTGCACTAATGGAGTTTAAACAATTCTAAGTGCTTCAGTCAGCTGCTCTCCAGTCTCCCAGATTTTCCCTCCACCTCCCTGGTGCTGGCAGCTCCCAGCTCCTTTGGGCATGGACTGTAGAACCACCAGACTCCAAATGTGGAGACACTTCTGTACTAAGAATCACCTGTCCTCAAGTCCACTGGGCACCCTGCTTCATCCACACACAGACAGCAAGGATGGGAATCTTTTCTGGAATGCCAGGATGAACAAGAGAGAAAAGGCAGAGTAAAACCTTGATGGAGAAAACAGCTGAGAGAAAAAGCTGCTCTGCCTGGCAGAGGAACATCTGCCCTGCTGCTTCTAAATCGAATTTCAGCCTTTAGTATCCTCCTCCCCACCACGAAACACCCCTGCGAGTGAGCAGCTCCAGTCTGGGGATTTGTGGGATGAGTTACCATCCCCCAGCAGCTTTTCTTGGAGAGAGGGCTCTCCCTGGGAAAATAACTGCTTCTACAAATCTCCTGGTTGCTTTGCTGGAGAGCCTAATTTACACAAGTCCTGCCCAGGAAGGCTGCAGGATCATGCAAAGGCCTGGGGAAGGGCATGCAAAGCAGCACTGCCACGAAAACCGCTGAGGATGCACAGCCAGAAAGATCTGACACAGAAATGCTTGGCTTGTCCCAGACCCCAGAGCTCAGTGGGGACAAGGACAAGTGCTCTGTGCACAGCAGTGTGCCACGACCACAGGCACAAACCCACAGGGGCACACGACCCAAATACATGTCCCTCTCCTAGTGCCAGCCCCAAGGGCAGGGCTAAGGGATGCTCTCACAGGCACACACACAACCTAACAAAAGCAGCTTTAGATCCTTTAAGGGAATCTTTCTTTAAGGGAACAATCTGAAGCACATGAAAATTAAGCCCCATATTTTATGATCAAATCCCTGCCAGAGCAATAACCGCCCTGCATGTGAGCAGAACCCAGCAGAATCCCGAAAAGGCACCCAAGTACAATAAGCTGTTTCTTTCATTTGAAACCTTTAATTCAGAGCGCAGGAACGCTTCCAGCCTCCCAAGTCACTGAGCATGCTTCCTACAGCAGGAGCGGGAGCTGAACGGCAGCCAGGTCTGGCACTCGGTGCTGGGAGCTGCTGGCAGGAGCGGGGCTGGAGCCGAGGCACGAGGTGAAACGGCAGCAGGGGCTGCCAGGCACCGGGGCTGTGATTAACGGGGTGCAGAGCCCCGGGACCAGCCCGGCGCGGGATCCGCGCCGCAGGGATCCAAGCACAGCGCTCAGGAGCGGGCTGGGAAAGTTCAGAGAGCCAGAGGGGGATTGGGAAGCACTCTCCACATGCTTTTCACCCAAGGTTTTCCTGCAAGAACGGGCTTTTGTAAAGCTTGAGCTAAATACACATAAAAGCTAAGAGACGCTTCCCCCGAGAGCAAAGCCAAGATGTCTACCCAGAGACATGAGTCATTTTCAGGTCCAGAGACGTAAATGAAAATCCACAGATCTGGAGTATTCCTAAGCTCCTTACTCATTCTCAGCTCTGTATTTGCTCTAAGGAACTCTCATTTCCCAGCTTAATTATATGGCTCGAGCTGGCACTCTCAGCCAAGTTCAAGGCACGTAGAGCATCTGATTGCACCCAACTTGGTCAGCAGGGCCAGACACAACAGAACTGAATTCCTCTGGTTTTCCCTGATAACCCGGGGCGGGGAGGACCAGGCTGCCACCTCCCCTGTCTCCTTGTGACGCTGTGGGATTTACACGTGGTGAGTGAAACTCCACACCCACAAGACACACAATACCTGGATGGGGAGCAGAGCCAGACCAACAGCACTCAGGAGATGTTCTTCTTGAGAAGGACCTCATCCCCAGCTCAGCCAAGCAGCCCCAAACCCAAACTCACCCTCAGCAGTTACGCGGAGGAGAGACCTGAAGGGGTTTCTTCCAAATGTTTTCATTCCACACAAATGCCTCCAGCAACTGATGCAACATGAAAGGCAAAAATCTCCTGAAAAATCCTGGGGAAACCACCTCGTGCTCCGGTTTCAGGAAATGCAGAGCTTCCTCAGGACCCTGCGAGGGTGGAAGTAGGAAATCCCCTCTGTGCTGGGCAGCAGGGACACGCAGGGAATTTCAGGGATGGGGGCTGATCTTCCACCCGGGGCTCTGCAGGGGAGCTGAACTTGGTCTGTTCCAGAGCTTTGCTCTTCGGGTTCTTTTGGAGAATCACTGCTTTTCCAGAGGGAAGGGCTGCTTTAAAGGTTTTCCAGAACAGATCAGGTTGGTTTCTCCATGTCTGCATTTCCTACTGGCTAATATTCTCCCTTCCCTCGAAAGATGATTTGGGATTTCAACAGAAAAGGGACTGGCTGAGGTCCATGTGTCGCACCAGCCACCCTGACTCCATCTAAAGCTCAAGGGATGGCCACAATGAATCCAGCTCTTTATTTTATTATTTATTTTTTGGAGATTATAAATAGGAGAAAAATAGCCAAACAAAAGGATCTTTAGGATCTTTAAGGGGAAAATCTAAAGCACATGAAAACTAACCTTCCTATTTTATGATAAAATCCTTGTCAAGGCGATAACTGCCCTGCCTCAAAATAGATATATACATATGTATATATATAATTATTTGTGCAAAAAGAATCAGTTTCAGTTAAAATAAACCCCAAACCCCAATATCGAGTGCATTCCCTCATGCTTACAAACATCACATAAAATAGAGAGGAAGACTAAACATCATTAAGTAAAGCAAAAATTCAGGCACAAGTAGAAGTGGAAGAAAACCATGATCTAAATTCTAAAACAATGAAATACTCTAAAATAGGAGTCTGAGAAATTAACTATTCTTTTATCAGAAGTTAATGAAGCTTACAGGCAGGAGGATAAATGCCAAGCCTGGAGCATGCATGCTGCTACCAATTAACAAAATGTTCCCACCACTTGTAAACAGTTCATTTATTCCTTCTTGCATCCAAGTAAAACTTGCACTAGTAATTTGGGGAAGGAATTGTTACTTGGGAGAAATGACAAGTTGCTAAAAACAACTGGTGGAGAGCAGGTAAGGTGTTCAAAGTGACAGCTGCAGGTTGCAGGTGGCTCGCTCATTGTTTTTCCAGATTTTTCTTCTCCTGGTGCACCTCAGCTGAACACTGCTCTTTAATTCCTGTGATCCTAAAGCTATGCTGAGTGTATGTGCATGCTAGGCAAAAGCCTCGTGGGGAGGAGTGGAAATTCCAACCACATGAAAGCAGAAGGGGTAGTTGGGAAATGGAAGGAGGGGTACCGAAACTCTGGAAGGCCAAAAGGGAGCACTCAGATATCCCTGGTACCAGCACATCCCTCTGCATCCCATGGGAGGTCAGGAGGGACGGAAGGCACATGTCAGGCCAAGGCAGCAAGGTGGCTTCAGCCACCCCAGAGATGTGAGCTCCTGGGGAGGAGCCCAGGCTGCCCCTCTGCCCTGAGCACTGACCACTTCCCTCAGCCCAGCACACAAAGCCTTGACAATTCTTGCTCTCAAACTCACAGGATTCTCCTAAAGTTCCCAAAGTGTAACATAAACAACATTATAAATTCCTACTTTGCTCTGAGATACCAGATTTCCAAATCTGGCAGCAAGCAGAGCTAAATATGCCAAGGTGAGGGGCTCTGAAACAAGGCACAGGGCTTGGAATAGGGGAGAGGAGAATATCAACTTGCAGGAGTTAAAATTTATATGGATGTCTTGTTTCTCAGCTGAGTGTGGATAACAACCCAGACAGACTTCCTTGAATGCACAGTGCCCTGCCAACAGGAAGGGAAATGAACTGCTGGGTGCCCAGGCGGATGGGCAGGGAGAGGACAGCCACCGTGCCCTGCACTGCTCCAGCTGCCTGGAAAGGCTCTGAGGGAGAAAGAGGTGGAAGCACGCTCTGTTTTCAGTGGAGAGGAGCCATGGGACACTGCTTCCTTTTATTCCTGTGCTATGAACAAAGGAACAAGCCAGGGACCCTGGCCTGGGCTAAAATCTGCTCCTTCACGCCATGCATCTGCTTGGATCTAATTATAATCCAATGATAAATAAAATTTCTTGCATGAGTGATCATTCCATAAAGAAATCACCTTTTTAGTTCAGTTGTTTCTGCAGTGGCCTGAGTGAAAATCAGAAAGGAGCTCCAAAAGGAGCCCATGTGCTCAGTCTGATCAGTGATCACTGTAAAAGTGTAATTATGGCAGTGGCATTCCTGTAAATCAGCACGGATCTCCTCCATGGAACGGGAGCCAACAGATGGCACCGGCAAACCGAGTGCATTGAGAAAATCAACATGTTTATTTGGGAGCAAGACATTTCCTAGAACTGTCCCGGGGAGTCCTCCTGCTCCAGATTCCTCCTGGAAAACGCTCGGTAAACTGTCCCTGGGTGTCCTCTGCCATGGATGGAGGTGTCCCTGCAGCTTGGCTCCCGTGTCACCCTGAGGGCACATGGCAGACTGCAGCCACACGGAGAGCTGTCACCAGAGAGGGTCTCTGGAATAAATGAATAAGCCTGGAAAAGGCTCATCCACCCAAATTCCTCCTGCATTTGCAGTTAGCAAAGGAGCCCCCTCCTCCCTGTCCACCGCAGCCCTCCTGGGCTGACAACGTGAGCTGTCAGAGGGGCTGACAGGGAACAACTCTTCCAGCTGCTCCTGCCTGCCACAAACACTTGGGAAGCTCGGGAACACGGCCTGTTTGGATTAAGCAGCTGCTGGAGGGGTAAAAATCACTCCTGTAAGCAGATACCAGAGCTGCACAGGAGAACTCCAGCAGCAGAGACCAGAATTACAACAGAGAAGGGGGAAAACCAGAGGGATAAGGAAGCACACTGGAGATGTGTATATGAGCCACACACAGAGGCACCCAACTGGCACATGGACACACGGCTGTGATAAAAACACAACGTCAACTCCAGGCCACTGCAGGTCGTGTCCTTCTCGGGAGCTCTGCTGGGTGGGTGTCACTCCACAGCCACGCCGTGCTTCCGTATGGACACTCCCATGGCAGAGGCACACGTTCCTCGGGCAAGCTGTCAGCACAAGCCTGCTGGTGTGTTTGGGGTCACCAAAAGCGAGCTCTCTCCATGCAAACAGGCAATTTGTACAGTTTTTACTTATAAGAAAGCACTCGACAAAAAGGAAGCGCTGACACTGCCGATTCCCAGACTTCTCTTGGCAAGCTCATGGGTAACACAGGGGCATCTCCTCCTTGGAATTAACCAACCAGCAGAACCTACCTAAGTCAAAGTGATACAGCAAATAAAACTAGGCCAGTCTGCAGCAACATCAGTGGCTTTTGGAGGTGGCACAAATGCAAATATTGGCAGCAACTGAAAGCAGGAAACTGTGGACGAAGATGTGCTCAGAGAAGCTGCATTTGCTCAGGAAGGAAGTTCTCACCTTGTCCACATCCCTCTGCACAATCAATGCAGGGACTTGTGTCTTGCACAAGGTGAAGAAAATACTGATGGTGTTATGAGAAAAGTCAATACACCCAAATCCTCTTGGCCGCTGCAATGTTAATGCCCGGCTTGTGTGAGCGCTGTGCTCTGCTGTGACCTTTCCTTGTCCCAGAGGGAGCACAGCTGGGATTTCAGTGGCCAAAGCACAAACCCCACATTCACATCCACGGCTCAGAGAACCAGCTACACCCAGGTAAGGAAATCTCATCATTTCAGGGCATGTACAGCAGCTTACAAATGTCACAGGCCAGGAAGCTCATCTAGAGCATCCCCAAGGATCCCAGCCTTTATCCGTGCTGCATTCCTCTTTTCCCAGTCCTGGATTAACCCTATGCCAGCAGCTGCAGCTTCTCTTTTCCAACAGAAGCCATCAAAAAGGTCGGAGAGGTAAATGCTCCCCACCTTCACAGCAGCAGCCTCAGCGCCAGTTCAATGGTGATTTAATCCCAAATGCAAACTCTTTCCCATTCTGGAAACTGCAAGGGATGACAGGTAAACTCTGTCATGTTCAGCCACAGCGTGGCTGTGTAAATAATGTCCTGCCAGCCACGAGAAAGCTTGGTCACATTGCTAGAGCTCTACTTGTCACACTCACCTGGATGCCAGGTCCCAAACCCTCCTGGAGAGCTTCTCCTCATTATTTCACCACCTGGGGCAACAGCGGGAAACAACAGAGACTTGGAGTTACCTGCCCTGGCTGACACACACTACATCAGAGCATGCTGAACAGCATCAAGGGCTTTGGGATTGCAGAGAAAGGCACAGGAAAGGGAGCTGGAGATGCCAATTAGATAAACAAACCATCCTGGTGCAGGGAGAACCTCCCGCTGCAAACGGGAGGTGCTGCGAGGGCGAGCTCCATGAATCATCACCTCGGGCTGCAAACACAGACCTGGGAAGAGGCCGAGCACAAGGACAGGCCACAGTGCTGCACACAGGGCTGGGAAGAGCGTACCCAGGCTGTATGGAATTACCACATATCCCCACAAAACCTGAGGGCTGCTCAGCAAGTTCCCTGGGCTTCAGGCTGAGCAGGACTCAGAGGACCAAGCAGCGACCAAGGAGGTCAGCCATGCACAGCTTAAGAACAGGAATCCCTTAAGCTACACCACATCTACTTCTAGCCCTTATCCTTCTTAATGACAAGATTTCCAGTGCTTTTTAAAGTTCTGGTCAGACACTGAATCTCCTGCTCCCTGCCAGTGCTGCCTTTTTCTCCTGGGCTACAGCAGGAGACTCCACGGGACTGAGCCGAAGGCAGAGCAAGTCTCAGCACAGCAGACTGCAGGTAGCCACACCTAACCACCTCAAACACAGCACGGGATAGCCACACCATTCCTGTCTGCTGAATTCCACCGCCTTCACACCGTGCCGTGTCTGCATTCCCACTGACCTCCCTGTCTTTTCATTCCGCACTCTGCTACAGGAGAAAACCCCTCCAGCCCCAACAGCTTCAGCTGGCATTTATGCCAGTAATTTGTTTTTAGTTCAGAAGCCTTGTAAAATTCCTGTAATGCTTCCCAGATGCAAGGCTGAGAACTTCACAGGAGTCAGAACGTGAATTAGAGGTGGTATGGAAAATTATTTATCCTGGTGATGGAAGAGAGCAAACCACACAGACAAATGCCAGCCTACAGTCAGTACTGCTACCCTGAAACACTTCCACATGTCCATCCACAGAGAGCAGGCACCAAGAGCTGCATGCCTGGGAGGTCAGTTCATCAAACTCCTCCATACCTGGACCATAAAAGCAGAACATCTAAGAACAAGTATTAAAAATCAGCTTAAGCCAAAGGAAAAGAGGCTGAAGTAAAAGGCAGGTTGTAAAAGCTCCTGCTTGTAGCATTAGCAGGAATTCTAGTGGGATGTAGCAGGACACTGCTGAGTGGAAGGAATGAAGGCTGAGCCCTGAACACAGCTGTGGTGCAGCCCCACGATCTGCTGACAGTCTGCAGCACCACCTCCATGGCTTCCATGCAAATTAAAAGCACTCTTGGCACTTACTACACAAAGACTGCACTTGATAATTAAAACCGGTTTTTGAATGCACTTGAACTAGTGCAGAAGCTCATGGAGGTGCATTTAAATCACTGCAAACTGGTTAACTAACAAATGTGATGTGAAAAAGCAGAGCCCGGTCACGTAAGCTCGACTGCTTGGCCAAGGAGGCTCAGATCCAGCCTCTGTGACAGCAGATGGGAGCGCTGCAGTTCTGCTCAGGCCTGACTGCACTCCTGCCTGAGCTACAGCTCGGCCTCCCAGCCACCTGCAGGCAAGCAAAGCCAAGAGTTGAATCAAATTCTGGGAGGACACTTGCCCACCTTGGTCCCCTTGCAGTCCAGGTCGCCTGTTCAAATCACTTGCTTAATTGCTCTCCCCTCAATTCAGGCACTGCAGCCTAAACATCCCATGGAAACAACTCCAATTCAGCTTACCAACACCTTGAATACCCATTTGTCAGTATTATTTCAGGAGATGTCAGTTGAACACTGCAACTGACCTCCGTGCAGGATTCTGCCTCCAAACCTCTCCCGAGATTGCCACTGAATCATTTAAAGGATCCCAGAATCACTGAGGTTGCAAAAGCCCTCTGAGATCACTGAATCCAACCTGTGCCTGATCCCCACCTTGTCACTAGCCCAGAGCACTGAGTGCCACGTCCAGTCCTTCCCTGGACACCTCCAGGGATTCCACCTCCTCCTGGGCAGCCCCTTCCAATACCTGTCAGGAATTTGTAGAGAATCAGAGGGTCCCCCCGAGCCTCCTTTTCTCCGGGCTGAGCCCCCCCAGCTCCCTCAGCTGCTCCTCGTGCCTTACTCTCCAGCCTTGGAGAGAGTTGCTTAGCAGCAGAGTTTTGGAAATGTATTTGCACGCAGGAAGAAATCTGTGACAGCAGGAGATGCATCAGGAATGCTGCTGTGGAACAGAGCCCCAGCGGAGACCATCCCCGAGAGCAGAGGGGCCACGAGACATGGAGCTGACCTGCCAGGTTTCATGGGAAAGGCCTGGCTCAAACATCAAGACAAGTCTTTAAAAAGCTGCCAGGATATTACAGCAAGCAGGTTTTGAAAGTGTTATACAAAGTTCCCTGGATTGTCATTTTGCTTTAATTCAGTCGTGACCTAAAAATGCAAGTGACAGGAGAAAATAGTGCATTTCAGGTACACAGTGTGCAGTCAGAGGCAGGTTTGAATTACTGGATTATAAAATAACAGAGCTCAGAAAAAAGGAAATTTAGAAGCTGGTGTGCATGAAGTGATGTGTAGAGAACTCACTGTTAGGGTTTGGATTTTTTAAGCAATGCTTATCCTGCAAAGAACACTACTTGGGCCGAGAGGTCCCCTGAGAGGAAATACCTCCCCTCACTCCTGTCTAACCCGTATGGAGCACCCAGCACTGCAGCACAAGTTAAGAGCAGCTATTTTGTAATGACAGAAAATGGCTATTTTGTAATGACAAAACCAACACACGCAGCAGGAGCGCCCTTGGCTGGGCTCCCCAGTCTGCCCTGCACCACAGAAATCCTCCTGCTGTAAACTGCATCCTGGGAAAACACCTGGCACTGCACCAGGACATGCAGCACAATCCCAGAGTCATCTGCGCTGGAAAAGACCTCCAGGACCATCGGGTCCAGCTTGTGCCCAATCCCCACCTTGTCATCCAGCCCAGAGCACTGAGTGCCACATCCAGGCATTCCTTGGACATCTCCAGGGATGGGCACTCCAAACCTCCCTGGGCAGCCCCTTCCAAGGTTCTACAACCCCTTCTGTGAAGAAATTCCTCCTGATGTCCAACCTGACCCTCCCTGGCACAGCTTGGGGCTATCACGTCCTCTCATCTTGCTGCTGGGAGAAGCTGCCAGAGCCACAGGGAGCCTTTGCACCGGCTTCCAGTGGATTTCCTGAGGCTCCCTAAGGGTTAAAGCCAAGGACTTCTGGAAGATATTAAGCACCAATGTCTTGGCTTCCCTTCTGCAAACAGCAACAAGCTCCAGAGGAATCTGTCATCCCATATAACAATCCCTTTCACTCAGCCCCAGCAGCCCGTCCCCTGCTCCTCGCCGCAGCCCGAGCGTGGTGGTGGCTCCGTGCTGGGCTCCTGCTCCGGATCCTGCCCACATTCCAGGCAGGAGGCCAGGCTCTGCAGCGGCGCCGGCATGCACGGGAGCTGCAACGTGCACGTACGTTGTGTGCAGCTCCATTCACCAGTGGAGCAGCTCCTGGTTACACGGGAAGGCTGCAGGAGCGTTAAATACCACACTGGGATCACCACACAAAATCTACAGTGACAGGGAGGATGGAAGGAATCACTGCTCCTCTTCACATGCCATGGGGGATATGGGATTCTGGGCTCTGAAACACACTTGCACAGATATTTTCCTAAACCTGTAAGCGTTGGGTCTTTTCTATACCAAAGTCAAACTAGCTGGATATTCAAAACAAGTCAAAAGCAACAGCCACACACTTGCAGAAAAGGAATTTTTTCCCAGTATCAAAGATTTCAAATGCATCAAATGCCTTTTATTCAGTATTTATGATTTCCATGTGCATCATCCTGCTGCTGGCAGAGACTGCAAACACTGCTCCCGTGCCAGCACCTCTGAGATCACAGCTAGGAGGTGACACCATCACCTCTAGCTCTAGGATTATTTTCAAGGTGCCAATTGCATTAACACTACAGGACCTGGAGCACACTGAGCTGGAAGGGGCTGGGGTTCTGCCAGGGAAGCGAGGAATAAAGCAGGATGCCAGATCTAGATGATACACTGAGGAATTTTTAGACGCTGCGTTTGCAGCAGGAGCCTTTGTGCAGTTTGCCACGATCAGATGGCAGTTTCTATGGGAACAAACAAGCAGTGGCCCTGTCACAAGATGTCTCGTAGAGACACTGATGAAGGCATTGAGTCTCAGGAAAGTTTCTTATGCTGCAGTGCAGCCTGGCAAAGATACTCCAGCTTAGGTTATCAGCTTGGGAGGCAGAACTATCGGGATACACCCGAAGTATTTTCAGTACAAAGTCAGTGCAGTTGTTACACTCAAAATTTTGAATCCAGCCTTTGTGTGCACATAAAGCTTTGGAAGGCTGTAGTTTGCCTCTCAGACACTCCTCCATCAATAATGATGTTTGTTACGTGCCACAAAACCCAGTCACTGGAGTCTGTGCTTGGCTCCAAAAGCAGTAGAAATTATCAAACTAGTGAGACACTATTCTTTAGCTTCAAACATCAGAATTTTCATCAGTCACAAGACTACAGCAGAAAGCAATTTTCTTCTCAAAACCACTGCTTCTATTTGCCATCCCCACCCCTTAAGTCAATTAAAAATCCTTCAATTAGCTGATTTAGGGAGGGTTAATGTTATTGTCAGGAAGACTGGTTCCCCTGGGCCTGAAAACAACTGTGGCTGCCTCCAGCCCCCGATTACACAGAACATTTTCAGACTCAAAGGTTCCCGAGTATCACCACCCCTCACTCCAGAACTGTTATGAAATGGAGTGGAAATTTTTAGAAAGAGAAGCCAAAAGTGAAACTGTGAGGAATGCAGGCTTCAACACATTAACCCTCAACAACCAAGATAAACCACATCCAAGCCATGGAGAGTCCCTTCCTCACCCCCATCTTGCCCAGGCTTTGCAGGAGAAGCAAATCAAATTGTGCCAGCTTTAGCACCAGGGATTTACCCCCAGTTAGGTGGGAGAAGCACTGGCTGCCCCCAGCCTTCTGCCTGCCCTCAGCGGAGTTTGTAACAAAGGAATATGAAAGGTTGGCAGCTTGGGTCTGATCGTAAAGTCTGGCTTAAAATAAACTGATGTTCTACAGCGGTATTACCTGAATGAAGGCAGAAATTCCCTCACTTTTAGCAAGGGAGAATCAGGGAATCTCATTCCAGCTCGCTGAGGACAAAACACTCTTGCAGTCATTTCCATTAAGACCTCCCAGTGATGTCAGAACACAGGAGATGCCTCTTGGAACTTCAGGAAGTTTCTGCTCCCCCCAAAACCACAAAGATTTGCTTGAAATTTGAATTTGTTTCATAACAAAGCAAGCTTGACAGAAGAATCTTCCACAGCAGTAACTGCACGGAGCAACTTGTTAAAGAATCACCTTTCACTTGGGCACGGAACTGAATTACAACACTAGAGAAGCCTACAAGCCACTTCCAACAAGACTATCTGATTTCCCTTATCAGCAGAAATGACTTAAACCCACAGATTACACGCTCAGGAGCTGAAAACCTACTTCAAAGCCAAAGCATGATCCAGCCCTGGGCTCTCAGGGCCGCGTGGCACAGCACGGTGTGAGCAGAAGGGCACCCAGACGCTGCCCTGTGCCAGGGCTGCCAAAGCCACCCCAGGAGCCTGGCTCACACGCAGGGCAGCGACCTGGCACACAGGCTGGGTGTTACTCCGTGGCAGAGGATGGAGCTCGGGCTCATGATTCACTTTCTGTGCAAGCTGCACTCCGAGGAGTGAATTCAGGTCTGGACGGGCAACTGGAGCGTCCCACAAATCACCCCAGCCAGGCTCCCAAATGTCACACACGGCCATTAGCCCCAGGCTGGTGACAGCACGTGGCAAAGGGCCAAAGATCAAACAGCAATGGGTGTCACTCTGATCCCTGCTGCTCCAGCCATGCAAATCAAACTCGTTCCTGGAGCCAAGAGGCAGCACCAAGGGCTCAGGTGGCCCGAGACTTCGGAGGGAGATCCTGCCCTCGGCACCAGCACAGCCCTCACGTGAGACAATAACCATGGCTGTCACCAGCTCTCAAAGCAGGGGACAATGGAGTATTTTTGGAGCACAGACACTGCTATTTTGAAAGCACTTCAGCGCTGTAGTACCCAAATTCTAATTGTGGCTGCTGCTTTGCTTTGCCACCATAAATCCTGTTCCGAGGGAGTAAGACAGCAGCCAATACATGAGCGTAGGCATTGCACAACTGGGCTTCTACAAGCACTTGGTGTGAAGAATAATGTTCTTAAAAGATTTAATTTCTAGGGAATGTTTAAATACTGAAGAGTAAACACTGAGTCAGAGACACGCACTAAATACAGGTAAATGCAGCAGGGGCACGTGGAAGCAAAGCCGCAGCCTGGAATTCTCTCAATGCCTCTCCTTGTACATGGGAAATTCAGGGCCCACAGAGGACAAAGCCTCTTTTATATGTGCAGAAACTGCAAGAAAACAAAAACCAAACAAATACAGCCAACCTACAGATCCGTTTGGGGGTCTTAAACCAAGTCTGCAGCACGCAGCTTGGCGTGTCTGAATTTTGGGTATTTGAGCCGTTCCACACGTACAAAGGCCAGGGCAGGCAGTGAGTGCTCACAGCTCACGGGACCACTGCGTAACAGCAGCACAGAGGAGATGGGCCCCTGGCCACTGCAAATGCCTGGGGAACTGCTGTGCATCTCTGGGGTGCACCAGTGCTTCTGAGCAGCACTGCTCCCCTCCACATGCATGCACCGAGCTCAAAATGCATCGCTTTTCCCCCATCACAGTATTTCCTACTTCTCCCAAGCAGCAGGTCAGGACTTATTGCACCAGGACACTGACCACACGTTTCCATTTGCTTTCAGCAGAAAAAAAATATTTACTTTCACAAGCATAAGCTGATGTGCCACTAAATCATTTCACTTAGCTTAGACCTAACAGTCCAGTGAGAGCCATGGAACAGCAAAAGAAGTACGTATTAAGGTAACTCTCCAGTGCCAACAGCCACAAAACAGAGGTGTGTTTTCCTTGTCCAGGCACTTTCTGATCCCAGACTACCCTTCCCAAAGTGCAGCAGCAGGAACTGAGGCCACCTGGCAGCATCCAGCGGGAGCCAGGAGCATGGAGCTTCTCGTGTTAACCCCCTCACAGGGGGAAAGGCACAGCTGCGGCTCACAAAACCCCTGTCACTTCAGGAACAGCATGGGTCAGTCCCAGGCAGGGCTTTCCCTGACCACTGGGGGTTGCCCAGAGCCTGCCCAGCCCTGCCCCGCTCCGTGTCCCAACAAAGCCCAAACCACTCTCAGCCAAGGGATTTTTGCCTCCTCAGAAGGGAAAAGGGACCATAGATAGTTCTCTGCAAACTTGGCAGGCCATGTGGGAACTGATACAGCCAGGGTGGGCAAGCTGGAGCCAGGAGAACAATTTTGGCTCCTAAACTAGAAGCCTGAGAAATTGGAAGTGGCGCTCCATTTGTTTAAATTACCTTCTGAAACCATGCTCCATATGTGGGAATGAACAGTCACTCTGGTAGCCCTAAACACAACCAGGAGTAAATTGTTCCAAGATGCACATCTGCACTTACCAAAGATCAGACAGAAGGGCTGCCAAGGCAGGGCTTCACTTCCCTTACAGGACTTTGTTTTAAGAACTCTTAACTGAAAATGGCAGCCCAGAAAGGTGCTGTGTATGGAACAGACCACCATCACCCCTGCCTCAGCAAATAAAGGTCTCAGTCTGTCCTGCTGCCTTGGAATCACGGAATTGTCTAGGCTGGAAAAGCCCTCTAAGATCAGTCCGATGACACTGCCAAGGCCACCACCAACCCGTGTCCCCAGGTGCAACGTCTACATGGCTTTAAAACACCTCCAGAGATGGGGACTCCACCACTGCCCTGGGCAGCTGTTCCAGGGCCGGACAATGCTTTCAGTGAAAAAAATTTCCTTAATATCTAAATCTCCCCTGGCACAACTTGGGGCTGTTCCCTCTCCTCCTGCCCCTGTTCCCTGGGAGCAGAGCCCGACCCCCTCGGCTGCCCCCTCCTGTCAGGGACTTGTGCAGAGCCACAAGGTCCCCCCTGAGCCTCCTTTTCTCCAGGCTGAGCCTCGCCTGCTCCTGGGGCTCCAGACCCTTCCCAGCTCTATTGCCTTTCTCTGGACAGGCTCCAGCACCTCAATGGGACTTAGAAAGCAGTTTTTTGTTTCTCTGCACATCCACACAAAACCACAATAAAATTCAAAGTCCAGATGCAACTTGAAGTGACTCTTTCTTATCACAAGGATGATGAGAGTCCACCTCGAGGGAGGGAGCCTGCTCCATGCCTGTGAACACAAAGCCAGCACAGGGCAGGTTTGTCTCACACAGTTTTTTACACGGCCCCGGAGCTGGAGTGCTCTGAAGCCCTCCTGCCTGGGCTGTACAGTCAGAGGGGACTGCAGCCAGCAGCTCATACTGTACGGCTATCGGGTGACTGCCCAGTAAAACAAGCTGCCTGCCTTCTAAACCTGGACTATCACAAGACCACTGCATAAATGTCAGCAGCGCCCAGCCCCGCAGCCAAAACACTGAGTGTGCCCCAAAACCTGCAAGGGATTAAGCACAGACCTTCTGCATCGAGGCTTCATTTGCAATTCTGCTTATGTGGGGACATGCACATTGGTCAGGGCACGTCCAGAGAGCATCTGGAGTGCCTGGAGTAGGAGAGGTGGGCAGTTGATTTAACAAGTGACTGGCCAGTCCTGGGCAAGGGATTTATTGCAGCTGTACAAGAAAGCATGGAAAAGTGCAGCAATGCAAAAACACTGCCTTGCTTATTCACTTATTCACATGCTTATTCACACTTGATATCAACATTTATCCAAATTATTTCCTTGCTTCTGTGTCCATGGAAGGGAATGGAGCTGGGAAGGGGCTGGAGCCCCAGGGGCAGCTGAGGGAGCTGGGGAAGGGGCTCAGCCTGGAGAAAAGGGGGATCAAGGGGGACCTTGTAGCTCTGCACAGCTCCCTGACAGGAGGGGACAGCCAGGGGGAGATTTGGGATCTTATCCCAGAGAACAGGGACAGGAGGAGAGGGAACAGCCTCAGGCTGGGCCAGGGGAGGCTCAGTTGGACATCAGCAGGAATTTCTCCATGGAAAGGGTGGCCAGGCCTTGGCAGGGGCTGCCCAGGGAGGTCTGGAGTGCCCATCCCTGGAGGTGCCCAAGGAATGCCTGGATGTGGCACTCAGTGCTCTGGGCTGGGGACAGGTGGGGATGGGGCACAGGCTGGACTCGATGGTCCTGGGGATCTTTTCCAACCTCAGTGATTCCGGGATTCTGTGAAATATTGAGTGCTCAGTTTCAGGGAGCTGATTTACACCTTAACTGCTTTCTTCCCCCCTTAAGCATTTTTAACCATTTAAGACATCTGCAACAGCTGAAACCCCAAAGAAAATGGTGATGCTATAGGAAAAAAAAAGGCATTAGGGCTGGATAAAGGTTCCCAAGCAGCAAGCCTTGCATGCGGCTGCAGAGCCATCCACGAGAGCTGTGCAGCTCTGCTGAGCACATACTGAACCAATTACACAGGAGCCTCCCAAGACCCACACAACCTCGGGAGCTATCACATTATAGATCCTTATGTAAGGCACAGTGACGTAAATCCAGGCTCCCTTGACACACGGAGGGTGCGAGATGAGCGAGCCTGCAGGAATTTCAGATCAGATTTCCCATCTCCCCTATTCATTCATTTGTATCATTTGCCATGACCTTGCTCTCCAGGGACATATATCACCAGGAGGAGATAAATGAGATTTCTATTAATTTGAATGATAGCAGCAAGAAACTAAAGGCACTGTCTCACCAGGCTGATTAGTATTTTTTCTCTCTTTAAATGCAGATGAAAACAAAGGCTTATTTACCAGCTGCAGGACTGGCCACACTAACTGATGGCTACTCTCCGTGCCAGCAACCAGATCAGCTTATTTCAGCTCAATCCCAGCACCAGGATGCAGGCAGATGTCAGCCACCAGGAGAGAGGAGATCCTGCATGCCCAAGGACTGCTTTTTACTTTGTTCAGAGCCTGCAAGAGGAACCTCAGGCCAGGACTGCTCTCCACAGCCTGAAGGAACATGCAGAGTCCTGCTCCTGCTCCAGCCCAGCTGGGTGAGGGGTGCTGCTCCCCAAACTACAGCATGTACTGCCACTTTTCCAGGAAAATCACCCTCAGCAAGGCATCTGTCCTGGGTGTCTGCCCCGTGCAGTTACAGCTGTGCTAAGCTGGGGTAGTGAGGAGAGGCAAGAGTTGAGTGGAGCCAGCACAGCCAGAGGTTTGTGTGGTGCAGGAGAACTTTTGTCTCTGCAGCAACGAGCTCTGTCATGTTAGCCTGACTTTCTATGATTCAGGTACAAAATGAAAATGAGTTTCTATTCTAGCACGTACCAAAAATTCCATAAATGCAACAGCTGCCTCAGGAAAAACAAGAATTTTTCCCTGGCTGCAGAATGTGGTAGAGTCTCAGACAATAAATGTGATATCTGAGATAACTGTAATGGTGCAGGACCAATACGTGCACCTTGTAAAGAGCCCACGAGGCTATGGGGAGCCAGTCACTGCCATCAGCAAGGCTCCACAAGAACATATTTCCTGCAAGCCACAGCTTCTATGCCTCACATTCCTCTGCTCATTCCCAGACACAGCCAGCAGGCTCCGAGGTCAAGCTATAAAAGCTGCTATAAAGTCATTAGCTGCACCCTCAGATCACACAGCCCTGTGTCCCGGGGAGCTGCAGAAGACAGGGCCATCATTCCAGCAGGATTAACAACTTGGAGATGCTTAAAATTACAAAAAAAAGTCACATTAAGAGGAGATAAGTGTTTAAATAACAGTTTCACACCCTTACACAGGTGAATACAGCTGCAGGGCCATCTCACAGGGGTGGTGTAGCCAAACAGTTCAGTGGCCGCAGAGGTGGCCAGAGCCAGGGGACGTCAAGGTACTGAACGTCACCAGAGGAGCAGGACACGAGGTCACTGCACACATAACACCCCAATGGTCCACAGTCCACAACTCCCATGGGCACAGAACATTCCAGCACTGCCCAGCTGAAATCAGTCCCAGTTTACTGCTCAGGAACAACTCGTCCAGGACTGCAGCTCAGCAGCACACGGATAAACACCCCTGGAAACCAGCCTGGGAGCAGGAGCAGGGCTCCAGGAGGAGCAGGACACGAGCAGGACAGGCAAGCAGCTCTGAGATAAGGTGTACACCGAGGGCAGTTTCACAACAACCAAGAAGAAAATCAACCCCACATGGGCAAGTCTTGAGGAACAGCCTGGAATTATCTCCCTGCAAACCTGGGATCCACTCCTCTCCACAGTCATACCACAGCCACCCAGGCTGTGACTCTGGCAGCTGCGAGGCTGAGCTGTGCTGCTCACACAGAACACGCCTCGTTTCTGGGCAGCAGCTTTGCAGCCTGCAACTCTCCAAGGAGCAGCTGTCGAGGGATGGAACCAGGAACCACTGCAGGGATGGCACTCCATCACAAACGGGCACAGGCAGCTACAGAGCCCCAAGCACAGTCCCATAGCTCAGTGCCAAACCAGTCTGAAAGCTCAAACAGAGCTGCAGAACAGCTGTCGAAGCAGAATGAGCAGCAGCACAGCACCTGAGCAGGTGAGGATCAACCTGCTCCCACCCCAAGCCTCTGCCCGTGCTCTCCTGTCCTTCCCCCTCGTGTTCATCAGTCCTGCTCTCCGAGGGGAAGCTGGCGAGCCGAGGGTAAACAGCTCTGCTCAGTCCCTCTGGGGAAAAAGAAAGAAAAAAGCTTTCCAACGTCACTGAAATGGAATGTGAGGGAACCAAGTGCACTTGTAGGGGGAGAGAAAGGAGAGCCTCACACTCCAGCCCGTGTATACACAGCACTGGGCTGGGGAAGGCACACGTGGAGCATCCAACAGTGCATCTGCTAAAGATCCCTTCAGCTCTGAGGGTCTGAGGAGATATTTTGGTTCACAGAAAAGTTATGTTAATCCAATGAATCATTTGATAGGAATGTACAGTCATCCAATGCAATGGAAAATGTAGAGGTTCGAGTGTTCGATGTGTGCATCCAGAATAAAAGGTTAGGGTAACACTTCTTCCAAAGGCATTACTCATCCCTGCCTCGGCTGCACATCCCCGCAGAGGTGTGCAGGAAGGAGGGTGAGCAGCATCAGTACTTCTCAGCTGCAGCACAAAACCACCAGGTAAGAGCCATAAAAAGCAGAAAGCAAGACCTAAACCACCCCTAAAGTAAGGAGTCTTTGTGCAGCAGGGCCACCTCCTCACCACTGCAGCTCTGAGTGGGTGACATGAGCTCTACCCCACTCTCACGGTATCCCAAGACATTCATGGAATGGTGGGACTCATCCTTCCACAAGCATTGCAAGAAATTCCCTGTCTCAAAGAGCTGACAGGGTTTGCTGAAGCACTGTAGCCAGTTACCTAAGGAGAAAGAAGAGAAGAATGCAAGTCTTGGTTGAAACCAGCAGGAATTCTGCATTACACACAGGCCTTCCTGGGCTCCTAAAGCTGCACTCCAAAAGAGCACCCAGTCACAGATCAGAGTTTTTGCAGTGGCTGCTTAAGGACATTAATTTACAGAGATGAAGCACCCCAGCAATCCTAAATACAGCCCATTCCTCACTAGATGGGGGTTTATTTCCAAGGCCATGACATGTTATGATGCAAGAGGTAACAGCACACAAGCAGATGACTCCCTCACACAGACAGGCAGTGGATTCACCCCGACAGGAGGTAAGCTGGAATCTCTCCCATGCCACACACCCTCCTCAAACCCCTCCTCAACTGCACTCGGCTCTGCTGAGAAGTAACGCAAGGAAAAGAACATATGGATAGATCCAAAGCTATTCTGAATCACTGCTGGCTGCCAGCAGACATATTGCTGTCATTAGCCTCTCGCTCCGTCGCAAGATTTGTTTCTGAAAAGTCTTTGAGCCAACAGATTATATAAAGCTCAGACCCTTCCTCTTCCACACGAGCTGATAGTCTCCTCACGGGGTGACTGGTGTTTGTGAGGAAAACACTCAGCCCTGCACACACGAGGATGATGCAGCTAATCAAAACAACTTCCCCAGCCAACAGGAAGCGTGCTGCAGCCAGAGCTGAGCTGCCAGATAATACCCAGTGACAGGAGCACGGAATAGAATCCCACAATGGTTTGCGTTGGAAAGGACCTTAAATACCAACCAGTTCCACCCCCTGCCATGGGCAGGGGCACCTTCCCCTAACCCAGGTTGTTCCAGGGATGGGGCAGCCACAGCTTCTCTGGGCACCCTGTGCAGGACCTCACCACCCTTCCAGATCCTGCAAGGTGCTGTGAGGTCTTCACAAAACCTTCTCTTCTCCAGGCTGAACAGCCCCAGCTCTCAGCCTGTTCCCATAGGGGAGGTACCCATATCAACTTCATGGCCTCCTCAGGACCTGCTCCAACAGTTCCATGTCCTGCTTGTGTTGGAGATCCCAGAGCTGTGTGCAGGGCTCCAGGTGGGCTCTGTCTAGAGCAGAGGGGCAGAATCCGCTCCCCAGTCGTGCTGGGATCCTCCCTTGGATGTGTGCCAGGGCACCCTTGGCTTTCTGGGCTGCGAGCACTCATGCCAGCTCACGGTGAATTCTGCCATTCATATTGATCCTGTACAGAAAACCTGCAGAGATCAGAGTTTATTTACCCCAAATCCTGGGGCAGGGGATGGTGTGAACCTCTCCTGGCACCAGCGTCACACCATTCCCTGCCCCAGCCCCTTCCCAGCTGTGCTGCCTGACCCAGCAGCCCCACAGAACAGGCTCATTAACTCACAAGCACTTGGAAATAACTGCAGGTTACTGCCCAGGGTTCTCTGTATCTTTTATCTAAGCAAAATGCTACAGGACCAGGCTTGTTTGGTGCAACGCCCTTGTAGCTTCTACTCCCGTAGCAAGTGAGCAGTTAGCTCTGTACACCTCACCTGGCTACCTTTTGCCATCTTTTACGAACCAAGGCCTGAAAAAATTAAAAAATATATTCTGTCTTCTGAGCTGTGACGTGAAGACACCCCTTTTGGTTTCTTTATTAATACACAGCAGGACTGCCCCCCGCCAGGTTGTGATAAACTCCTTGTGGTTTAAGCTTTACTGGAAACCAGGCTTCCTACCTTGCTAGTTTTCCATATTACTCTCTCTCATTAAGCAATTTAGATACTCAAGCAGTAAATCAGAAGTGAAAGGAAGGTTCTTAATCGCCAGATCTAAACAACACTGGTTTTCGTCACCTCGTAACTCCTGATAACCACCATCTTCAGGTCCAAGCTGTCTCACACACTGCATTATCTTTACACCTTCAGGTGTCTGAAGGAGGTCAAACAAACACACTTGAGTTTCCTTGTAGAAGACAGGTAGTACTCCTGTGGCTGCTTAATACTTGCAGTGGGACGAGGTCTATTATTTCTCTAAGTTCTGGTAACTCAGCTGTAAATAACCATGGTCCCTGTCCTAAAAACAGTCTAAAAGAGACAAGGTGAGTGCAGAAGCCCCAGTGGTAGTGGGGTACAGTCAGCCAGCCCAGCAGAGCCGCCAGTTACTCCTCAGTAACTCACTGCTGCTCGAGATGTGCTTCATCCAGCAACTCTCAACACAAAATACATAAACAGTCCCTGGAGCACAGATGGAAGCTGATCCCTATCCCCTCCCAGGGGAGTTCCCTCATCACTAGGCTACAAAATCATGTTCCCTCTTGCTTTCAGCCCTTTGATGATACAAATCTTACGTTCCTTCCTACACAGTGCCCCGGTTTCAACATGAGAGGCAGAGCCTCTCCTCCCTCCTCAACTGGTAGCTTGAGGATTTGGGCACTCTCAGAACTGGAGTCAGGGACGCCCCAAGGCTCGAGGAGATGCCTCACCTGGTATCACACTAAGTGCCCTTTCCCAGCTCCTTTTCACTCACCCACAGGGTACAGTGCTCATCTGCCACTGAGGACACGGCTGCAGAAGACCACAG
This sequence comes from Ploceus nigricollis, assembly GCA_013399945.1. Taxonomy (NCBI): domain Eukaryota; kingdom Metazoa; phylum Chordata; class Aves; order Passeriformes; family Ploceidae; genus Ploceus; species Ploceus nigricollis. The sequence continues at coordinate 476,069 of VXBC01013337.1, forward strand.
AAGCACTGACCTTCCCTGCCCATGGATTTGCTCTTTCCATGAGAGCAGGATGCTGAAGGAAAAGGTCAAGTTCTTGAAGAGCAGAAGTCATTCAGGTTTTCTCCTCACAGCAAACTGCAGCTGTACAGCAGCATTTGGCCACAGGTTTTTTTTTCAGTCCCACCTTGACTGCTCATGACTCTCTTGTACAGCTGGTACTCACACAGCACCTCCTGCACCTGCCAGGCCCCAGGGTGTGCTGAAGAGAACAGGTGAGCTGAAGCCTCTCCTCATCCCCTCTTGCCTGGCTGCATGGCTCAGTCCAGTGTTCCGTGAACGAGGACAGGGAATCCCCACTCCAGGTATGAGTGAAGTGCAGGCAGTGCACGTGCTTCAGGTCACAGAAGCAGCGGATCTCTTAGCTTGAATTATACTTTAAAAAATCCAACTGAAATTCAAGCTCTATCACAGCCTTGCACTGCAGCTTCCCAGAGTCCTCCAGCCGTTTGTTCTCTCCAGGGAAGACAGATAGGTTGCCAACCAAGACTGCACTGTGGGATTAGCCAATGTTTATGAAGTGCTTTAAAGATTAGAAGTGTCACCTATGTGCTAAATATTTCTCTGGCACTATCAGCTCGAACAGCACCCGAGTATCTTGTATCTCCTCCTGCTGATCTTGAGCTGGTTGCCGAAGGCGTCACTCAACCTGACTCCCAACCACTGCGCTTGGCACTAATTCCAGGGGCGGTTTGAGACGTATCACAGGAGAGGACAGAATCAAGGAACCACTTAAACCCCAACTTCTGAAAACTACTAGCAGAGTAATGACAGCAATATCACCAGGAGAGGCTTAGGGATTTATGTTTTTACAACATTCTTATACGTGTGTGTGAGATGGAACACCCTGGCGTGAAGCCCAACCGTGCGGAGAGAGGAACTCGCCCCGCTCACCCAGATGGGACTGGCTGGGCAATGGCATGAAAAGGTACTTTGTACACACCAGCTTGATAGGAGCTCAATGGATCCCAACTCCTGCACTTCCCTCAAAGCTTTTGGCAATGCTCCTGCGGTGCCTGGATCAAGAAACTGAGCAGTGAGTCCGAGCACACGGGACAGCAGCACAGCACTGCTCAGGCCCTCTGGGCTGTACACACACAGACCAAACTGCAGGGATACACCTGTTTTCCTGCCTTTCTTCCTCTTGTTCCCATTTCTCTTCCAGCTAGAACACAGACAGAGCCTGTGTCAAGACCTTTCTACTGATATCACAAAGAGCCAAGGTGTAAGGCTCAGCTGGACATCTGTGCTTCCCATTGACACCCTTTTTGTTACCCAGATCCCATCCATCCTTTGAGGACTTACACTGCATATAGATCTAGAAACATCCAAAATACAGAGCTCAGCCTTCCCCTCAGCCTGTGGGTTTCACCAACAGCAGCGGAATCCAACAACTATTATCAAGCAGTCAAAAAATGAAACATTCAATTCCAAGAGTTTACTCTGCACTGGAGAGAGAGAAAAACAAAGCTGGAAATCCCTCACTTTATAAACAACAGCTCCTCTGAAAGCACTGTCAATAGGAAGTTGTTGCTCTAAACTGTGTACACATTTGGCTCAATTTGCCAACAAGGAGGAAAATGAACTCCAGGGAAGGATTCCCACACTGGGAGCTCAGTGTTGTCACCTAAAATGGATGCTACCAGGGCCAGAGCAGCAGGACCGTGCCAGCAGGAGCTGATTTGCACCTTTGTGTAGGGCACAACTCTCTTCCTGGCCTTTGGGAGGGCATTTGGGGGAAGAATCCCTCCAAAGATGACAAGGTAGGAGCATGGCAGGAGGCAGAGCACAGCTGAGGTGACAGTGCTTTTTCCACACAGCTTTAAGGTTTCTGTGTGACAGAAGGAGCAGAGCCCAGGCAGGAGCCTGCTGAGCGAGGTGCCCTGCTCGGGATAACCCCACAGGTGTACTGCACATGGGCTGGGCTGTGCAGGTCGCCCTGGCTGACAGCTGCCTCCAACTCGAGGTGACTCACTCAAGTCACACATCATAAACACTTCTTACTCCAGCCCTGAATTTGGAGCACAGGGCTCTGAGAATTCAAACAAAGCTCCTGTGACACATGTCATTCCTGCAGAGCCACGCACAGCTCTCCTGAAACCAAAGGATCAAAGCAAACAGAGGACTGGAATTGCTGTTCAGGATCTTCAAACACATTTAAGATAAGAAAAAAGAGCCTAGCAAAAACCAAAAAGCTATCTTAATCACCATTTTAATTGGGAGTTGATACTCCTATTCTAACAAAACCACTGGAGCACCCATCCAGCACTGAATCCCAACATTCAGATGCACGGCTGAGGTTTCCACCAGTGAGGGGCAGGAGGCACCACGGCAGACTGTGCAGAGCAGCCTTTGTTCTGGGACCCAGCGAGGAAAACATCTGCCAGGCCCAAAGCACCGCTCCCTCCGGGGCGATAGGATCTGACCTCGGAGCACAGGAAGCAAGCTTTGTTCCAGGCAGCGGGGAAGGCGGTGCTGCCACACCGACACTGCGCAAGGTTTGGGACTTGGGAGACCTGCAGGTGGTAAAACAAGAAGTGTTCTGCTGCTCACCTCAGATGGAGCAGCCGGCTGCCTCTGCAGAGCTGCTCTTGTTTGGACAAGCACGTTTGCTCTGGTGTCTATTTGAATGATGATTCACTCCAACAAGCCAGGGCACCCTACCACACACAGCCCCGAAGTGCTGACTTAGGGCTTGGGATGCAAATCCGGCAGGAAGCGGAGCTTCCCGACCAGGGCCACCCAGGCCTGGTCCCTGCTGCCATTACCCTCCTCCAGTCGCAGTCCCAGCCTGGATGACAAATCCAAAGAGAAGATGACAAGAACAAGAAAATTGTATAAAATACGCTTGCTATTAGAGCACTTTTAAAGTTACTTTTTTTTTCTTTTAATATTTGTGCTCTGCAAAACTGACAGCCCAATTGCGAGTTCCTTATGTGCCTCCGAGGGACTCGGGGCAGGTGGGTGCTGGGTGCCTGCCCAGCACCCTCTCCCTGTCTCAGGAATGCTGCCCAGCACCCATCCCTGGCTTGGAGGCAAGCCCGTGGCCACCCCGCTGGTGGCACTCCTCCAGCCACTTCCACTTTTGTCTCCCCAAGCATGTGAGAGTCACAACCCGTGACGAGCCGGGCAGTAATTGCCGTATCGATTTCGACGTTCCTCCGGCCGGAGCAACGCCTGTAACTGTAAACCATAAACCTTTTAATATCCCGCTCAATTATGGGGAAAACAACTCCTGAGCAGCAGCACGGCGGGAGCATCGTTCAGGGCCTGCTGCTGAGCATGGCTGGGGATGGCCAAGCCACACTGAGAGACGCTGTCAGGGGGACAGAGCACAGACAGCCCTTCCATGTGTCACTGGCAGTGTCGGTGCTCCCAACCCTTTTTGTGCTGACCCCGCCAAAGAGCTGAAAATCCTGGAACACATGGAATGAGAAGACAGATAAGCAAACGGATGGTGTGCCATCGGAACGTGACTTAGTGCTCGTGCAGCCTCTGGGCTGCTCACAAATCCAAGAGAAAGAGCGAGGAATTAAGCAACTATGTCTGGGCACTGTCACACAAGGCAGACTTACAACCTCTCCATTATTTACAAACAGCTTCAGGGAAAGGGAAACAATCAGAGTGACTGTGTGGCCTTTAGAAAACATTCCCATCCACTGCAAAAAGCATAGAATCATAGAGTATTCTGAGTCAGAAGGGACCCATGAAGTCCAAGTCCTGGCCCTGCATGGGACAGCCCCAAGAATCCCACTATATTCCTGAGAGCATTGCCCAAACACTCCTTGAGCTCCTGCAGCCTTGGGGCTGTGGGCACTTCCCAAGTCAGGTGCTCTGATGACATAAGAATGAGATCAGTGGAGCACACCTCTAATCCCCAACTCCAAATCCTGACGTTGGTCACCTCACCAGCCCTTTCCCCAGGAAAAGGGGCAGGTTTGGAGACACTGAGCCTGGAGAAGGCTCCCACCTTGCTCTGTGCAGACCTGACCCGCTTTTGTCTCGCTGTGCTGTGAGCCAGCTGGGCTTTGTTGCCATGGTGAAAGCTCTGACACATTTAGTTTTCCCACTAATTTCCTGCTGTACTAGAGCAACTGCTGCTCTGCACCTCACTGCCATGGCACAGCAACAAGGAACCCCAAGAGCCCCAGAAATGGGCAACAGATCCAGCCACGTGCTGGTCACTGACAACAGCACTGTTCAGGCAACTTTAGTTACACCTCCAATATACCCTAAACCCATGTGCCTTTAAACCCTACAAAAGTTCAAGAGATTTGACCATCACTCCAAAAGGAACTAGACGATTCAGTGATCTCATAATTAGGGGCTGTATCCCACCTTACCTTAAAAGAAGGTGGTGCATTCCAAATCCCAGACTGCAGTCACCAAACCACCACATTTTCCTCTGGGTTCACATGAAGGGACTGAGTTCATTCCCGACTGTGTCAATGGTAAGTGAAAACAAGGACCCAGCTGTGTCTGTGGAACCAAACTGGGACCAGCAGCACACACACACACGAGGAAAAGCAGAGACTAAGGCCCACACTGTCAGCTGATGACTCAGAAACTGCACAAGCGCCCACTGAGTGGGAAAATACCTATAGTCAGCCTTCACTTGTCATTTTACTGTGTAATGGGAGTCTCAGCTTAGATGAAAAACACATGAATATTTTGTTCTGACTAAGCACAGGTTTCCCCATGTACCTCAGCTCTGCCAGGGCAGTGGGCACACGACACCCACGCTGCAGCAAGGGGGAGGGAGCGACCGTGATTTCCTTCTCCACCAACTCTGCACTTTGTTTCTAACATAAACCAGCTGAATTAACCAGCAGAAAGGAAAAGTCTTTGGATTTTTTAAAATCTTACACTTCCCAGAGCCGCTCGGGGGAAAAACAGCCTCTGCGGAAGCCAAGTATTAAAATCCTTGTACAGAGAATGAATCAGAATGATTTTTATTGGTTTCCAATGAGATTGTGCTTGAAAACAAACAGTTGCTGTACGACTGACAACCCCCTCGCTGTGTCAGAGAGATGGGAGAACATAGATGGGCTTTGCAGAGCTGAGAACATGCTCTTCCATGGCTGCTGGGGAGCAGCTCGATTTCATTAAAGGTACATCTACATGTGCAAAGAAATAGAGCACAAGCTAAGCTGTATCACAATCAGTTTGCTGGGGGGGTCCTCCGACCTCCAAAACTGCTGAAAGCAGCCACAGCTGCTCCAGCCTCGGCGTGCAGAGGACACCGGCTACAACAAAAGAGCACCATTGTCTGCCGGCCACCTGGGAACGAGCAAACCTGCTATAAATCACCCAGCACATGATCCTTTCTCTGTCCAAGGCAGGGGAGAGGCCAGGACAATTCCCGGCAGCAGCGGTGGCTCGCTGGGAGCCGGGAAGAGCCGCGCAGGCTGCCCGGAGCCCGTCCGTCAGCTCAGCAGCACTCCAGCCAAGCTGATAACCTTGACAGAGCCACTTGCAAGATTACAGCCCAAGGATTTCCTACAAGCACATCTAGAGAGGAAGGACTAAGTACCAAGACTAATACTTTTCATCTTCGGTTGCTGCCAGTGCTGTGAGCTTAAAGGAAAATTTGGGGCATGCAGAGACATGATCACACTGTCACAGTGACTGACAAAAGCAAACCCTTTCCTGTAGCACTAATTATTTCAGCTGAAAGGGGCACCGACAAACATCTTTAAGAATTTAGATATACACGTGACAAGAGGCATTTTTTCCCCTAATTTCTTCTCTGTCACCGTCTGAAGACTGTATCACACAAGATCTAACTGGCTCTGCCTACCTGGCAAGGGTACCCTGAGCATCAGCACCGCTCCTGACTCCTGCGAGCCTGCAGGAGCAGCACGACTCCTGAACAGACTGTATCCTTCCATTCCACAGACAGGAACCAGCTCCAATTAGGCTCAGTGCTGCAATTCAGCGTGTTATCTGATCACACTTCACACACAATGACACACAGCTCATAAACGTGCTCCTTCCATTAGGAACACTTCATGTTGCGAAATGCCACAATTAGTTTTTAGGCATCAGCTTCAATGCAGCTGCCTTCGCCCAACAGCAAGAAGCCTCAGGGCTCTAAAGATACTGTCCCCTGAGAGGGGCCAGAAACACACCTGGAAGTACCTGATGAGCCTGAACACAGGCAAAAAATTCAGAAATGCTTCAGGTTACATGACAGCAGATCCCAGAGACTTTAAAAAACCCCTTCTGCCCACAGTGCGATGGCCATGGGTTGTCACACACCCATCCCTGCTATCCTCCATGCACATTCCAAAGGTACTCCTGCAATTAACACCCTGCACAGACAGAGGTCATGCAGGAAAAGGCACAGCTGAAAGCCCAAGACAGCCAAAGAGCCAGGACAAGCTGAGACTGACTTGTGTAGGTAAGGAAAAACCTGGAAAAAATGTGTCTTCCCTTCTGCTGCAGAAATCCACGCACACTTTCCCAGCCTTGAAAACACCTCGCTGCATCCCTCTCATTCAGAACTCCTTCCAACAGGACCAACCACATTTTAAAAGTTATTGGAAGGAGACAAGAAACATCCATCTGCTTGCTGAAAGGCAGCAGACGCACACAGCCTCCAAATGCAGACTTTAATTGAAACACTTTAATCTGCTGCCGCGGCCCCGCATTCTCTGTATTCCCAGTAGTGCCGAGGCGTGCGCTCAGCTAATGGAGCTCTGACAGTCGTCCTGGGCCTGGCTCCCTGTCAAACCACGCTGGCCTCCAGCTCCGGGCCTGCAGTCGCACGCTGATACCCCACAGACTCCTTTTCTTCTAAACCATCTTCCAAATGTACCATAATTAATGTTCTGTAACTGCAGCCGATGCTTTAAGGAGCTGAAGGCAGAGCCAAACCGTACAGGAGAGTGGCAAACGTCGAGGAGATCCCGAACTACAATGGCAACACCCAGCTGGGCCATGGGGAGCAGCCACCTCCTGCATTGCACAACGCCAGCGCTCAGGCCAGTCCCTCCATCCCTCTGCAAAGCAAGGCGTAACTCAGCACACAGATCACTCCTGTCAGCAGGCCCTAGTTAGGCAGCCAAGGCAGGATTTGGGAAGCTGGTCAGGCTCCCACTGCAGTCCCTGGGAAGACATGGCCAGTTTCTGTCCGTGGCTCAGCTGCCCTGCTGCAGGCTGTGCTGAATCACCCTGTGGACAAGCTGACCCCGGCACTGCCCTCCCAGGCCAGGTGAACCACAGCCCGCTGCTGTGCCTTGCACTGTGCCAGAGCACGTCTGGTTTCTGTGTCTGCATCCCCACCTTCCTCGCCCGCTCCTTCACACAGGTTCTCAGGAACTGCAGCTCCCAAATCCCACGGGGAGGTTTCCCAGTGCCGTGTTTGCCTCTGATAGCCGTCACAAACCCTGCACAGGCAGTCACTCCTGCACACACTGCAGCTGAGGGCACGAGCCAATACTCATATTTATACCTTCATTTCAAACTTTCCATGGCCAAAGCATCTCCAAGAAGAGCATCTGCACTCTTGCTACCGAGATAGCCACAAAGTGCAGGCCCAAGCCCACCTCCCCAGGGTAAAGTTCCACATCTTGCACAGAAGGATGCTGGAGTCACTCCCAACACACCTGCACTGCACAAGGACCAGCTCCTTCCTACAGCTCTTCCGAGCTGCAGCTGCCCTGGCTGGAAATTGTCCCCAGCACTGGATGCAGAGAAGAAACCAGAAGCATCAGCAACATTTCTCTGGGATCAGACCACGCACTCTGAAAGGACCCAAAGCTTCAAGATAACACCCGGCCAGGTCCGACAGGCTCCAGTGAGATCCAGCTCTGCTGCTGCTGCTGTGCTGCTCCAGGATCTCCTGCCCATCCTCTGATGTGCAGAGCAGAGCTCAGCTCGGCTCCCCCCACACACGCTGGGCTATTTTTGAGCTCAACGTGTCAGTTCCACTGGCTGTGGGAGTTTGTTTGTGTGGGATAGCATGATTCGACTACTTTGAAAGTTGGCTGAAGCCACATAATTCCCTTTTCATGGAACCCTTTTGATGGCCATTTAGCAGAAAGGGCGAGGTTTAGCCTCAACTAGAGAGACTTGGGGTCAGAATTACTAGAAAAAGACACATAATGACTAATAATGAATCAGCCTTCAGTGGTTTCTTCATTTAAGTGTTAATGCAGCGTATTAAACCCCTGGCCTGGGATCAGCAGAAAGGCCCTGAATGCATTAAATGAGTACAATGGCTTAACTAGAGAATCTCCAAATTGCTCTATTTAAACCTGTGCAAGCTCCAAGCCAGTCCAACCTTTGCTCGTGCAGGTTCAGCTAAATGCAGCATCTTGCTGGGGGCGTGCAGAGCACGAGACCCACCACGGTCACACAGGGAAGTCACAACTCTCATGAGAATCTTTTCAGCCAGGGAGAACTTCAACCACAAACGGTGAATTCTACTCTGCTGGCAATGGTGGAGCAACTTCCCAAAGCTTTACTTTCATGGGGATAAACACAGAGTTGTTATGCAATCGTCTTGGTGAGAGCAAGAAGGGGCAGCACCCTGTACAGCCACTGCACAGGGCTGATACAGGACCCAGAGAGAGGACATGGGAAAAAGGAGCTTAGAGCTGCTTCTCTGTGAAAATGTCTAATACCCAAGGAGCCCAGTCTCCCAGCAACACACTGCCATTTCCTTATTTCCCTCTCACGTAATTCCTCCTTCAAAGACAAATGAGGAGACAGCTTCTAGAAACCCTCATTAGGCCTCTGCAGCATTCACCAAACCTCTGTGAGACCCTGCTGGAAAAGAGACACCGACCCCTGTCTGCATCCCAGCCCTTCCTCCTCCTGCTCCTGTCAGTGGCTGTTCCTCCCAGGGGCAGCCTCTGTACCTGCCCAAGGTGCCACCACCTCGTTCATCAGGTGTTGATTGCCTCCTGCTGCAGCAGCCCCAAAGCTCTGGCACAAAAATATTTGCTCTGGTACAGCAAATATTTGGGAGGAAGGGACTCCAGACAGGAGGTGGGAGGCAGCCAGGTTGAAGAGGTACAGAAGTTGTACCCACCTCACCCCCTAAATAAGCTAAGAGCCACACAGCTGAGAAGTAGCTATTAATTATCCTGGCTCTCTTAGAATATTCTCCCTGCCCAGAAAGACTCAGGACACATGCCACAGGCCCCCCAGCTCACCCTGCCCACTGTCAGCTGGCTCTCCTGCTTCCACCTGTTAGCATCTCAAGAAGCAGCCTGGTCTCCAATTCAATCATGCTCTGGCATTAACATCTTGGTAATCAAATGTTATTTGCTAGAGCAAGAAAAACATTGTAATGAAACATAAAATGTCAGTACTGCAGCTCACAGTTGATACAGGCAATGGCTCTCTGAGGTTTTAGGAAATATTCCCTCTTATTCTCACTGTGGCAACTCTACTTAGCCAAAGTTCATTTCTAGCTTTTAGGCTTTTGCTAAATCTCCCCACCAAATGAGAACTAAAATACAACTCTCCTGCAGCACACAAGCGAGGAGAACAAAGGCCCTGTGAGCAGCAGGATAATGCTGCCTGAGGAATTAGCCATCCACAGCATCAGCTTTCCTTATGGCCAGGAGAAATAAGAAGCAGGACAGGTGAAGCACCACCAAACACTGCAAAAGAAAAGGAAAATGACTGATGAAAGGTGACCAGGTGTGGGTCATTACAAAACGTGTGGCACCGGTATTGAACAATCCCATCTGACACGAGGCCGATGAGTCAGGGCAGCGCTGGCACAGGGCTTATCACACGGGCAAGCTGGCTGCAGGGAGCAGTCCTCAGTCAGCCCAGAGCCACGTGCCTCGCTGCAGCACGGCCGAGGGCAGCAGGAGCAGGACAGAGCAGCCACCAAGGCTCCTCCAGCCTCTGGGCTGAGAGCGCTTTGCATCTGAGGAGAGAAATCCAGACAAGTCCTGGAGCCCCCCGTGCCCAGAGACCAGAGTGTACCAAACCAAGCCTGAGTGCTCCCAGAGCAAAGCCCAACTCCCCGTGAAGTGTGCCAGCCCGCTTTTCATCCCGGGCTCCAGGGCCACACTGCCCACCTCCAAGAACTCTGGTGAAAAATGTGTTCCACTGATGACTCCAGCTCACCCAAAGACAAATCACAGAAACAAAGCCTGTTCTCTCATGGAAGGGAATGTCCTCTCTCAGTGAGGGCAGAGCTGCCTCCTGTTCTCCACAAAAGGCTTAGCTCCTTAAAAACCTAAAAAAATCAGCTCAATTCTAGCCTTTCTCCAGTTGTGCTTGTGCTGGTAGAAGGGCTGTGTTATGCCAAGGATTAAAACATCATGGATTTGGGTTACAATCCACTAAAACGGCTCCAGGTACCCCTTAAACAGGATCTCACAACAGACAGCCAGTGAAATGTGCTCTGAGCTTTGCCCATCCACGGATTACTGAAATTTAACTCAAACCTAAGTTGACAACCAGCCCGCAAGAAGCGAAGGCAGCACAGCAGGAAGATCACTGCACTTGGGAAGGAGATGTGCTCTCCCAGGACTGTCAATCCCATTTCAAGAGAAAGATGGATATGAAAGTGACTCCTGTCTCCAGTGAAACACTCCATGAGAGCAGTGCAGCCACGGCAGGTACGCACTGCTCCGTGCCCCAGCTGCATCTCCAGTCACATGGAGCTGATGGAAGGGATGGAACCAGGACAGCAGAGAGCTCTCAGCAGTGCCCAGCCACCACAGCGTCCCTCTCTGTCCTCCTCAGCCCCAAGAGCTCCTGAAGGCTCAAACACAATACCCAAAGGGCATGGGAACATAAGGTGTGTGCTCCTTGGCACACTCACGAACATTCCCTGACCAGCCCTTATGAAAAAATGTGGCATTAAAAACAACCCCACCACCTGAACAGAGCTGGAATTCTAATTCTACAAATCATCCCTTAGATGATTTATAAATGGAAATTCTGTGGAAAACAATTCATTCAGCAGGTCACTCTGAAGATTTTTAGCACAGAAACAAGGGTTTCTTGTAAAAGATGAGGAGAGACAAAAGGAAGGGGGACAGAAGGAGGGACAAAAGGAAGGGGAACAGAAGGAGGAATGCAGCAAGATATCCCACAGGTGTCCAATTCATCCCGGTCAGAGCAGTGGTTCCAGCTCCTGCCCAGCCATCAGAGCAGCTCTGACAGAGCACAAGAGTCCAGCTTTGCATGGGCAGGGACTGAATGTAAATTGCTGCCTTGGTTAATACATAAATTGCAGACTGTTCCCTTCTATTCCATCGGCTCCAGCGGAGACAATTATGAATACAGGCCTCCTGCCCTTTGGGATGATTAACATTCCCCTTCCTCAGTGTCCCCAGCACTGCTGACCCACATTCAGCTCCTGAAATGCACTTCTATGTAAACTGCAACGTTCGGTGTCAGCAGAACGTGCCAGCCCAGCAGGGCTGGGCACTCTGCTCCTCTCTCTAAAGAAATGCAGTGCTCAACTTCCCAAGGGCCAGGAAAATCTCGGTCCTTTAAGATCAGACCAGGCACCCAACTACCATCCGCTTCTCTTTTTAGGGAAAAGGGGACACAAGCCAGGAATGCTCTGGCTGTTATCTTGAGCTGTCATGTCAAAGTCCACTTGACCTCGTAAATGTCCATCGGAAAGGAAAACAGGATCCAACACCCATCCACAGACTACCTCTAATTCCAGGCTCAGCAATGGACACCAGCCCACACCGCCACTAATTTCACCTTCTGGAAAAGGCCCAAAATCACAGGGAACATCTATTTCCAAGCTCACACAGACACTCAGAGTGGAATTCCAGCTGAGATGGTGGAGGAGCGCGGTTCCCAAGGAGGGGCTGTGACAAGCAAACCCGCTTTTCTCTAAGAGAATGTGACACGGGGTCAAGTTTGTGCAGGGATTTGGTGGCTATATTTGAACTGCCCAGTTCTCTTACGCAGCTACTACTGGGAGAGCGGGATCACCTCAGGAAGGGGCTGCCAGCACAGGCAGCAACCGGGCTGCGCTTGCGTTTCGTGATCAAAGAATTCTTTCAGATCCCTAAACGGGACCATTTTGCCAAGGTTTTACTCGCTTCCAAGCTGTTTCCATTAAGTCAAAGTGTTAAAAGTGTAACTGTGATGAAGACAAGCTCGCAGTAGCATTATTTTGTATTTCTGCTGCCAGTCAAAAACGCTTCCCCATAAGGATTTGCCCTTTCCAATGCATTTACATCAACACCTCCCCTCTAATCTCATGAGTCTCAGAGCCTGTACCAAGCAGCTCCTTTCTGCTTCCCCACTCCTCTCCCAGAGCCAACAGCAACAGTTCTGTCAGCGAAGGAAAAGTACTGAACCCACAGTGCTCAGGGTCTGCAAGCAGAATCCAATCCATTCACTCGCACTCCTCTCCAGAGGCTGGGATTTGAAAGGAAACCTGACCTCGGAGTTGAGAAAGCTTCCAGGTCAAGTTTCAGCTCCAAGCTATCCCAGCTCAGCTGAACAGATGGCAGTTGTTCCAGCACAGGTATTTCCCCAGGCTCAGGGAGCCCCCAGAGTTCAGAGGGACAGGGACTGGATCTCCTCCGTGCAGGGAACTGCTGCAGGTCAAACCCACTGCTCCAGAGCTCCCAGCACCTCACCATCCCACCAGAAAGTCGCTTCCTGAACTCCACAACCCACCCTCAGTCACTCCAGGGCAGTAGGAATGAGTGTACACTGCTGTAAAGCAAAGCTTTCCAAGCTTAGTTTCCCCTTCTATCACCCAAAGCCAACGTGCAAAATCCAGCCTTGGCCCTGTAAACCTGGAACACAATTTCCAGACAAAACTTGTTTGCGTATTCTGCCATTCTTCAGACAAAAAATCAACTATTCCTGCACAAAAGATGGCCTCTGCTTTGGTATTTTGCAAACTTCAGAGTCAGCACCACTGAGAAGAAACCTTGACCCAAGGAGGGAGTCTGGAAACAGGAACAGGAAAGCAACTTGGAGCTAGATCCCTCCTTTTCCAGGAGTGATCTCCACTCAGAGGGGTCAGTCCCCTGCACTCAGAGCACCTGAACCCATCACCCTGTTTCTCTCAGCAAGGTTCAGGTTCATCGTGGGGAGAACAACAGCACAGAACACCTCAAGTGCAGGTTAAATTGTGGCACCGAGCACTTGCAGGCACAAAATAGCCGTCAAGGCAGGCAAATACAGCCCAGCTCTGAAAAGAACTGTCCAGGAGGTGTTATAACTGATGTTTAAATAGCCCCTGAAATTAATTTCACTTTATTATCCGGGCAAAGAGCCAGAGCTCCAACAAACCAAGGCGATGGTGGATTTCTCCTCCTGTTTCAAAACAATGCTGCTCCTGAAACTGACAGAGGCCCAGAAAGTGACAGAGGGGCAACCCCAGGAATTGACAGAAGGGCAACCCCTGAAGGTGACAGAGGGACAACCCCAGGAACTGACAGAGGGACAACTCCAGGAACTGACAGAGGGACAACCCCAGGAACTGACAGAGGGACAAGCCCAGCCAACACCATCCTCCCTCTGCAGCGCTTCCAAGGAGCCAGCACGGAGCCAAGAGCAGGGCAGGCGCAGGGCTTGGGTTCAGGCCTGTCTGCTGCCTGCCCATGCCAGCCCTGCTGCCCGCAGCCCTGCTCCTGCCGCAGAAGATCTCCGGGAGGATCCCGGGGTGGCACTGGTGCATGCAGCACGACGAGCCGTCCCCGGGAGCTCGGTGTCACCGGCACGATCGGGAGCACAGCGGCGATAGCGCCGTTCCTCACGGATCTCCTGCCGCGCTCCGGGGCTCGCCCGTGCCCGGATCCACCCGGATCTCCTGCCATGTTCCGGGGCTCACCTGGGAGCGCGGCCGTACCTGGATCCACCTGGATCCGCCGCTCCCTCGGGAGGCCCTTCCTCGCGCTGCTCCCTGCGCTTTCCCACGGCCCTGAGGACTCGGCCACGATCGATTCCCATCGTCTCGGTAAGAAACGACCTGTCCCCCGCTTGCCCTCCGTGTCCCCCCCGGCTCGCCGGGAGCATCCCCGGGTACCACGGGAGCATCCCCCCGCTCCACCTCCACGTTATCCGGTGCCACGGGACCCGCGGGGACACCCGTGTCACCCGTGACAGCGGCCCCGCTCCCCGGCAGCGCCCGCTCGGGGCTGGGGGGGCTCG